>VZRR01012727.1:2273765-2371959 GCA_013398015.1 Oreocharis arfaki
AAAAAAAAGAGGAGAGTTTCTCCTGTAGTCAAGAAGCTTCCTTAATGAGATCCAGACAGATTTACATTTTTTAAAAGCACAAGACTTTGAGTTTTTTCCATTTAAATCATCAACTCCTGCATAAATTACATATGTAAGACCCATTGGCTCCAATCAAAGGGTATTTAAGAGTCTGTCTGACTGAGTTATGAAAGGACCAGGTAAAAGGAAGTGGAAAAAAGGACAAGCTATAGAATATCCATTAGTAGGATGACTAATACTACTACAAACCTGATTTCCTATTTCTTTGGCTTCTTTCATGGAGATTTAAAGATAACTGTAGCAAAGGTTCAGGAAGAAAAACTAAAAGAGACGAATCTCAAAAAGAGAAGTCTTGTTTACAAATGCTCAATATTTCTTCTGGCTTATTGTAAATGATTTATGAGGTGCTTTTCAATATTAAAGTTCTTTGTTAGTTCTTTGGAGCCGTGGTCAAGATTAGTAATGAACTAATTGTCATAGAAAAGAATTTACTGCTAACAGTCTCCAAAAAATCAGCAGTTTGGCTTCTGTGGGTAAAAATGAAGTAATGTAGCAAAGTCCTGACTTATGAGGAAATAGCTTTTTATATCACAGGCAAATAAGATTAATGCTATATCCCATGCTGTGCTGAAAGGGATATCTTGCATGGTAAAAAAATATATTTAAAAACCATCTAATTTCTTCGAGTTTTCCTATGTTTTACCTTTTTTTTAACATAAATGTTTCCTGTTCCAATAATATAACTTTTCCTTGTCACATAGCTTGCATTTTCCTCAGCTTCAGTAATGAAAATAAATTAGTTAAATTCACTTTTCTAAAAGCCCACTTCTCATTCAGATTTCCACTCAGCTAGCAGATTATAGTAACTCTAAGCTCAGGGCTGGACATTGAGGACTATATCATGTAGGTTTTTGCTTCCAATTGATGGAAATATTTCTACCACTTTTTTGTTTTTCAAAATCTTGGTAAATTTTGTCCTTGAATTGATCTGACAAATTGGTTCAAACTGAACTTGTAGAAAAACAGGAGCTTTTTCAGGGTAATGTTTCGTTTCAATACATTTTCACATAGTGTTGCTGGTTTGGACAAAGAATCATCATTTAAGGCAGTTAATAACAGATCTGTAGGCAAGGCAGATGGATCTGTGTAAAGTAAGAGCTTCCCTCGCTGGTTGCTGTACCTTTCCCTCAGCCTCTGAAAAACTTTTACAACGAATTTCAGCCCAAAATCAATTCCAAAGCAAATACCAAAAGGCTTAATTAATCACTTTGGTTTACTTTGCTTTGTGTGTGTGTTCTGTTTTAAGCTGATTGTTTTCCATCCGGTCACAAACACCAGGGCCTTTTTCAAGTTGTGAACATGAAGAAATCTGCAGAAATTAAAACTGTATATCCAGTTTGAATTTTTCTTCTGTTCAGGCTCAGAAGGTGTAAATAGCCTCAAGAAAGCATGAGGGCCCCAACTTTCTTCTGTGATTCACTTAGTTTGGAAATAGGCAGCACCTAAGTCGAGATATTCAAATAGAAAATACTACTGGATAAGCTGTTATAAATGAGACTTCACAGTGACATATTGGAGAATAATATATTGTAAACTGGAAAAAGTAGGAGGGGATTCGGCACGTGGCAAAAATGAATCACTAAAAATGCATACTTATGTGAAGAGAAACTCCAAAGCTTTTCAAGTTAGTTTTGCTTTATCTGTAGATGCATGCCAAGAAACACCAGGCAATTTACAGTTACTAATTTTCACCCTATTAAAAAAAAGAGAAGGAAAAAGAGGCCATACAGTCTTCTCTGGTGGCCTATAGCACTGCAGGAAACATTTTTATACAGATGTAAGATGCTATTCATGAGTAACTATTTCGATTTTAACAGAAGGAGTTACTTCCCAAAAGAAAATATTGTACTGGTAACCTCTTGCCAGAGCTTTTATGTTTCATCTTGGACATGAAGCAGTTGTGCTGTGCCACAGCCAGGCTGCACCCAGGGTGACACTGGCTCACAAATACTCTCCTCTTCTGCTTGCTTCCTGCTGCTTCCAGAGCAGTTCTGCCTAATGTCACCATTTCTCGTAATCAGAACTGCCTTTTTTGGTTACTTAAAGGAGGATTTCATCCCCAAAGCCCCACACTGATGTTCTCTGTACCTCCACAGCTGCCGTGCCACTAGCTCCACTTCCAAGGCACTGACTACTGATGCAACAAGCAGGCAATTCCTACACTCCCACAGAGTGACCAGGAGAACCAGAAAGGTCTCTTGACTGAATTACCTTACGGCAAATTCAGAGACTCTGACCCTCTCTCATGTTCACAAGACCTAACTACTTCCCCATAACTGTCACAGCCTCTTTAGCATTTGGAGAAAATTAAACTAAATGCAACATGCCAACATCAAATACTCAAAGGACAACTTTTAATTTAATTACTGTAGACATAGAAAAAGGAGTTCTTTAAGGAAGTCTGTCAACTAAGAGCTATATATAACTCTTGAAGAATTCCTTAGTGGTTTTCCTAGTTAAACAGATTTCCTTTAAAATACACTTGTTTGCTGCACAGGGTGGAATTATTGTAAAATCAAACAGTTATTTTTCAAAAGTCTGATCTGACGTGTGATGATAACAGAGCAGATAGTAAATACACATCCCTCAGTTTGTCGTATTGATCTGAGAAACATGACTGGGCATTGCAGAGCCAATGTTTGTATCTACTGAGAAAAGGGCCAGGATGAAGTGTTAACTGCTGGAGTTAAAGCTCTTTCTCTCATTGATTTCAGTAAGCATTTTTCCAGATCCAAAGCCTTTCTATTAAGTTCAGTGTTCTTTCAGTCAGGGCTGTGTTATCCATTGAAGCCAAAGAACAGCAAAGTTTGTCTGATCTTTTTGAGACTGGCTTCAGTTAAATAACCCAGCGGACCCTTCTCTGAATTAGCATTGCAGAATTTGTGCCAGCAGAGAGGGGACTGCTCAGCTGAGAGTTAGCTGGGAGTGCTCCAGAACGAGGAGCCCAATGGACCATGCAAGCTGCATGCAGCCCTAATTTTGAGCTGTTACAAAAAACCCTTTCCAATCTTTCATTTCTGTCCAGACTTGGATCAATTTATTTCTTCTTAGATTTACATTCCCATTATTAATTTCTGAATTTCTGTGTTAAAATGAAAAAAACATTACCTGATTTAGTCCTTAATTTTTTAAAGGGTGGCATTACTTCTATTGAACAACAGCTCCAATCTGCACTGTTGTGAGCATTAGCAGAGTATCTGGGAAGAGGCATTCAGAGGGATGAATTCAGAGGTGATAGTGTAACATAAACTGAAGAACAGGACCCACACAGACTTTGTGTTAAGGTAAACCATAAAAAGAAGGAGCAGAAGAGGAAAAGCAGTTAAGTGAATGGTATGTCACACCTAATCTAAAGCACATTTATCTTTCCTTCAGCACACACAAAACTTTTGCTAGTTTCTTTTTACAGTTACTAAATGCCCATATTATCTGAAGTTAGAATTTACTGTGCAGGGCTTTAAAACCTTACTAAGATCTTAAAAATAGGCTTCGTGATAAAAATATTTAATAATTTGCAACCTACACCAACTCTTACACTCCTACTACATTCATCACTTTTTCTCCCATGAAGAATATCATTAATGTATGTGAGCTACAGAAATACATTTGATGGACTTATACCAGAATAACAGTGCTTAAGTACCTTCTTATGACTTCAGCTCTATTTCATATACATGAGTATGTTTGCTCAGCAACTCAGCTTCTGAAACACAAAAATAAATTTACTCATTTCTACAGCTGTGAAAAGATTTCAGAAATATGGAAAATTTCAAGAGCTCCTTCAGTTAAAAAAAAAAATAAATCTCGGGATTAAAGAAATCCAGGGAAAGAGAAAAGATTAACCTAGAAAAGGCAAACACACAAGTGAATAAATCTGAGCTTCATTGTGGCTTCCCACTTCAACAGAGGATTCCTACAAGGCCCTGGCCACGGTGCTCAAGCTCTCACAGGCAGGAGGACAGGGGTGGGCACACGTCTGCGATGTGCACAGTAGCCCCTGTGACATTAGTCAGGGCCGCGGTGCGGTTGTTCCGAGGAGGAGGAACACGCGGTCTGGCACAGAACCGCATTTTTCTCTCTGCTTTCCTGCAGTTACCGCACGGAGCGCAGGAGTCAGAGATGCCATGGCACCGTAAGGGAAATAAATGGCTCCGCAGAGCCAGCAGCGGGAGGTGGGAGCGGGAAGCATCCTCATCCCAGCCCCAGCGGCCGCGTAAATCTGTCCCCGTCAGGAGAGCTCCGGGAGGTGCTGGCACCCGCCGCTCCCCGGGAGTCAGTGAGAGTTCAGGTGCTTACTGTGTCATCAGGCCTGACCTTCAGATGCGACACGGCCAGCACGTTTGTTTTCCCACAGCAGTGATTGCTTCAGTCAATTATTATTGCCCATCCTGGAGTGCAAACACATAAGGACTTGATTTACAGTGCAAAATATACGTCCTGAATTTACTTCCTCTTTTGTTTTTGGTCTGCCATACCATCTCCAGCTTAAAGGGATGACAGCAAATTACTTCATAGGTAAATATATCTACATATGGGGGAGGATAAATATCAGTCATTCAGGGCATCCTGAGATGAACGCTCCACATAGCGTTGGATGTATTGCGTCAGATGTGACAATATATTTAAAGGGTTTTGCATTTTGTTTTCAAAGTGCTCTTTTTTTCTGCTCCTACCTGAAAAAAATCATTAGCAAATTTGTTGATTTGGCAATCTAACCATTAAAACCAATTTAGCACAGATTTAAGATTGTACATTCAGTTCTTTAAGCAATGTTTAGGTATTACCAATATACTGAAAGATAGATGAGACAGCCTCATGGTAATACAGCTTTTAACCTTTCCTCTCCTCTACCATGACGGGGGAGAATTACAGTAAATGATGGTTACCTTGTCTGCAGTATGGACAATTGATTTGACCTCACTGCATCTGATGCTCTAATGGACTTCGTGGCTGAATCCCTGGAGATATAAAATATGTCCAAGTGAATTGGGGCAGGTTAAAGAACGGACCCGCTTTTCATGGCTGCCTCAAGCTGTAATAGATCTCCTGGTTGTTCTGAGAAGAAGATTAAAAATGATCAATATCCAAATCATTAAAAGAAAAGTGGTGGCTTCTGTAAATCTACCTTAGCTATATTTTTTTCTCTGCTGAATGCTGGGGGGGAGTCTATGTTGGTGACATGAGTTTCTATAACAAATGTTTGCTTCTGTTCGCTTTCTTGTAGCGTGGTCCCTGTTCTATTAAGAATCAGACGCTCGGGTGGCCTGAATCAGCACTGCTTTCCTGAAGCCATGCTTGTTTACACCGTGAGGAATCCAGCCTTATGTTTAGTTAATATAGATAAAATGCCAATACTATTATATATTCCTTGGACCAGCAAATAAAGTCAAGGACAGATTTCAGAGAGTGATGGAAACTGTGATAACTGAATGTCCTTACAGCTCTGCTAGCCCCAAATAAAAGGCCAAAAACAAAGGTCTGCTTTAGGGAGGGGAAAACAAAAAGATTTGCCTTTGCTGCTCTGAGCCCTTCATCTGGCAAAGCGCAATTCAACATCTTGTTTACCCCTGCCTACCCTGTCTCTCACAAATATGTTTGTGCTCTTTTCCCAGCAGCCTCACTTGTGTGAGCTTGTAACATCCCACAGGCTCAGAGCCCTTCCTCTGTGCACACCATGTGCCAGGCAGCTTCAGTGGGATTATACACACCTACATTTCCTTCACTTCCTGGAAAGCCCCAGCCTTAAGAAAGCTGCACAACTATGCCACAGCTGGCACATGTACATTAGATAATCATTTAGTACACTTGAAATCCAAGAGAGCCCCAGTCTTTACCCGGCAAAGTCTGACACTGTTGGGATATGATATTTCCATTTTTGTAATGACAGAAATAAGAGGTAATCCCAAAGTGTATTTGAAGGTGCAGTTTGTTTTCCTAGTTTTGAGAAATTTAAGGGTACAAGAATTGGACTGACCTAGCTCCACTCCATTAAATTGAGTAAATGTGAAAAATATTCTATTATGAAGAAATAGGTTTCCAAAAATTGAAAATATTTCCTTTTTTTAATCCAGTTGTTTGTTGATCAATATTTACCTTTTCTTTTTCGCATGTTGTTTGTTTAAAAGTATGTATATGTAATGCCAGCCTCTGTAAGGAATGTTTGTTTATCTACATGTATTATGCTGTATAAAGAAAAGTAAAGGCACTGTACAAAAGAGAGAAATTTCTCTGGGGTTGTCTGTGCCGTGTGGCTCGGGCTGAGCTGAATGCCTCACATCCACGGGGAGAAGAGAGAACAACTGCTGACCCTCGGATCCAGCTATTCTTGTAGCTGGAAACATTGTCAGGGGCTGCAAGCATCAAGCTGTCTGAAAGGCCAAAGTTGAGCACTACATTATTGGAGTAGATGACAATTTATTCTTGTTCTGCAACAATTCTAACTTCGAATCCCTCACTGTCCCTGTATGAACACAGATGTCATTTTGATGGGGGGACAGCCAAAATGACAAGAAGGTGACCTGTCAGTGAACTCAGGAGCAGGTGAGGCCTGTCAGCTTCTAATTTGAAACTGGTGTCAGTCCTGAGGAATGGCTGGTATAATCACATTTGTAACTGATCCCCTATAAACTCTGCAAACATTCACAGTGTGCCTGTTATGAGTAATATGAAATTAACAATTCGTGTTTATGACACCAGACACCTAGAGAATCAAGGAGATTTCAGTAACGGGATCGGCTCTGTCTTCCAGAGCAGAGCACCAAACTACCCCAGTCATAGCCAAATTACTCTGTGCTTATGTTACAATAGGCATTGTATTTATTTTGAAGACAAACTATTGTAACTAGGTGTAAAGTGAGGACCTAAGAACTAACTCCCATTTGAAATTATTCTTTTTAAATTTCTCTCATTCAAGCCCAGCCCTTAAGATGTTTATGATTTTTAAGTTGAAGTTTGGGACCTGACAAATCACATACATACTTGTATCTCAAATTTTCTGAATAACTGAAGGGAATGCTCTGTGTAAATCTTCTCTCTCAGACACATAAATTACCAGCTGCATGAATACTGCCATTAAGACATGCAGACAAGTGTAAGGGGTGGGGACAGGGCAGGATGCCCAAAAGAGGTGGAGTCACAGAGAAAACAAGACATTTGTTCACTGAGTAATTTATCCTTAATCTGTCTTCACTGTAGCTGAGCAAGAATGAATACCACAAGTTAGCCTGTCAGACTCCCTCACTTCTCTGGCATCAGGGAACTTTGTTTCTGCAACTAAACCTTTTCTTCCTGGTTCTGTGTTACATTATCTGTAATTTTTTAATTAGGAAAAGTCAAAATTGCCGTATGTGAGCCTAGATTTGAATTCAAATCAAATTCAATTACAAACTTGAACCTGATCTAACTAACAAAAGACAAGTACAACTGCAAATAGTTCTTTTGGGGACAATGACAGCCCCAAACCCAAGAGGAAGATTAGGGTACAAAACTCACATTAATTTTGAGTGTATGAGAAAACATAGGAGCATTTTGTATTGCTGCTACCTGAATCTCAAGGGCTCATCCTGTGCAGCTTTAAAACCCTCTAGAAATAGCCCATCGTACTTCTGAATCTTGAAACCTTCCAACTGTTCTCCACCACCCAAAAACTCGTATCAGAGCATCAGCCTTGAATCCTGAGGCAGGGGCTACAAGCTGTGCACACTGTCATTTGATGTGGTCACCTCTGGACACGTAATACAACAGCTCACTTTAAATCTGATGTATAGCACAATTTTTTTTGGTGTTTGGATAGGGCTTATAGAAGCTTGGTAAAAATACCATCCATTCAGAGCTTTCCTAGAACCCAGCGAAATATGGTTTTGTTTTCCTCCTGCTTAAATAATTATAATTCAACATATGGTTTAAATAGAGAAAATGAGGACAGTTTGAGCTTTTTGATATTTGGGGGTTTTTTAAAGCAATCAGGATTTCTGTAGACTAACGTCAGAGGGTTCTCCACAGTGACCAGAAAACCAAGTAGGAAGAGAGAAAAAAAAAAAACCAACTAGGTTCCTTTCTGAAAGGAAAGGTAGAAAGTGGAAGAACAGGATAAAAACCTTTGTTGAGCTGTTCAGAGTAGACCCTAATCTTGAGCCTATTCCCCAGAAAGGAATAGGGAACACAGAAAGGAGCTACAGAGCACGTCTGTTTTCATGACGTAGCTGATGATATTTTGAGCACTCAGGTCCTGCACTTTCCCCTGACCTCACAGCACCACTTACTGTTAATACAATTACTTTCAGGGCATCCTTGGTTCCCACCAGCTTCAGTTTTGATATTAAGCAAAATTAGTCCTTTCAAGGCAATTGTGGAATGCACAGGAGCATTTAAAAGCAGGCAATATGAAGGTGGGGAAAATGAGACTATAAAGAGATATCCCCATTTTTAAGACTACTTATCTGTGTTGAAGGAAGGCTGCATCACAACAAAGAGTTGAGGCATTTGAGTTTACCTCCACATCATGCTGAACAGAGGGTAGCATCACCCCTTGGCTCATTGCATGGGAGATACCTGTGCATAGGTCATTCCCCTGACTGGCTTGGATGTGTGACTGCTCCTATCTCACCCAGGTGCTCTAAACGCTGGCTTAGGATGTTTTCTCCCTGACCCATTGAACTTATAATTAGCTCTACAAAATGGATTAGCAGAACATACTGAGACCACAACCCAAAGACTTAGAAACTAGTCTGCAAAGTAGCTTCAAACCCTTGCCATGCTTGATTCGCTCTCAGGCTCAGTGACTGTTATTTCACTACTCACTGCACTTTGGTGGCTACAGGGCACCCACACGCAAATGCCCCAGTCATAGAAGAATTCCTTTTTTGCTATATACAGAAAAATCACCCCGTCTGGGAAACTCTCCCCTCAAAATCCATCCATTTAAAAGATAAGTTTAAGTTTTTGTGACTCAATGTTTTCTTTGAAAAAAAAAGAAAAACCCTGTTGCAGTCAAAGACCTATAATCAGCTCAAACTGAAATGGGAAGGTTTCCCTTGCCCTTGGCTGTATGGCACTGTGTGTGCAGCCGCAGGGAATGCTTCAGCACCAATGCAGTGGCGCAGTGAAAATCCTGGAAGCAGGCAGACAGCATTAAAGTCATGCATTAAAGAATGTTTGCGTATACTGCTGAGGCAGATTACAGAACTCCCCAGAAATATTTGCAATGTGATGGCTTAGGAAAACCATGTGGGAGTTGTACCTTGGACAAGAGATATACCAGTAACAAAACTAGTGGCTGTATCTCACCCCATGGGCTCACCTTCTCTTCTTAAATCACCAGGAGCCAGAGCTGCAGAGGCTCTGGCCTCCGCCTCTGGCATCCGCCTGTGGCACACGTTTTTCAGAATTTCCTCTCACTGGCACGAGTCTGCAGAATGAAGACACGGATTTACTCGAAGGAGGCAGTGTTGGAAGCAGATCTGGACGCACGTGACAGAGCAGGAGGCATCTCACTGTAATTAATCAGTAGTGAAACAAGTAGTTATTTATGTTGCACACATCTAATGAACAAGAATTAGTCATGGCTCTGATTCTTGGACAGCTATTCGTGCAGCTTATCTAATATTGGAAAGGAAACTGCACTGACTTTTTTAATTCAAAGAGGCTGGGTGAAACAAGAATTGACTTCTGCCTTTGACTAAACATTAGGAAACTGGTTTCCATGTTCGCAAGCGTCTGGATGTATTTTTTCGTATTCTTTCTTTCTTTGAGTTTGCCTGACTTCAGTCAGGAGGTGAAATGCCAGAAATACCCAGAGACACCCTACAATACCAGACAGCTCCCCTGCAGGCATTGTAGCCCGACGGGTGTTTTTCCAAACCACTCCTGAACTCTGAACCTTCAAATCATTTACAGATCCCTTCCATGCAGAGACGAAACCACATCCCTGCCTGACTTTTGCAAGCAGAAGTGTGGTAGAGAGCCTGGATCAGCAGAGCTCCTCTGCACAGTCCAGCTGCTTTGCAATGCAGCTCAAGTGACTCAAGGCTGCTGTGGTTTCAGTTGCCTTCTGGAGCCGGGAACGGAGGAGTTGTCAGACTCTGTTTGTGCTGGATGCTGTTAAGGTCCATGGAGCTAAGCACAAGCTGGGCAACCATTACTCTGCAATTACCCAAAGAAAACCTTCTCCTTTTTTGCTCAGGGTTCAGCCTGAATGAAGCTTAACTAGCCAAAAAACTAGGAGACACTAAATTTCCAATTCCATCTCTAGTCTGATGGTATTTTTTGTAAGAAAATAAAGCTGCCTGTCCCTGGTGATAAGCTGGTTTTTATTATGAAATATAACAGTTGTATTGTACATGACTGTTCTGTAGAATGCAATTTACAGAGCTGCTCTGGTGACTGCTGTCCCTGACAGGGTGCCCTTCATAACAGGACTTGTATCGCGTCAACATTTTCATGATTAGAAGAGAGTGGAGAAAGAAATATTTCCATAGTAGAAAAGTCCTGTTAGGTAACTATCATTGAAGTGTGCATGAGATTGGATGTCAAAACATTTTTATTGTTAGCTGGTGGGAATTACACTGACTGACAGCAGCAGTTTAACAACTGAGAAGCAGAATAGTTTGTTATTTTAATTGTTTTTCCATTAGCATTTTGAAGTGATAAAGCCTGTCCTTAGAAATGCACACAGGGCCCTGCCTCCCAATTTTAGTACTTTTCTCAGGTTGGTACAAGAGGAATGGGTGATAAAAGAGATTAATAAATAATGCTTTAACTTTGTCTTGCTACATGGTGTCAAAGTACCCTGGCCTATTAACGCCATAAACAATGTGCCTACATTGTTAAAATGAAGCTAAATGAGATTTAACTCACAGCTAAAACGAAGATGGGCCGCAGTTTGGGGTGTTTTCCATACCTTGGGGCCCGGCTGTGGTTCTGCAATCCCTGTCCATCGTTGCCGCCGCCGGCCGCAGTTCCGGCGCTGGCCGCGAGGTGGCGGCCGAGGCGGGGCCATCGCCCGCAGGCCCCGCGGTTCGCGGCTGCCGGGAGCGCTTCGGGAGAAACAATCAATTCCCTGCTTCCCGCTCCGCCGTGTTCTCCTACTGCGCGGCTTCCAGAGGCTGCCAACAGTCCTGCTGCTCCTTGTACCCTCTGCTCTACAGGCAGAGGAAAACCATTCCCTCTGAGTTTACTATGCTTTCTTTATCTTCCCTTGAAAACATTACCTGTTATGACACAACCACCCTGAAAAATCCCCAAACCTTTTGACTTGAACCTTTGTCACCCGCGTTTGTGGCCACTTACCAAAGTCTCTCATGTGCCCTACTCAGAAGGGGGGGAATTGTGACACTCTCTGCCTCGGGCTGTGATGACATTTAGCTTTTCCACATTTATTTTACCTCTGTAAAATAATTTTAATCCTTTAATCCATTTTAATCCCGCTAAACTATTTCTTCAATGTTTTTGCACCTTGCTTCAGCGTAGAGACTGCAACTGTAAACCAGCATATCTGAAAGCTGCAGAAGCCTTCAGGACAGGAGCCTTCCCCTGAGCTGGATGTGTTTGTCAGATTGTCAGCGCGCACGGGGCTTTGCCAAGGAAGTGATGGGAACTACGCTGTTGACACAGCATTGATGTTTCTTGCTTCCTGTCTGTTCACATCGTTAACCCACATGGCTGCGTAATACCTGTGTGCCAAAGTCACAAAAACTGGCTTAAATGCCTGTCAGAGGTGCTGAGGTGGTTGAGCCCGTCTGAATTTGTGTTTCCACAGCAGCCTGCTCTGGTGGGACCCTCACTTTTCAGAACAGAAGCATGCGTTTTACTCCATCTCTAATACCCAACATGTTCTTAATGGTCCTTTAGATTAGGTCTCAGTTGCCATAATACAATAACAGCCTAAATTTGGAGCTGTTTGGGTCAGAATGGTTTAAGAGTAACATCATGGAGGTCACAGGCTTCTGCCTGTGGCTCGGGCACTACAAAAAGCAGTTACAGTGTCAATATGCACTGGCAATGAGAGCAGCTGAGGACTGCAGCTAACCCTGGATTCAGAATATCAAGGCATTGAACAGCATTATAAAATACTAGCAGAGAAGGTGGGCAGATCAAAAGGAAAGGAAATAGAAAAAAGAAGAGAAGAAGACATGGATAGACAAAAATAGTAGAGAATATATAAGGGAGTTAAAAACTCCTGATCTGTATTTTTTGAGCCTGTTCATGCATGTGCACAAGGCATGCATGAGCATGTTACCCCAGCACACGACCATAGGAACTGCTGCTGGACAACAAATAAGAAAAGGAAATGTGGGAGGAGATGATGAATAGAAGAGGAAGATGGTCTAGAATAAGGAAGCCTGGTATTTTTTGTCTTTGAAGACTGGACTTGCATGAAGTCTTACACATGGAAGAATTGATTGTTTTGAAAATAAGTGCAAAGATTTACTCCTGGGTAGAGCTATTTCAAAGCAGTCAAACAGCTGGCTCTAAAAATGTTTTTGAACAGTAGCAGTGAAAAACTCTTAATGGTAGCACAAATAAGGCAGCGTTAATTAATTCAGTCCTTGCTGGTAAAATACTGCCGTGCTTTTTAAGTCAAAATTTCAAACTGTTTTTGTTTGTTTGCTAGGGGTTCATCTCCCTTTTTTACTTGCTTTTAATCGAATGGGATTTTGGTTCTGCCTGTCATTTTGAAGTAGACAGGAAAAGAGGGAAAGGCCCCCTGTGAGAAATGAATTTAACAACCAAATGCTGTCCCTGAGAAACCAGAGCAGTTCCTCTGTGCTGGGGAGACCAGAACAGAATGAGGGGAGTGAGAAGGGAGGGTCTGTATGCTGCTCATAGGCTCAGCTCTTGCCCAGCTCTCGCCCAGCTCTCTTTTGGTCTTTATAGGCCACTGGCAAAATTTTTTAAAATGTTCTGAAATTTTAGAGATTTGAAAGAAGCTTGTACACAAGTGTCATGAGGAGCTCTGGGTGGTGGAAGCTTTTAGCTGTCCCTTATCTCATTTACGTGCCTAAAGAAAAGCTACCTTGTGTAAATCTGTTATCAGTGCCAGGTGGTCACGTTCTGGTTTATCTCCTAAGTTCTGTCCAGGTTTCCCCTTAAAAAAACTGAAAAAAAATCCTATACTTAGAGTACTGTTCACACACATGAAGTTTCAGTTTGAAGTGAATTTAAATCACCAGTGGATCTGTTCAACACTAACTAGGCTCTGCCTCAGTCGCCAGGAAGCCTTATTTTAGGTCAAGGGGAAATTTGGGGCATCTTTTATTGGTTTTCTAGTAAAAAGGTTGTGTCCTAGACCCGCTCTCCAGGAGTACAGAAGTCACCCTACTTGCTCCCAAGGACAAACCCTAGAGAAACAGGCCATACATTCAGATATCTGTTGTATCCACATCCAGCAGATTGTCTCCTTACCAGGAGATACCAGTTTTGGAAGAATTTGATTTCAGGGTTTGAAGCAGTTCCACAGACCACTTGGGCTTGACCTTCAAATGCCTTAGATAGATACAAACCTTGAAAATTACCCCCTACACCCTGGGAACTTTTGTGGGGGAAAAAAAAGAACCACCCAGGGGGTATAGTCTTGGCTACGTTGCTGAGCCAATGAATTGCAATGCTCTAAATCAGCTGAAGATTTAGTTAACCATGCATAAGTTTCCTTAAGATAAGAAAATATAATAGTACTAAGGCTTATAGTGTGTGAAAGTTTATGTTAAATACATGCGTGTGCCTGTAAATAGGAAAGGAAAAGGACTCACTCTGGAGATGGAAGAGGAGATTTGTAATCCAGTGTCTGCCATCGGGAAGAGCAAGGAGTCGAGGAGACATATCCAGGAGTAGAGCCATGGCTTCTGCAGCATTGCTCAGAGTCCCAGCACTACCATGCACCCAGTGCCACAGAAACATCTCAGTGCACCCCACGAGGCTGCCAGGAACCTGACAGGGAGAACAGCTGGAGCAGCTAGAAAGCCAGTCCTGCTCTCATTGGCTGTATTTTCAGCACAACAAACATTGTCACCTGAACTTGCACCATTGATGCTTCAAAGTAAAATGCTCAGAAACAAGGAGAGACTTTGCAAGACCTTTCCAGCAGCACTGGGGTAGAATATGGGTCTGGGATAAGTGTGATTTTTGTCTTAGCTACAGCTGATCCCAACATTGTGCGGGCAAACCCCCGTAATGAGAGATGGGGACAATAGATTCTGTCACTTTGTTTCGGCAGTGACAGTTTGGTACTGGGGGCAAAATGGCTTCACAGAAGCCGAGGGGCTCGTTTATCTTTTCATACAACTTCACATGTTCCTTTCAAAATACAGCTTTTCTGTGAGCTGTCTGTGCTACCCATTCCAGACCTGAACAGTTCCTGTGGCTCAGCTATCGTGTACATGTTTGCAGATCACACTGTGTTCTGAGATCTGCTTTCACAGCATTCAGAACGTGCGGCTGCAAATGGAAAATAGGAGGGATCAGCGTGGAGGGGTTTGCATTTAGCATCGACTACTGGAGTCCCAGAACTAGAAATGAGCCAGAGGAAAGCAGAAGTGCTCTGCTTTGCATATGCTTATGGCCCAGGAGCAATTCCAAGGACCCAGGTCTGATTTCCCAATTCTGCACATGCACTCCTGCAAATTTTTTCAATATCTGCACCAAGAAATATGTAGGCATCTGAGGGTTAGATTCAGATCTGAAATGAATATTTACTTCTATCAATTAGGAAAAAATTTAGAGAAGTGTTCTGTGATCATTACCTTAACAAAACCAGAGCTTTATCTCTAGAGTTGAAAAATTGTGTTTGAACAGAACAATCACAAGATCTGCAAGTCTATTCAAGTTCCTCCAACTCCCACTGTTTTCAGTATGGGCACCTAAATTGAAATTAAATATGTAAATCTCATCCCTGTCGTTTTATGTCAGTGATAGAATTTTGTTCCTGTTAAGATTATTTCTACTGTGACATGAAACTGTGTGACATAAAGTAAATGAATATAGCAAGAAAATCAAACTGTCCATTCAAAATACGCTCACATACGTGCTCTATCTTCCTAGCCTTTTCCTTCTGTCTTTACTTATTCATTGTGTTTCTTCCTGTGACCTGTTTCGGTTGCTCTCAACTAAAAAAACGTCATTACAGTAAGATTTGTTTTTCAGATTAATACCAGCTAATTTAATTTCAGGCAGAAATTCAGCCTTGTCAGGACTGGGTAATTCTTGCAGCTTGTCTGATTTGAGACACTAATACAAGAAAAATATTTAACAGTACTTAGAAAATTGTTTTAGTAGTAGATTTGAGACCAACGCAGTGAAGTTGTATAAAGCCTACAGCAACTTCATGATCATGAGTATTTACACAAGCTGACTAATCCAAGAGCTTTCACCAGCCAGCCAGCCACAGAAACACCCAGCTGCTGTGGCTGGTTCGTGTGGGTTTGTCTTGTAAATTTGGAATCCTTGCCACAACACTCTTGTAATCACTCTAGCAGTAATTTCAGACAAACTGCTCATGAGATGATAGCCTCAAAGCACAAAGGAAGCTTCAATCTTTTAGTCAAAAAGCATTTTCTCTTTTCTTTTCTCTAAGGGCTAAGTGCCCTGTGCAAGTTCTCGACTATGAATAGCTCACCCTGCCTTCTAACCCAGGCTCCTCTGTGCCGTGAGCTGGCCCCATAAAGCCATCCCCACACAGCTCTGCCACTCACCCACCGACCCAGGCACTCACTGCTCCTCTCAGTGGGGTACTGTGAGCCCAGCCCTACTCACATATTGGACAAATCCCTTTTTTGTGTGTGAATATATTCACAGATATATTCCCTGTCATTTAGAGAACAGCAGACATATGTTTATGTGAACATAACTGTCTGTGTGATATCTGAGTATCTCAGTGCTCTTTGGGATCACACTTAGGTCAGTTTGTCAAAATCTGGAGGAAATCTTTCCCTTTGCATCATTTCACCAATTAAATGCCTCATCCTTGCATTTGTTTTCTTTTGGGAGTGCAACATAAACTTGGGTGCACTTGAGCCTTTGTGAGGCCCTGCTTTACTCGTGGAAACCAAATTAAATGGATGTATTAGCCCCCATCAATCCACTTGAGACAGGTTAGGCTGAAGGGTAAGTGTGATGCCAGTTTCTGTACAGCCCATGTAACATGGCCATCTGCACAGAAGTCACCCAAATTGTTTGGAGCTGCTGTGCCAGCTGTATTTTGAGATCCAGCTGAAAAGCCTCATTTTAGTGCCTGTATTAGGAACTGAAACCAAACTTGCATTTCATATTGAAGCATGTCACTCTATAACTCTTCTGTCATTGATGCAAGTCTTGTGAATTTTTATTTCCCCAAATAAAAATAAATATACTATTCTTGGTATTTGTAAAGCTACACAAATACAAAAAAAACCCACAAAAATACCCTAGACTCCTACTTTACCTTCATTGGAAAAACTGATCTTATGACTGGCCTTGTAAATGTTCTTGGTCTTTTTGCAAGGCTGCATGTCAGCATATGGGGCTTAGGATTCCAGTCTCAGGCTCCATCAGTGCTTTAACATTTAACAAGAAACTGACATGTGTCAGTCACATCTATAGTAAGTTTACAGAGTATTTCCCCCAGCTATCTATGGGAAGAGGACAGACACTGTATTAACAGCTCTACATGTCTTCAGGTACTTTTGATCCCTTTCCTCCCACTCCATTCGTCTATCAGGCAATGGGCTTAGGTCAGACTCACCTCAGTGGCCCAGCACAGCAGTCTGCATTCAGAGGCAGAAAATCTGAATCTTTGCACTGCTGACCTTATTGTTTCACAGACTGTTGACTGCAAGTCATCAGGTTTCAGCAGTTCAAAGGGATCAACCTCTGGAAAAGAAAAGCAGAAAGAAGGAATGAACCCATACACAGGACCAGGGCTCAATTACAACTGAACTGACAAACATGAGGCTGATGTAACGCAATGTGGATAAATAGTAGTGAAAAGAGCTGCTCTAATCTCTCGTGTGCAGCCAGAAGCTTGCAGCACACCAGTGTGCCCACGTGGCCTGCAGGGAAGGGGGTGCTGGCAAGGACCACAGCAAAGGCTGGGCAGGACAGGTGTCCAAGGGCTCCAAATGGAGCAGTGCTGTGTTTCTCCCTGTGGGCCCATGTCCACCTTATGCTTTGGTGTAAAGAGAGCACAAGGCACCCCCTGAAGCAGAGGCAGGGTAGATAACCATGGGAGAGTGTGTGAACACATCCTCCACATCCTCATCCAAAGCCACCACCTTTCTTGTCTCAAAATCAGGTGAGTCCTGGTAGAAGACATTCAGCAAACAACTCACTCCACCTCACCAGCATCCCTCAGCTCTCCCTAGAAAACTTTTCGTTTCCACAAAAGAGCCAATGAAGCTAAATTTCTGAAGTTACATAGAACTTACGAAGGTTTAGACTGACTGACACAGTCTGGAGAAGGATACCTTTGGGGGTTTATTAACAACTGCTTTTCTTCTACTATTCTTAATCATTTGTGATATTGCATGCAGTAAGAAGAACTTGGAGACATCAGTGTTGTATGGCACTTGGACTCAAATCTAATATCATTCGATATTAAACTCATCAGGGCTTTAGAACTCAAGTGAGACCGTGAATTTCAAGTGTGTTTTTTGATAAACTATTTGCAAAAGAGATGTATTCCAAATGTTTGCTCATTTAATTAGAACATAAAAGATTCTTCTCTTTGACTGGAGCTTGCTTCTGACCCTTCTTGCCTGTGTGTGGTTTGTATTGTTCTTGGCTAATGAGATATAGGATATGTACTAAACATTTACACATTAAAGGCATCCCTCATTCAGCATGAAGGTGTTGATACATCAAGGATACCTCAAACATGCTGAGATTCCAACAACTTGTCAGACAAATTAGCACCTTACCAATCGGGGGTAAAATCGAGTTTCACATTTCTCCCTGGTGGGAAGAAAAAAAATCAAAAATCACTGCAGTTTAATGCTTTCTTTGCAAATAGGAACACAAAAGGCTTTATCACCTCTGTAGTGTAAATTATAGCCCTCACCAACTATCTGATTTTTAATTCATTGGTTTTAAATGATCCCAGGCAGCTCAGAGCAAATCCATTGTGTCATTCCTCTCCTAGAGCAGACATCTTCCCTCTTTTAAGTTCATATCTTTCACAATTATTTAGAATTTACAGTTCTGTATTAAAATGGAAGAAAGTGAAGGTCTCAAATCTGTGTGTTTCACTAGCATATAACTGCCAGGGGGGTTTAACCCAAACTCTAAGGAGTGTGTGGAATTACGGGACTATATGGCAATGAAACTCAAAAGGCTACATTTTTTAATGGTCTTTTTTTCAGCTGACCACTGCTTAAAATAAGCACTCAGTGCTTCAGATTGCTGGCACTCTGCATGAGACATTCAGGACATAAGAAAAACCCACAGTCAGATAATCCAGCCTAACCAGGTATATCCCAAAGGAATAACTGGGCTGGGAGTAAGGCTCAACCTTAGGTGCTGTAGACTCTACAGAAGGAACCAATGACCCTCCTTTACCTGTAAGATGCAAATAATTTCTATCCTGGGGACATCATGACATAAATTCCTGCCTGCACAAGATTTGGGGAGAGGGGATTACTGTCATAAACCTCTAAAATAAGAATATTATTCATCAAAAGGGCTTGCTTTAACTTACACACCTGACCCAATCACAGACATGTATGTTCCAAGATCATGAGATCAGCCAAAGAACATATAATCAAAGCAAGACGAAGGCTAAGGTTTTATAGAGATCAGTTATAAAACAGAGTTTCCCTTCAGCAACTTCTTTGTTCTCAATAATCTCAACTTTAGCTGATTTTTTTCTACATGTACACAGGACAGACATTTGAGGAGGATTTGCCAGGTTAAAGTTGCTTTTAACTCTTTTCAGAAGGAATTTTCAACACAATTTTTTTATCAGCCCTTCTAACTTGTCATTAAACCCTAATACCTAAACAAGACACACATACATCTCTGTTCCACACCTGGGTCTCTGCTCAGTGGGACTGTTATCCTATGGCCACAGCTTCTCCTTTACTGGGACAGGACACATTAACTGGTGTTCTGTGTGCAATTATCATTGTTCAAAGATTCAAAATCATATTAAACTCATTATGGAATAGCTGTCTGCGAAAAGAATGTTACCAAAAGCACATATTTAATTCTGAGCTGCCACCTCCTTCTCTGCAGGTGTGTTTTTCAGAGTTCTCACCACAGCAAATCAGTAGAGCTGTTAGTGCTCAGCATCCATAACCAGGCAGACGAGGGCAGCTGAAGCACAGATATGGGATTAAATGATGACATTTTGGGCATTGCACAGGTGTGTCAGGTTTGTAAACCAGATTCTTATACAGAGACCTTCATATAAGCATCTGGAGAAAATCAAAGAGTTCTATCTTTCATAGTACACGTTTGTGGAGCCCTTAGAGTAGTGCCCCTGCTCAATAACATATTAGATATAGTTAAAAACTTGCACAGGTTTTTGCTTTGAGGGGAAAAGATATCCCAAAGAAAAAGGTGCAGAATGTTCAAATCCTTAAAAGAGACATTTTTTCCCATACATATAGTGACATGATTTATAAATATGTAATTAAAAGGATCATAAATCTGTAGATAAGTGTTGGTATTTGACTGAAGCACTAATGGCAAGCACTTAACTGCATGTGGTCTGTTGTGTGGCTACTGGAATCAAGTAGTGAAGAGGATCACAGTTCCTTATTAGTTAGGACCACCTAGAGTGATGGAAAGCTTGAATGATCAAAGAGAAGACAGTTTTATGCTGCAAATGTTGATATACTCCTGAGCTTTCTAACTCATTTTAAGGTCCAGTGTGAACACTTGACATGCTAACTACTAAGCAGGGAAATGAGTGCAGTATTGGGCTACGGAAGTTTTGTTTGCTTCAAAGGTAAGTGAATAATGTTCAGTGTTATAGTCCCGTCCCTTATTGGATCACAAAATAGTTTTGTATTAGTACCAGAGCTCAACAACTTATTTTTGCCTACCTTAAGCAAGAATAATTAGCCTTTCTTGCTAATAACAGCACACGAAAGAACCTATCCTGCTTTGTCTGAATATTCACAGTAATCACTGCTTAATTAGGGTGAAAAAATTTCTTTGCAGAAACCAGAGTAATCCAGAGTGAGTGTTTACTTTTCGTAACTTAGTCATGCAGTCCCATGGAATTATTTCTGTCTTATCCAAACAGCTGAAGTGTTTCAGAGGGGAGAATGTGTCTCTGCAGTATTGTTGGTCATGAAAAGCTGCACCTCGTGAAAGGTACAGTTCTTCCTTGAAACACATTTGTGAACAAAAAGGTGTTCCCATGAGTGTAAATGCTAACAAAAACATGCCTGAAACAAACTCTGCTTTGCAACTGTAAAACTGAGGAGTGAGGATTGTCTTGCAGAATTCAAGTGGCTCTAAATTCTATAAGCACAGCTTCAATTTATTCACATATATCTGAAATTATTTTGTTTGTTGCTGTTCAGACTCCAGCCCTCAGGCTGTTTGGTAGGTTATAGCTTTTGATTCTGGGATTCATGAAATAAAATCTACTCTGAATATAGAAAAGCCTTCTCATTCAAGTGACAGGTGCTGGAAAGTAGTCTGTGTTAAGAAACCTGAACACTGATTTTAAATTCTATCTCAGAAAAAAACCTTGACTTCTGATTGAATAAGAGTAGTGATCTGCTCTGGGAGAGCTTTCGTTTAACATAACTGAGGGACGTAAGCAGGAGACATATGCAGTAAATAACAACCTGATGCTCCCAGTGAGGGTGAGTTTTAATAAAAAGTTTTACCCTCCTCACGTCCCAGTTTAGCATTTCTCTTTGAAAGCTCTTAGCAACTCTTGACCTGATAACCTCTAAATTCTCTAAAATCACCAGAGTTTTAAGGTATCAAGCACTTTGGCATAGCAGGTACAATTTTATATATTTAATATATTTATGTTTGTATTTATATTACATGTAAATATGTATTATTATTAAATACAATGATATTAAACATGTTTCCCATTGAACATATTTTATGTTTTAAATTTTATGTTTTAATTTTTATATACAATATTTAATGTTTTTTATTTAATATTTATTCTCACTAGATAAACAATGTACACTAGCTAGAAAAATATTCCCAGCTATTATAGTTGGGTTCTTTGAAGCCTGCAATCAAGTAGATAGTTCTCAGTATAAAATGGACAACGGCCTAATCAGAAAAGTTGCCCCTCCCTCCTTGCCAGTATCTGAAATCCATTTTCTCACTCCTAAAATGTCAGGACATCCTTGTTGCAACATCTTGACAGAAGTTGAAGAGAACAGAGCTGTGTGTGTGCTCATGTGCTCCACTACAAAGTCAGCATCACTTCACAGAGTCCTTGAGCTCAGTGTAAAGATGCCCCAATCTCACTGGAGTTTGCTTTTTCAGACCACTTAATCCTGTACAACACTGCTACAGAATCAGGAATGAGCCCAACACCCAAATTCTGCATTTTTGAAGGTACAATGGTAATCCTGGTTTGGAATTCAACTGGAAAACAAAATATCCATGATCAGATCTGAGGAATTAATGTAACCTTTTTGAAGAAATTACAGGCTGGGGATGTCAACTTTGAACCATCCCCCTGTTTAAGGTTCAGACCTCATTAGTTTTGGCTTGGAATACTCTCTAATTACTAGGAGAGTTTCCTCAAGTTGCACTTTAGAAATTCATCTTTTTTGTAGGCTGTAAAGTATTCATAAAAAGCTAAAAACTGTGGGAAAATTAGCATTGATGGATGTTTTCTTACCCTCCATCAGGAAATGATGTACTTGAAACTCATTACAGATCTTCACAGCAACTCTGCTGAATGTGCCTTGGGCTTTGTGCTGATCAGCACACACAGAATTTACTGCATAATTCATCTCTCTTGTGTCACATTTAATGTATAACATGTATTTCCTGTTAATTATGAAAATAAGAAGGCGTCCTTTCTTTTGGAAACATAATCATGAAATTACTACAGAAATTAAGAAACACGGAGTTCTATATTACCTCCTGCACAGAAATAAGAAGAAAGCACTGCAGTAAGAACTCACCAAACACAATTTTCTTCTTGATGCACCAGGCACAGCCTCTCCCTGCGGCCACACAAGGAGAGGTGCACGGATGGGATCCCCTGCCAGGGTCACTGCTCTCACTGGAGCTGTGGTTTGGCATATGGTCCCCTTAACTTTCTTCCACTGAGAGAGCTTTGGGTGTTTTCATGTCTCTTTTCATGGATGTCAATGAAACATTAGGCATCCTGGATCTCATTTTCCTCATTCAAGGTTGAAGATTATTCAGTAATATTCTACTTCACTTCACCCATCCATCTATATGTGTCTGTTCAGCTTCCCTTACTAAAAGAATGAAGAAACAAAAATCCCATCTCAGCATCATCCCCACACCAATACATCTTATGGGTTATATATTATCTGCCATCGGGGGAGGAGAGGGAAAGTGTAAAGTGATGGAGCAGGAGAAGGAAAGGAGCAACACCATAAATCTGAAAACATACCATTATTATTTGGAATAAGAAGGGGGCTCATCTGTACTCAATGGTACATTTGGCCTGCACATTTTCATTGACACATTGATTATTTCCCTTTGGAGAAACAATCCGGTGCTGGCATTATTTGGTCTGTGGCTGTTCCTCAGGAAAGTTTGATGGGGCCCTTGGAGACCACATATTATCTCTCACTTATGGGGCAGTCCCATAATTCTCCCTTTTCAGAAACTTTCAGGTGATATTCCTTATAGCCTCCTGCCCACATGAAAATCTTCATTCACAATTGCTAAGATCAGTAATGCTGACAAGCTGCCTAGAGCAATATAAAGTTGTGTTATCAGTAATAGTGCTGGTGATCTCTAGAGAGACAAATGAGCGTGGATAAAAAGACACATTATCAGTACTGGCTTTCAGGAACCAGGATAAATTTCCATTTCCCCACCTGAAGAAATACCTGCAGTAGAACCCCACTGAAACAACCCTGCAGGACAAGAGCACAACTTTGGTAGCTTCTTCTCCAGAAGGCTTTAACTTCACTGTTCCTTATATGGATATGAATAATTTTACTGCCAGAGTTGTTGGTTAAAGTGATCTGACTGTTAAAAAAAAATGGCCTGAAGGAAGATTTCATTCTAACACAGCTGAGCTCTCTAAGAAACAAAAGCCTTGGCAAGAAGAATCTAGGTGTTTTTAACTTTCTTCTTCAAGGTGGCATTCAAAATCATGTGAGCAAACAGCACATTCAGCACTAGTTATTGTATCTGAATTTCTTGTGGCATACTTAAGCATCTATTCCTAGAGTCATGTGGCTGTAAAATCATCAAGTGCTCATTTTTTTAAAAATACTCTATTCATGACTGTGGGAAAAATTTAGGAAGTGACTTCTAAACTGACAAAGCCAGGAAGGCCAGACATACCAGATGTGCTCACTGAACTGTAAACTCATAGCTTTGAAGTCAATCTCATGATTTCTAGATACTTTAGATTTATTTTATTGAAGTGTGGGATGGCAGTGCTGCAATTTTTGGGACATCCAAAATCCAACATACCTCTTACAAATCCGTGGTATGAGCAGCCACTCCTGCCTTTACAGACAGCTGGACGAGGCCTCTTCAGCCAATATAGAAGGTGAAAATGCAAAATGTTTCTGAATAATGTAAGCAAACATGAAACAGCCTATAAAGAGAATATCATGGAATATTCTTTTATGAAATGCAGGGGTATAATATAGTCATCTTACAATAGAAGCTTCTCCCATCACCTTAGCATTTCACCTCAGGGCAAATTCATAGATTTTTTTTTTCCCAAGGTATTGATTCTTTTGTATATCCTAAATGAGATTTAAGTAATAATTCTTTTTTTTTTTTCACTTTTAGCTCTCAGGTTAGGAGCCTTGCTTTAGAACAGCCTGTTTTATCGTTACATGCCACACTTACTTTACATTTCTTGCATTCTTAAGGATATTTTGCCATGAAAGTTTATTTTTTCAGTTTTTATCTATTGAAAGCTCGTTTAAAATATTTGGGAAAAAATAAGCAATGGGATTATTAAGACACATTCCATGCTATAGGTCCACCTGCTCCAAATGTTCATAATTTTTCCTTCCAAGCCCACATATCTCACTAAACCTTGTCTTGTTCTATTTCTCACCCTCAGGTTTCTTTCACTCTTCACTGGCATAAACAGAGAGACTGATATTCTTTGAAAACATATCCACAAAGATAATTTGTTCTTATTTGCAAGAATATTTTATATAGGAGCTGAATTATTGATAGACAGCTTTAACATAACATTTAGGGCAAAATATTGTTGCTGTATTAAACTATATTGTATTACTTTCGGGTCAAGTGATGGAATAGTTTGATCTTTGTAGCTTTGATCACAGAGATTCAGAAAATTCGACAAATGAAATTGAATCTGTCAGATCAAAATTGCACCTTCTTAGTTTTGCTGAAGAAAGACTCCACGAAGTTCTAAATTTAAGAGAGAAAGAATCTGTTCTCTCTGTAGAAATAAGGCAGCTCTTTGTGCCCCAGTCTTTTAAAGCTGAGAATTCCTGGCCAATAGGAATTTTGCCCTAAAAGAAAGCATGGTAACGAAGTTCCTACATAATGAATGCTCGAGGGAATTTTAAATACAATTTGTATGAAGCTTCTCAAAAATAAAATTTTTCAACATTCTCCAAAATTTCTGTCAGTTCCTTAACAGTCTTATTGTAGACAGACACACTCAGAAGATACTCAACCTCACAGAATGCCAAACAGCATTTCCCAGATGTGTTATCTCAGGTGTCCTAAGCCCCCACGCTCTCTCCTAGCTCTAATTTAAATTTTCCTTTGACCATCATTATTGAGAAGAACAAAACCCATGGCCTGATTCTGAAGCCACGCAAGGTTTAACTCCGGCCTTTTATCTGGAACAAACATCCATAGGCATGATGGTGCTGGGTCAGACCACAGAGCCATGTCCTGGATCCAACAGTGATTACCAGTTGATCACCATGGAAATGCCTATGGAAGGGCCCTTTTTTAGGTCAGCTGAGGGTAAGAGTGGAAACTATCCCTAACACCAAGTGCTGCAATTTGCCTCAGCCCCCCATAAAGTATTGATAAGATTATTCACATAACTATGTTCTCCTCAAATTATTTGACAGATTATTAAAAAAAAAAACCAGCACTATAATGAACAGAATTTTGCCAGATTTTCTCAACTCGTCAAAGGGCGCTTCTGGACATGCAACCGGGCTTTTTTATGATGGAGTTTTGTCACAATTACTTTGTTGAACTTACAATAAAGCTAATCTTCTCCCAGATCCTCAACACCTCATCTTAAATCTAGAGACTCCTCAAACCAAAGCCCATCCCAAGTCAATTTAGTTGTTTTCACTCCATATCACACTTTATTGCCTCTAGCTTCTCTCTCAAGAACGACACAATGATGTGGAAGAAGCTGATTGCTGATACCTGAAAGAGCTGCCTCACTAGGGGTGGGATTTATTTCCATAACAGTCAGAGGACCATCAAGCAAGTATTTCAGCGTCCTTTACCCAAAGGAGGAGGACTACCAGAGGGTTGGATAAGAGAAAATTTTCATTTCAATATCAAAATATTTAACCCTAAACTAATGTGTCCTGTGCCAGACTTGTTCTTCCTCTCAGAACTGCACGTCACTGTGCATCATGGAAATGAAACAGCAGATGTTTCCAAATATAGAGCCAGAGTCATTGTGCTTTCAGCTGTCTTCCTGGGCTGTGGACATACATTATAATTGCAGGCAGAAAGCCTTCCAAAATACCTGACAAAATTGGGGAGGAGGTCTAAAATTTTAAATAATGAGTGTATTCAAAATATTTATAGCTGATATTTGGAAGATGCAGAGTGGGGAAGGTGGAACTGTTAGTTACATCATTCCTGCAGCAAGCTCTTTCAGCTAAATCCCTGTAGAGAGTCCAGCTGGACGTCTGCAGAGGAATTTGACACTGACATCTCTGGTAGCCGTTCAGTGGGTGCTGGCTGATGAAAGATACTGAGTGCTTAGAGTAAGAATCCTGCTGAAAACCCGTGGCAGCTTTAAAAACAAAACCAGGTAGTGGTTTCCAAAAAGGAACAAAGTATATTGTGAACTTGATACTCCTCTCAATTTATAGTTGATCTTTAATCTGCGAACCCACCCACAAAACAATTGCTAGTTGATTTTCATTGTATGTCTTGCTGAAAGAGAAAAGGCAATTGGTGATCTGATGCACTTTCACTGTTAGAAATAGCTGTGCCATTTGGAAGTGGTGGAGGGAAGGTATGAGCTGGTTGTTTAGGACCATCTGTCCTCAACAAACACCATAAAAAATTAATTTTAGTTAGAAGAATTTGTTTTAAAAGATAGGTATAAGTTATGTTTATCCTTTTTTTGGAATGGACAAAAACTAAGTTCTCTAAGATCCATGATGACAGTAACTAAAAAGAAAAATATTAGAATTGAAAATGAACCCAACCTCAGAATTTACATGGATACAAAACTCAACGTCCTTGGGATTTCCAAAATATATTGCTGTGTCTCTGAGCTACTATTTTCACCAGGTTTTGAAGTCAGATGAAAATCTCATTATTCCAATCCAAGGAGTGTAATCTCCTCACTTCCCAGTAGGACAAGAGCCACAAGGCGATACCTTTTACTGTATCCCAGAGCATACTGAGAAACATGCTGAATACTGGGAATGAATTTCAAGGTGTTCTTGTATAGAGACTGAAAAGACACATTCAGAGTAATTATAACTGCAAAATGTGAATATCTTGTTGATGTTAGGTAATTTTGCAGACATAGTATACTGACAAAAAATCTGTGGAATGCTCAGGGTGAGAAAACAGCACCACTGTGGTGTGAAGGACTATAATCTCTTGCCATTTATGCATACGTCTGCTTATTTATCAAAATTAGATCTATTTCCTCTCATTTGTAACTGTATTTGTTGATTTTAAATGAAATTTCAGAAACAGGAAAGCTTTCTGCTCTTTTGGGGTTTGTTGTGTTCATTCCACAATGAAGATTTAGTTTTTATTTAAACTGGATGGCCCAATATATTCAGTTCAGCTGCTAGATTGACTGTCACTGAGTTGTCAAATGCCTGTTATGAATAGTATACAGAAGGAGAACAAGTTGACCTTGAACTTGCTAAATGTTTTATGAATACTACCCATTTCCAGAAAAATATGAATTTGTTTTCCAGATTTGCTCTTTTTACTTTCCTTAAGGCCGTTCTCAGTAACAAATGCCTTTCATCTTACTGAGCTTCTTGTTACATGGAAGGTTTGGGAAGGAGAAAACAACATTCTAATGATGAATTTAATACTTGTGGATTGTAGAGGATTGATTATATTGCAGACTAAATTTCTGGACTTAGCCAAAGGCTATCGAGAATATTGTGGCTATAATGCCAGCCTTGCTTCCTAAAACCTGTCGAATTCTGGTTTATGGTTTTCCATTGCCAGGCTTATTTGGTCTTGGTGACTTTTCTCTTAATTACTATTTTCATTGCTAAGCAGAGTCGGTGATGCTATTTAAACAGAATAAATAAAAACAATCATGGTGTTGATCTGTCCAGCTCCCACAAACCCAGGCCTTGTTTCCAAAGATAAGAACGTGACCTTAGCGCCTCCAGCTGGTGTTGGAAACACGGAATCCTCGTGCGTGCACCAAAGAACACGATGGGAAAGGGGGGCAGTTAGTGCTATGGGATCCAGGTTGTAACCAGCAGAGAAGCACTCTAAACAGAATTAATTTAACACACTATGTTCAGTACTGGATTTTGATCAAATACTTCAAAAGTAAAAAAATAGCAGTTAATTCACTCTGCCATGAAATACATTGGTTCATTTTCAAAAGCTACTTTCAGCTCTTTCAGAATTTGTGGGCAAAGTGGTTTCTAGCTAATACATAGTTTTAAATGCTGTTTTGAAAGCCTCTTGCATGATAGAGTTCATAGCAACAGCTTCTGCTACTGCTTTAAGAGCACAATAAGGTTTAATAAGAAGGATGCACTTCAGTTCATAGATTGCATGTTTTCTGCTTTACTTTATTTGTCATAATCTTTACTTATGCTTAGTTTAAAAAAAAAAATCAGAAATAAAAAAGCCAGCGACCAGTATTGATCTTCTCTACTCCACAGCAGGTTCCCCTGATCTGGATCGAACCTGTCTCTGTCAGTAACGGCTTTTTCAGGAGACAGTTCTATTTAAAATGTTTCACAGGGCATCTAGTTATTTGTTCATTTGTCAGGAATGGTGGAAGAGACTATAATAGACAAGCAGCCTCAGCTGGCTGCTGGATGTAAGACTAGATCCAGTCATATCACAAAGACAGAATGAGTATATACTTTCTGCGCTCTGTGGAAAATAGATTTATGGTACATCTTGACCCAAGACTTATTAAAAAACCCATTATCAATATTAATTGAAATTTAAAATGTCCTTAGGAATTTCATTGCAAACATTTTTACTCTGATATTGGTTTTGATTTTAAGAATGAGAGGTGAGTGGGATGGGCGGCAGTATGGTACACAGGGCAGCTATCAATTCCACGCTGCAAGATCTGTTTTCCAGTTGAATGTAAACAGAAATGCTTTCCTGCAGATCATGTCCCCCATCATCTGTACCACACGCTCATGCAAAGCTGAGAAAAGGACAGCCTCTTATGACAATCTTGTTTGTATAATGAAAGCTATCTTGGTCTTCGTGGTTTTCAAAGAGCTTCATCTGAAGGAGAGCTTCAATGAACACTGATACACAAAATATGTATTCAATGTCATTGAATGTGAGGCACAAGTGTAGTCCGGACCATCCAGTGTCATTTGCAATATCAAAGACCACTGATGTCACTTAGAGAGGCAGTTGGAGTGCCCATCCTACGTTAGACATGGTGAGAAGAAACCCGAGACCTGTTCCTTTTCTTCTGACACACTTACAAGACAAACACATGCTCCATTAAAAATAACACAGCACTGCTCTGATATGTTTCCCTCCCAAGTGTCTGACTTAAAAATATGCCTCAGTTCACAGTGTTATGCTTATTAAGATATAATATTACTGCTCTGCAATGAGCCACTTCAGAGAACACAGCGGGGAAGCTGGCTCCCATTGTGCTAAAGAGGGCAGCCCCTTCAAACTCAGCACCGGAGATAAACATTCTCTGCTTGCAACACTCTCTCTTCTTCCATCCAGAGTTTATTTTTGCTCATTTTTTCCTTCTCTTTTTCTTGTTTTGTTATTTTCTTGAGTCATGTTGGTTCCACCTCTGAAAAGCTGTAGTGACATAATTGACACTACAGCAGCTGAGGCTGAGAGCACTAGAAAGCAGCGTGTTACATTTTCTTTGCACAGGTCACTGAGCATCCAGTATGATTTTAGCACATCTTGTTGTGGAGGGCTTTTAATGCTAATTTGTTACTATTATTTAAGAATAGTCTGCTGATGGGGACACTACCAGCATGCTGTCTAAACATTAGATATTATTTTGACCTTGCTTTATTCCTGCAGTAAAACCTGATCACAGGTGGGAAATGCAGGCTGTTTTTCACACATTAACCAACAATAGGGGCAACCCAGATCTTAACTGCACATGGAGGGTGAATGTATGGAAATGATGGAGGGTTTTTTTCTTCTTTTTTTGGTCTATATAAAAAGACTTAGGTGGCACTGATTTTTTGCATTAAAAATAATACATCAAATATAAGGTGTAAATAATGCAGAATGCCACTGCACCTGTGGGGCACATACAATGCTTCCAGTTGAAACAATAAAAATGTGGAAGCAATTAGAAATACGACTCCAAAAGGAGAAGATTATAAAATTATTCTGCTCTGTATCTTAGCAGTAAAGACAGTTTAGCTGGATTTGTTGCACAGATTTTTGAATGAACAGGTATAGGAGCACAGTATATCCTGGTTTAGGAGTGGCAGGTCACCAGTTTTCCCCCAGCAGGTTCACTGTCCCAGAGATTCCTCACTGAAATTACCAGTGAACAGCCTGACCCCAGGGACAGGACTGCTGTCATGTGGCAGTGGCTGGGAATATTTCACATACTTAGCACTTATGCATACAACAGCTCTTCTTAATTGTTTTTCCTTCAAAATTTCTGCAGAAGAGCAATTCAATGAGGCTGGTTAAAGTGTTACAGGTTTTAGTGATTCTCTGGGTGTTTTAAAGACTTTATGTTTCTGCAAATTTAAGTATCAGTATAAACAGGTTTTTTCAGAGCTGAAAGTTTGTCATGAATTGATAATATTTATAATCTTCCTCCTTTAGTACAGTTTGATCAATGTAACTGTTCTTGCTCACAGCCTAAAGTACTATTGCCACTGAGAGCCTCTGTTTGGGATAATGACCATTTATGAACGATCTTCCATTATGGGAATGAACTTCCATTATGAACTAGAGCAGCTGAAGATTTGTCATGGGTATTTCACTTCTTCCTAAATACAATTTCCCATCTCATCTGAGCAGGGGCTTCAGTTTCAACCTCTGCTTGAGCCACATTTTTGAGCTGAAGTTTTTTCAAAAAATGCTGCCCATGTTTCCACTGGTAACATGATGCACATCTCGTGCATCTGTTTCTCTCAAAAAAACCTGCAGCCCCCTAGCCTAACACCAACATATTGATGCTTCATATCAGATATTGCGAAAGTTACTGCAAATTATCATGTGTCCATCTAGTCCTTTAGTCTTGCTCATACAAATAAGGGGTTCTTTGGGCTGCTGCTCTAAGAATTCACACAAGGAATCGTCACATGAACTCGTGTGCTGGGGGCAAAGCACTTCATACTTGGCCTGAGTCACCTCATGTATATCAAACCACCCATTCTCAGAATAAAAATAACAATTAGATGAAGAGAAGTTGAGACTAGTTCAACTCTGCTAAGGCAATGCTCATTCTGGAGACCAGACCAAGGTAAACAAGCAGAAAGGGAAGTCTTTCCCCAAGATCAGAAGAGAGTCTGAAACAAGAGACATCCTTCATCTGCTGGGACCTACAGAACTACCTCTTAGTACTGCTCTGGGCTCTGCCAGCATGTCACTGTACCTACAAAATAAAGTGGTAGTGTCTGGTAGTCCATCTGACTGAATATCCCAAAATATTGCCTGGTAAGCCAAGAGGGAAAGAGAAGTTTCCGGGCAAGATTTAAGAACACAAATTACAAGGAGAAAGTGCCTTCTTGGACCGCCAGGAAAAGAGAAGAGGCTGTGACTTGGACAGCACAGGCTGTGCAAGCAGATGGGAGATCTGGAAAACTGTGATGAAAGTGAAAAGGTGTTTCAGTGCATTTTAAAAAAAAAAAAAAAAGTTGAAATTTTTAATAAAAAAATACAACAGAAGAGAGGGGATGCATAATAATGTCATGCTGAGGAAACAGCCAAACCTCTGCAGGCTGACAAGTACATTTAGGAAGTCCAAAGGGGTGTAATTTTGTCTGCCACAAAAGGAAGCAGTAAGAATATGACTGGAAATTTGAAGAAAGGCAAGGGTTAAGTGTAAGCAAAAAGCCCAGTAATACCTGGGAGATACTCGTGTGCAGGTGTCTGACAAGCCCATTTCAGATCATCCTTATGAAGTTCTCAATGGCTAAAGGACACTCAAAGAGTAAGGAGCACCTAAATATTGTCTCTTTTATCACAAGGACCACAATGATTTACAACCACTTTAAAATTCAGTATTTCAAATTAATTTACTAAGGCCAAGGTTAAATCCTTTATACTGAATATTTGTACAACTAGGCAACATTTTTCTCTGGAAAGGATGAAAGTGCCACACAAGGCCTTAAACATTTTTTTGTCTGTAAACCATCTCAGATATTCAGTCAGTAGGCTTGATCAGTAAGTAACTTTTCCAGAGCTCTAAAAATCCTGGAAGAATCTTTGCTCTGAGGTCTATTTCCTTTTGCCTAGAAATATATGCAGAAGGCTGGTCCAGAATAAATCTGATTATTTATATCATAAATAGATATCTGATTTTTGTCTTGAAATATAAATAATCAGTTTTTGAAAAACTGTTTTTATAGGGAATAAAAATATCCCCAAGAGGTATGCAGATACATTAGCGTATGCACGTTCCTTTATTTTATTTCAGAGTGAAAATGTAGCTATATACCAGACACCCATTATACAAGCATGTGCAGACCTGAGAGTGTGGAACCACTCTTCCTCCTTAAAAAAATCATTCCAAGAGTTTTTAATTGTACTTCATCTGCCTAGAGAAGCTGAAAATTAGAAACCACAAAAAGATTGAGCAAAGTCTAGTGAATTGGAGGGATAGTGGAGGCCAGAGGGTAGGAAAAAAATGTTATTTTCTATTTCTCAGTGGTAAAAGTCCTGATAAGGTGGATGTTTGTTTACATTCCTCAGACATGCCCTCTGTCTAACATTGTGAGTCTTCAGCAAGCACGAGCACTGATACACAATTAGAAAGCTGAATAGATGCCTGTTGTAAGTACAAATATCTGCCATTTGGATTTTAGCAATTTCAAACAGTAGAAATTAATCTGATGAGAAAGGGAAAAGGTGAATTTTTATGCTGCAATTGTCTCAGGAGGCAAGGAAGTAGAAGTGTTTGTGATCTCAAAGGCAAATTGGATGACATTTTGAAAGATATCTATAAAACCAAGGTAATGATTGATAGAGATGGCAGTGAATTTTTCCTCAGAGCAATTAAAACTTCAGGGGTTTTGCTTTTTTTTTTCCTCATTTGCTTACCTATCATTCAAATCTTTAACAGACAATAAGAAAAACTTCATATGAAAGATTCTGCTTTCGTATCACTGCAAGGAGTGCCGGAGACACTTCTAGATCAGATTCAGCGGCGCATAAAGAGAATTTTCCAGTTAAAAGTAAGGCAAAAGGAAATCAGGATCATAGCGTGTCCTCTTCCCTGTCATGCTGATGGTTACTTGGCACACTGATATATGTTTACCCACAGCTGCCTACCCCAGTTTGCCCACAATGGCTGCCTTGACACGAAGATTCACTTGGCAGATGTTTACTTGCATCACCTTCAGGACCCCAGTGAGTTACCTTGACTGAAAGTCAAGCCAAAAAGATTCAGTGTTTGCCCCTTTCAGGTCCCATTCTGTCTCCTCAGCAGCAAACTACTCCACTCAGTTCAAAAATCAATTTAGTTGCAAGGTCATATGGAAATACCTCACGGTATGAAAAGCTTGCCTCTGTCTTAGCAGAGGCCTTTGGATTAAGCAGGCAATTGACCACCTAAAAGCTTTGGCCATACTTCACATGCAAAGAACTTTGTGTCCATCTCCTGAGCAGCCAGAGCATAAAACTTCCAAAACTCCACGTCGTAATCAATCAAGCTCAGAGGACATGGCCGCTCTTGGCACTCCAGCTGGTTTTGCTCCCAGTGCATTTGCTGCAGTTCACTAGCAAAGTATGACAACTCTCATGGGAAAAGTGCTGAGTATAAAATTGTCTTTGCATATGCACAGAACAGTTCAGAGGATGCTATGAGTAAGAGAAAGAGAGTTCAGGTTTTTGGAGGTTTTTATCATTTGCATTCCTTACATTGGTTGGAAGCTTGGTTTGGAGGTCAGGTGTCCTCCCCTAAATTAGCCAGTTGTTTTACTTCTTGTTTATTCCTTGTATTTTCCAAATTATGAATAATTGTGAAGCTGATCTACAGTGATGATTTGTCAAAACATAATCACATGACACAACACAGGCCAGGTTTTAATTGTGCTTTAACTGGAGCCCTTGCAGCCTTAAAAAAATAAAGCACAGATTTTTTTCACTTGCAACCATGAGCTGCAGACATAAGTGGCCCTGTGATGAGCTATCAGTGGGGAAGGCCCACCAGATGGGAGGAATGAAACAAAAATTTTGTTTATTTCTGCAATCAAGCCAGAGTGAGCTGAAAATCCTGAACAAAAAACTTTCCACATAACTTTTACACAAAGATCAGAGACTTTTTCTTGGGATGTACCACTTGGGAATTTGTGTTCCTTGTTCCTACCACAGTTGTATAATTTTAACATCCCACAGAGCTGACAGACTTTGACGCTAACAACTGTGCAGGGAGTAAAACAGATTTACAAGTGGCAGTGACCTTTTCATCAAGGGAAGTAAAGTAGACTCAAATCCACCGTACCCCCGACTCACAGTCCTGACAACATCATTCAACATACAGTAGGAAAAGCACTTCAGCAAAAGTTTATGAAAGTGACATTGACACAGCACAGGACATTAAATTGATCCCACCAACATGCTGGGAGTTTTAAGTAGCATCTCTTTCTTTTTTTTCCATTGAGATTTGAAGTATTTTCTGCTTTAATAGTTTAGTATCATCTGTTACTCAAACAATTAAAATACACCAGCACCTTTTTAATGACAAATGCATACATATTTTGACCATCCTTGTAGTAAAAAGACTGATAAATAAGGATTAAACTAACCCATAACTGAATGTTCCTACCAGCATTTCTTTGTGCTCATCTTAGACACCCACAACGCTGTGCTGCCTGGACAGGGCTTATTCACTATCTTGGATCTTGTTACCCTAGCAACTAATAGCCAAGCTGGCTTCAAAAAAAGTAATAGAGTGGCCTCTCTGATTTTTAAAGGAAATTGACTATTTTAAACCCAGTGAATGCATGTTTTAATTGCACTCTTCATGGCTGAGAATCTCTCCCTCAGCATTTCTTCACAGGTAATAAGAGTTTTATTCATCTATGTGGTTTGATGTATAGATACAGTAAAGCAAAACTCCTCCTGACAGACACTTAAGCATAGTTGATTCGTTTTTAGGCACCTAAAAGCCAAAAATTACATCTGCATTTGTTTATGCAGAATCTCAGCAATTTCATTGTGATTTAAAATAAGGCTATTATTTTAAACTTCTGTAAGAGTAGAAACAGTTTACTAGGAAGCATTTTACAAGTACTTTTAGGAAATACACTCCATCTTCAGAAAAAAGAAAATTGTTGGACAAATTTATGGTAAAGCAAATTCTTCCTATAGATCAAGCCCTCGAGGGGCATTAACAACCCTGAAGGGACCAAAGTGCAGAAGATGGCATAGCTGACACAGAGAGAGGAGTCAGCAAGAGAGCTGAGCAGGGCTGGAAGGAAATGGAACACTTTAACATTACATCCCGGTCATACCAAGGTCCATTGACCCTCTACGCATTCCAGATAATTAATTTACAACACATTAAACCTCTGTGTGAAGAGGGATGTTATGCATCAATTGCATAGGAATAAGAAGTGCTATTGATTTAAGATTTCTATTGTATCATGCACTGACAGCAAGAAACAATCTAGTGGTGTTTTAAAGACAAAAAAACTCTTTTCTGAAGGACAAGTTTGCTAAATAAGTGCACTTTACACTACATTTAACTGAAGTATTGTTGACACCCGAAAATAAATGCTGTTAGGAAAGAAACTCTCAGCATAATTAGGAGAATATGGCGTGACTGGATAGTATTGGCATTCACTCTAGGAAACAAATACTTTGAGGTGATAATGCTCTCTTTTACAGTAAGAGTTTAAAATAGAAAAACACATTGACAAATATTATTTAATGAATAAAATATGAGTGAACCTGTTCCATTAATACAGGATGATGTCTAATGAGATTCAAGCCCATTTGCCTCATGGAATCGTTGTGTGCTTAACATGTAAAAGAAGCAGACTCTCGCAGACCAGCAAAGTTAGATTCATGAACATCAGAACCAATTTCATTTACAGGGGTTTGTTTTCTTCAAATTACAATTTTCAGATGACAGTTCAGAAAATTCAGAAGTTCTGGTGAAACTTCTGTACTGCTTAGCACTTCTTACTGCAGATTAGCTTCCCAGGAACACAGGACGCTGAGAAAATCTGCCCTGTATCACTCACAACTTTCAGCAACTATTTGAAGTTCATTTAAGACTAGGAAGTTAGGAGGTTTCAATCAGGCTACATGTAAAATACTCTCATGCAAAAAGATTCAAGAAATTCAATTTCAGGCAAGCAGTACAAAAAGAGACAGAAAACACAGAGAAGCCTTTAACTGATCTGAACTACAATAAACCTCACAATACGGAGGGAAGTGTCATCTGGCTGCTAGAACGCTGGATGGTGTTCTGCATTTCGTATAAAACACTTGGAAAGAGTGTATCAAAGATCTAAAATAAAGCCTGGGAATTTTGCAAGCAAGCAAAGCTACTCCAGCCAGATTGAAAACAATATGGGAGCATCCCAAACATAGCAGAGAAGTCAAAGCATTACAAGACTCAAATAGAAAAGTGTGAAGAATGTGAGCTATAAAAGCAGGAGAGCGCCCAAATAACTCCAGATGAACTCAGGAAAAGTGACCAATAGCACAAACTATGAAAATCTGTGTGTTCAAGTTTAAGAACAGCAATTTACATTTCTCTGCAAGAGTTTCTGGACACCTGCACGGATACACAGTATTGGCAAAGTGGATGGCAGTGGCAGTATTAGATCCAGACCCCTTTGTAAAACCAAACCACACAGAGACACAAAGAAATGATAGCTTGAAAGCCAGCCATGAACGCACAAACAATATGATGACAGCAACACAGAGACCACTGATGCAATAAAGGCTGCAGCCATCAGTAGGTAACTTAAACTGATCAAAGAATTCACTTAAAAGAAAGATAAACTTTTCTTCAGCATTAAAGTTGGCTATTTAGGTACTTCTGCAAGAAATATGTAGTAGTTTCTCACAATAGTACTGTCAAAACTGAAGTCAAGTGTAGCATTTATCATGGATACTAATAAAAAATTTCATGTCAGTGCTCTCAAAGACTGAAGAGGACCTTTGGCCTTAGTCTACATGTGTAAAAAGTTATGTATCTGATTTATGGAAAGTTTATGTTAACTGAAACTAGCTATAAAATACTTACTGCCATTCTCAAAAGGAACCTAACAAGCACAATTATCTCACCCTCTCTTGAAACTGCGTAGATTATTTCTCAATTATAGTTGATTTAAAAAAAAATTTAAGTAAAATTTGGTGCCTGCAGGTGCATATACTGGATCCTTTGATACAAGCCCAGTGGAGCAATGTACTATCCCTTCAATGACTCTTGAATCCATCTGACATTTATTGCTTCTTCAACCATTTCTAGTCCCAGACAAGGGTCTCAAATGTCAGAGAAAAATCAGGGTATGACCTTAGGCTGCTGTGCTCACCACTCTCTTGAGGTGCCCCATATGAACACCCTTCAGCTGGGCTGCAGGCACCTGTCAGTCCCTTTCCATTCGTGCCACTGACCAGCTCTGCAATACCTCGTGTGAGTGATTGCCAGAGACTTTCCACAGCAAACCGTGCTCTTCCCCAGCCTTAGGATCACACCATCAGCTAGAGCAACAGCAACCAAAAACCAGCCCTGGCAGTTCCCTAATGAAAAGAATTATTTCCTAATACCCATGCCAAGATCAGCCACGCACATACAAATAAAATGCAAACTACCAATCACAGGAATGAAGGGGATATTACAGGTGTGACTCCTCTATAATCTACCTGAATTTTCTTAAAACATGTGTGTGTTTCTAGGAGTGGTACAGGCTAAAGGGGAGAAAGCTCCTGTTTTGCAGCTCTGGTAGGTCCAGTCTTGACTCTAACTCAGCAACACAGCAACCTCCTCTCCCAAAAGACTTCTTGACCCATCATTGAAATTTTTCACGTAGGTACATCACATTTTCCTTTCTGCACACATTGTGACATCCCCAGGATTTATATGATGTAATAACCAAACTATTATTCATCCAGAGCAACTAAACATTCACAGTGCAGAAGACAAAAACTGATTTTAAAAATTAATTACTTTGGCTAGATATTTTACTGAAATTCTACTGAAGTCACTTGTTTTTCATTCAAAAAAAAAATTCTTTGACATTAGAATTTGAAACATAACATTCAATGATAATTATTATCTAGAAAAGTAATTTTTAAAAATGTAACCATCATTAAAATTGTAATGAAATGAAGGGCAAGTCTATTGCTATTATAGAATCAGAAGGAAAACAAAAGTATCTAATCATCTGAGATTCCATCAGGTCATATAAATATGCTACAACATTAAAGATTTCAGAATACAAAGTAATAACTCAGTACTTCCCTGGAGCAAACTATAGCCTAAATTTTTTTTCAGGGGGTAACTGGGGGGAACAAAAAGAAAACAAAGCACAGAATAAAACAAAAAATCCAAAACACAAAAAAAGCATTCTTCCTTTAAGTTTTACAGTGAAAAATACGAAAAAAAAAAAAGTTCATTCATCTTGAATGTTCCAACCTTAACTGTCTGCAGCTCAAGTGAACAAAATAATGAAGGACCGGAAGGAAAAGCAAAACAAACTGATTTCTTGGAGGTAATGCAGCCTCTGATGAGTAACAGCAAGAGAAGAGTACAGATTCCCTTATGCTTTACGTATATGCCTATGCCATTGTTTCCCCAATATCTGTATTCCCTCTGTATCAGAGCTATTATGTTACTTAGTAGCCTTTCCAATGATGAGATGGAGTTAATAAATAACCTGGGTGTGTTCACCCCTCACTAAATTACAATCAACAGTTGATACCAATTTTTCATTTGTTTTTCTCTCCCTCTATGGCAAAGATGATACTCTCACATTTTGTACACTTGTATGAATAATCACACTACTGTTAACTCCCATTCCACAATCAGGGAAATGTTCTTTTTCTGCTTGACCTACAAGGCATGACCCAGTCTCATGAAGCATTATTTCACTATTTTTAAAACTTTTTTTTTTCAAATAAGCTGGTACTGTCAGTCTGATGAGAATGTTGAGATTTCCCATGGCAAGCATGACAGTGTGTTGAGGAAGGCTGCTACACCAAGGCACAGACTGCCTGCCCAGTGCTTCCTCCTGCTCCTTTGCCCACCGTGTGCCATGGTAACCACGGTGCATCCCACAGTGTACACTTCCACCACATCCAGCTGCCCCACAGTTACATGGCTGCACGCTCCTTGGAGGAAAAGGAGAGCAGCCGAGGAAACCGCTCCAGAGGAGCAAACAGAAAGGAAGCCCAAGCTCTTCATCAGGTGAGACAAGGCAACCATGAGAAAATGTGCATATGACATTTAATAATGGCCAAATATACTCTGAAAAAAAGTTATAAGTTCAGTTAAATATAAATATATTTTCGTTTATTTCCCAAGTTAATTTTCTTTTCACTCAGAAGAAAAAAAAACCTATATTACAATATTAACATTTTAATGGGATTAAATTTCAGCTTTACTATCCTTTATTGAGTGTTTCATGCCATGCACATTGCCATGGATCCTGAGCACCTGACTGATCAGACATGCACCCTGCATGTCAGTGGTGTACAGCTGATGCACAGATGGCCACATTTGTTATAATGGACTCAAATGAACACCCACTTGTGAATCCATCATACACTACTCACTGACTCCTTGAGATCTAGCTGGTGGCAAAATTCCATTTAAAGTGTAGCAGCACAGTGTTTATCCTGGAATTGCTGAGATAGCTCAGAGGTTTGGGCTGGTTTTTGGTTCCAGTGATTATTATGAGCAAATGATTTAGTGCACAACAGAGGGTTTCTCTACTCATATTTTATTAAATAATTGCAAAGCGATTATTCACAATTGCAAAGAGACGAGCCAGATCCCCATTAGGTGCACATTGCTAGAGTTCTATGATGTTTATTTATCCTATGGATATTTATTTTATATGTGGACTGTGCACATTTGAAAGATTAGCTGTTGCATGAATCAGGGTATCGCACACACATCTAAGGGAGGGGTTATTTTTAAATGCTGTTAATTTCATGGAAATCCATATCTTGCAGTCCCTTCTAAAAATGCTTTCCTAATGGAGAATTATGGATGTGATAACTGCAGCATCAGGCTCAAATAGTAACTCAGACTTTCAAACTAGATGAAAGAATGCAAAGTGCAGATAGATAATAGGGTTTTTTTTTAAATATTCACCCATACTTACTGTGTTCCTCTCCAGAAGTCATGGGTCATTATTCTTTGTAGCTCTTTTTTCTTCAGAGTAAGACTGTGGAATGAAGTCCACATTCTGAAATTACATACAAATATGTTAGAAAAATGGAGTGTTTGAAATCAATTCTAATGTTAAATGCAAAGGACATTCTGGGCTCATTAAGTAAAAATATCTCATTTAATGAGCAGGAAAGCACTGGAGCACACTGAACCCTGACACAAAGCAAATTATTTAAGTGATAAATTATATTTTATGGGGAATGTAAAAGTTAATAATACTCAGGGGTAGGGTAATAAATGCAGAGGTGTAACTAACTTCATTGACTGCTTTACTTACAAACATGCCATATGTACCTGGTTACTTGAAATAGTAATAAAAGGAATTGGCAGAAACTCCAGGAACCGAAGATTCACACAGAGACCTTTGTAGCATTCTTTTCCACTAACCAATCCATGGTTTATTCTTTTCAAACTCATTATTCTCCTCCCTCTTTCACTTTAGAATATATACCTCCGGTCTTTGCTTTTCACTTTTTGTCAAATATTTGATCTTGCAATCATTAAAACTGAAACCTTCTTATCTAGCAGAGAGACTAATAAACACAGTGCTCATTTACCTGCGATGATGGCCCAGAAGTGACCTGAAACTTTACTTGAAGAGACCCAATCTATGCTGAAGGAAAGCTTTTAATCTACTGCCCTTCTGGTGCGTACAAGTTCAGCGGCACTGAACCTCCTGGTATTTTTGTCCTCAGAGATCAATGCAACAGACCAGCCCACGAGAATACAGATCCCAAGTACACCATAAGGGTTGTCCTCATGAATTTGTCTGCATTAAAGTCCTTTCTCTGTATTCCAACAGTGTAAAGGAAAAAATTCATACACTTCTAATAGAAAACAGAGGAGGAGTCTGCTCAACCACAACTATTTCCAGTGACTATTTTCTTAATCTTAAAATGGAATTTGCTTTACCAACCTGGTCCTTTTCTTTTTCCATTTTCTTTTCTGTTTACATTTACAGGTCGGCAGGTAGTGCTTTATTCCCCCTGGTTGTTACTCTGAATTGGTACAGTTTGTACCTGAATGAGACATTCACACAGCACGAGTATCACATTTGTCAGAGTCCTCCAGCAGAGCTGTTGTTCAGAAAAAATCAAATGAATTATGAAAGGATATAAAGTTTATCTACTGCATTGAAAATTACCCACACATGTGCAATTGTTTTTAGAACAAGAGTTCACATTCAATTCTGCATTAAATCAACTTAATTTTAGCCTGCTTTTTAGTTTGCAATCTTGTGATGGTGATCAGTGATCTCATGACACCATATAAGTGAGCTTGAGCCATCACTTTGAATCTGGAAAATCAAAAAAATTAATAAATAAAATCAGAAAAGCAAAGCGTTTCTTCAAAAAAACCCACCACACTTATCCAAATTCTTCATTTATGGTTGAACTCAATGATCTAAAAGGTCTTTTCTAACCTAAATAATTCTATGATTCTAGTAAGTAACAATGAAGATGACATATAAGATACCATTTTCCAGCAGAAGAAACATGCCTTTCACAGATAACTAGAAATACAGGCTTTGGGGACCCACAATGATTACACTGCACGATTTGTAAAATGGCAAGGGTGTAAGCCTGCAAAAGAATGACTTGTTAGGATGGATTATAAACTTTCAAATAAGTGTCTATCAAAATTATTCTCTTTTTCTAAATATACAGATAACTAACTACTGTTATGTTTTAGCTTTTTAAGTCAGTCCTGAAAGGTCCAGATTTACCAGGTGGTTTGAGGTTCCAGAAAGCCTGTGTTTTGAACAGAAGCTGAAATTTTGAACTAATCCAGTGACCTTAGGAACAGGGGTTTTCAGGAGAAACTTTGATTACTGTACTCACTGTGAGTTGAAAGTACCAAGAATTTCAGCAGATTTTTGTATGCCTGCATTGGGGGCATATATGTAGGTGTGTGTATATTCTGTATGCATCAGAGACAAAAAATTACAGATTCGTGGCGTGAGACCAGTAATAAAAGCGATGTGTTCAACCACTTCAAAAATATTTTTAACTTTGTGTTTTATTGTTTTTAGGATGGAGGAGAGAGTCAAAGTTTTAGGTACTTAAAGCACGAAAAATTCTCCCAACAATTTGTATATCTATCTTCTGATCTGTATCTACCCAGAAGACAGAATCAGAATTCTGATTCAGAACTGAGTTGTTAATAACTTGCATGAGAAGCAAGTACTTTTATAAAGACATAAAGGGCAATTCCCCTTTTCAAAGCATGACTGTGCTGCCTACAGAAATATTTTCGTGGGGTCCCTTGACTAGATTCTGTGGGGAGACAGATGAACGTTTAGTCTTTCTTACAAAGTTAAAAATAAAATTTTCTCTGAAACTTCTTTTAAAAATGAAAGAAGCTACACAATTCGTTTTGGAGAACTTCAAAATGGTCCAGGGAGTAAGAGGCTACGTAAAGTTGGGAAGCTGAGAGACAGAAGAGCTCAGCATGTTCTCTGCTGAACTTCCTCATGAACTTGCAGCACACTTGATAACCAAAACCATGTCATCTGCATCTTCTAAACCAGTAGATGCTGCTATCTCTTCTTCTGTAAATATTGAATTTAGGTTTTGAGTTACATGTAGAATAACTAATGCACTGGGGCCAGTACGATACTTTGTATCACCAAATCCCCACAAGCAAATTTGTTTTACACAGCAGTTGGATGAAAAACATCCTGTAGAGAGTGCAAACGCAAGGGAATGAAAACAGCACTAGCAACATGATTTAAATTAAGTGAACATTTATACCTCCAAGACATTGCATTATTGCTTCTTACACTTAGTGGGAAAAGCTGTAATTTACATGTACAATATTTTTAACATCATCTATTAATAAGATGCATATAGTTACTCCATTTAATTGATACTGGAAAGGAAAGACTTATTTGAAAACATATGCTACAATAATTAAAACACTATTATGCTGACAGTGCCTTTCTTTGAGGAACTTGTAATGTCTGTATTGGCTGTGATAAGCATTGATTATCTGGAGCGATATAAATATTTGGGGAGCTAATAACAATCAGGTAGGATTTCAGTGCATGCTATAGGCAGCCGAGATAAATCACAGGAAGCTTAGATCAAAGCTGGTTTGTGAATAAGTTTGTTTTTGTACTTAATGACTCAATATAAAGCACACACACAGAAAACTCTTCAGAGATTTAAAGCACATGGAAATGCCATAAAGAAACGTCCCACCCTGTGCAGCATTTCTGTACATCTGTAGAATCTCCCTATGCAGCGAGACGGATATCGGCACACAAAGAGGGGAATGAATTCAATCCATCAAGTACTTACCATGCACATTTACCAACATTAGACTTTTCTTTGAATTATTAAAACTTTTTTTAAAGCAGAAAAAAAAAAATGCCATGGAACATTTATCCCTTCCCCTTGAGGAGGGTAATTTAGTGATGCAATAGGTCAACTGCAATTTAGTTCCCATTCAGACTAGGTCAGCTGCCTCTTGGTTCCACCTCAGGTATTTATTTATTCTGACTTACTTTCATTAAATTGCTATAGACTGTAATAAGGGTTTACATCACCCATTGTTGTCCTTTCTAGGCGCATTTTCTCTTCCCCACTCTGATGTCCCACTATATAAACCTCTACTTTCTTGGTCCTGGCCCTTAACATCCCAAAGCCTCTCTGGAAGTGATGCAGGCTTGAAAGAGTCCTGACAAGTCAAGATGGGCTCGACTTCAGTGAGGTTGAAAGGGCATGACTGAAAGCAGGATCTGCTCTGTATATTCATTAATGAGGACTTTTATTGCTTGCATTTCCTCCTTTGCACATGAGACAAAAGCTCATTCCTGTCAGTGAGTGAAAGAGAGCCCCAGAAGTGGCTTGGGAAGCCCCACAGCAACGTGTGCTGCCACACAGGAGCAGGGCTGGGAGCCAGCCGTGGATCCTGGCTGCCGGCACTCTGCTGCTCCTTTAGGAGCCAGCGCTGGCAACAGAGCTGGAGCCTGCTGCATTAGTGGGATTTTGGCCCCAGTGATAAAATGGGAGCTTTTTGCTGACAATTATGTAACCAAGTTTTTACCATGAGTGACTGAATCCAAACATTTGTCTGATTTCAAGTGAGTGAGAAGCCCTACTGACTACCCATCCCCATAGGACGTCGCACATACTTGTGATCAGGAGAGAAGCCCAGTTTATGTAAACCTTTGCCCATGAGTCAGGGTTGAGTAAACAAAGACTTTTCCATATTTTCTGCAAGCATTCCACTGTTAATACACAGCATGCAACATTTGTTTCTTATTAAGCTGTATTTTCATTTCTTTGCTCTTGTAATTTAGGTCTTTCTAACACTCTTTGTTCCCTTTTTTTAAGCATTGCATTAACTTGCCTTCCTGTAACCTTTGTACAGCTTTCTCTGTGATTGTTGTAACAATTTGTCCTATTCCAAAGCACAGGGATTAATTGCGTCTCTAGTTATTATCTTGTCCTTGTTTCTTTCAGACTAGTGGCCTCTGCATTTTATTTTTTTCCAAACAGATAGAAGACTAAAAAGACATCATCTTCACAGTAGCATAAAGTAATGTTCTGTAGACACAACAATGGCTGTTTATTGCACCTTGCATAAACTGCTTTCATTACCTTCAGATTACTGGTGTTTTTCAAAAACATCCATTTACAGCAAAGACAGTCCATGGACAGTTACTGAAACTCTTACACACAGTATTTTGTCCTAGATTGCAGCAAAGTGTATTATACTCTTAGTCTATTCAAAAATAGATTGATTTATTCAAGAGAAGCTTCAGTTATTTATACAGTTTTGATTATCTTAATACTATGATGGCTTTTGTTAATCTAAATTAAATAAACCTATAGCAATGTAACTGAAGTGAATCTTGTAACTTAGTAGTGCAATAGCAGTGTCACCATAAACATACTGCATTTTTGCTCAAAGTATATGAAAATTCACGCTCTGTTTGCCACACAGTGTAGTTTGCATGAAAGCCAAAAGGATTCATGTAATTTTCCACAGGGAAAATAACTGCAGGAAGGCCATGGCAGCATGGTAGTAACAATACATGGGAGGAAAGGTAGCTTAGGACAATATTTTAAATGGCTGGTTTCCGTTGTTTTGGGGTTTTTTTTATCCCCTCTGTGTATTTCTCAAGTGCTTGTGCAACAATAATGTCACTAGACTTGCACAGGGCCCAAGACAAGCTAAAGATGATGATTATTGACTATTTGTTGCAGAGTATCACAGATACAGCTGAGCTGGGGCCTCTCTGGAGGGGATGCTGGGAGGGGGAAAGGGTCCCGGTGAGTTCTGTGTCTCTCTAGTCACTTAAAAGACACCAGCTGACAAGGCAGAAAACAGTAGCAAAATGTAGAAACCCAATATGTCCTGATTTTTTGTATACCTCACAACAGAGCTATAAAATGTATTTCTAGAATGATACTAGTGGCACTACCGACTGTTAGTCCCTAAATTAGTTTTTTTGCACATTTTATTTTTCAGGAAGTTTACTTTTATTGTTCCATTATCATAAACAGTGTAAGATTGGTTAATTCTGTGTTTCAATTCTGATAGTTGTATTTTAAATACATAAGTGTTGCTACATCTCATACAGCTTCCTGCTACAAGACAAGAAGATTCTCTCTTCAGATTCTACATCTACTTAATGAATTTTCTCAACAATGTGGAAAGTAATTCTATTTGCATATTATGGGGGGAAAAAAATCCACATTTGGGTAGATGTCTCTAATTTCCATCTCATACAGTTACAGAGTGCATGAGAAGCTTCACAGGGTTTTTTTCCACATGCCGGATAACTCCTATGTGCTCCTGTTACGTTAACAATTGCTATAACTTGAGACTGCTTTTCTAAGTACCAAAGATGTCTGAATGCATTTGTTTCTAAACAAGAGAGAGTCTGTGACAAACACATATTGAATAGCAAAAGGAGGCAGAGAAGCTAGGGGATTGGAAATTTAAAAAGAAAAAAAGAAAAAGAAAAAGAAACAATGCATAGCACAGCAGCCTATCTGAATGACCTTGATATAGAACCTGCTATTTAGCTATATACAGGGCTTCAGCTATTCATTCTATTTTACTCCTTTTGGATGGTGCCACCTCTCTTAAAGAAAGAAATTTGGGGAGAAATAATTAGATTTTGTCTGAAAGAAAAAAGTGACTTAACAGTTGCAGTATAAAATCTCATGTGTCTCCTCTGCTAAAGAAAGAATTTGTATACAACTATAAATTTTTTATGTTTCTATCAAACATTGATAATAAAGGTTTTAATATTTATAGTTACCCTTGGCCAAACTCTGAGAGTTCTCTCTCCAGTAGGGTACGCTCACAGAGGTACACATTGCCTTTGGGTACCACTGATTGGGACAGTAAGTACATGGTGGATTTCCCTTTGGAATATAGCACTGATATCCAGCTCTTCTTAATCTTCTTAATATTCAGTTTTACACATTCCTCTGTAATCAGCTCTATCCTGAATTCTAATGAGTTCTGGTTTTACACTGGGAGCTGTGTCTTTTAACAATCAATGTTATTAAAATGACCCTTGATAGTGCATGATTCCACAGTGGGGATTTTCAAAGCTATGTACAAAAATACATTTCATTACCACTTTAATATTGAAGTTTAAAATCAGAACTTCTCTCTGCCTTGTTCAAAGCAATTTCTCTAGCTTTGAACAGCTGCTTGGCACACCACAATGACTACAGCAAGATTCCAGCTCTCCTTCCATGGTGGCCCAGGATCTCAGAGCAAAAGAGGAAATGCAGTGCTGGAGATTGGATAGCTGGTAGATTTATGGTCACTGGTCTGAACACAGCCCAGGAAAAGGCTGATTAAAGGGCTCCATGATGCAAGGTGCTCTGTGTTGGTTAGATTTTTTATTGCATTGTTATAACTTCATGGGAGTTATTTAATGATCTTTTAACTAGTTTTATTGCTTACTGTATATAAGAACTACCAAACTGCTGGGATAGATAAAATATGTGAGGAAATGAGTTTCGTCTCACTTGCATTTTTATTGAACGAGTGAATCTCTCTCAAGTTTCTGTGACACAGCAAATATACCCGATACAGAAGCAAGGAGATTACACATCCTCTTGTCACAAGCATCTGAACTGAGTACTGGTTTCTAGATGGAGCCTTGCTGGGACTCTGGGAAGGCACCAGTTTGCAGTGCCAGCACTGCAGATACCCCACTGAACAAAACTGCAACGTGCAGGTCTCTGATTCACCGGCTTCTTACAAAGCAAGGGAAAACACTCTGCTTAAAGGTTTTACTTTTCTTAGAGCTGAAATCAAGCTAAAGAAAACTGTACTTTGAGATAGCCAGAGAGAAGAAACAGAAATGAAACAGTGCATAAGGGAAGTTTTCATCTGTCTGTCAAGGCACTTAGCAGAAGAAATCTGCTATTTTTGTTGGGGTTTTGTTGTTTGGTTGGTTTTCTTAAAACATGGCAATAGAGAAGGTTGGCAGCTGCTGTGCAGGTAACTATGAATTTAGAAGCCTGCTACCAATAAAAAGACTGTTTAGAATGAGCAGAAAGGGTACTTCACAGCATAAAATGGAGTAGGGTAAATATAGACCCCTGAAAATCAAATAAGGAAACCTTGAAACTCCTTACCCGCCCTGCAGTTTCAGCTCTAATTTGTTCCGTCACAAAGCAGAGTTCAAATATTTAAAAAAGTCTAATGTAAAACAGAAATCCCAGGCATCCCGTGTTCAACAGCAGTTTCCTTTTCTCCTAAATGTCATGAAAGGAAAACCAAAGAAATCAAAAGATTGTTTCAAAAACAAAGGAAGAGAATGCTCATTCCAGAAGAACATGGTGCCTGCTCAGTGTGAAAAGCATTTCCCCTTTGACTTATTTCCATTATTAAGAGTAAATAACCAAACTAATCCCAACGGTGGGTTTAAAGTAAGCAAGGCAAAAACAGCAACACTTCACTTGAAAGTTCTGTTACTAAACAGAACTAAACAAATCCTAAGTGGAATTTGTGAGCTTGCAGTAGCATTTAGGTAGAAACACATTTATGTGGATGAAGATCCTTAGCATGGAGTCATATCACAAGGGCACACTTTGAAAAAAGAATGAACCCTACAAATAAAACTTGCAGCACAAAGTAGTAAGAGAACTTTGCCCATGTGATTTTATTGTAGTTCTACTTTTTTGCTTATGTCATTTTATTCTACCCCACCTCTTAAGCAGCTTGCCACTCTGTAATGAGCCAACTCCTTTACCCAACACACAGCTTTGATTGGCTTGTGCTCCCACCTTTGCCCAAGCCTGGGCTTCTGAATGCTCCAGGGTCTGGATTGAAAAGAGCCACGATGTGCACTCCCAGGTGTGGGCTAAAAGTGCTCTGGACATGATCTGAGAGCTAGGGGGTCTAGAGCCAGCCTAGGACAGCTACAGCCCCAAGCTTCTCAGCTTCTCCCAGCCCCTGTAGTGAGGACTCAAAAGTTCGAGGAATTTTTAGGACATTCTCTTTCGTCAGATGTTCAGCACACCACAGAACAGAACCTCTTGGTCTCATCCCTTGATAGCCTACATCCTGAAGGATAGATTTGACTTCAGGTCCTGAATAAGGAGGAAGGCCTGTAAGCCATTTGAAACCTAAATGCACTAGGGGGGCTTAGCCACCTGTAAAACAAGTCTGGAGGATACTGGTGCTTGCCCCCTAACATTCAAGTCAGTGTAACCTTGTGGACTTAGACCTCCTTTATACCAGTGTTAGAGACATGAACTGAACTCTACATCCTTGCCTGAACCAAACTGCCATTTCTCAATTACTCAGCCCCTCACCCAAGAATATCTTTGGTTTAAGTACTCCCTAAAAAGCTTCTCTCTCATTATAAATACACCTAAATATGTATGATAAGTTTTCCTTCTGATATGCATTCTAGAAAAAAACATGACAAGCTAAAATGTCACTGGTGAAGAAAACCCTATATTACTGATTGTTTGGAACTCTCTGTAGAATAAGAACATTACACATTCTAGAAGACACTATTCTGTAGCCCTATCTATAATAAACCCTGTCTTTTGCCTTTGCAATTCCTCTCTGAAAAGGAAAAAAAAGGCAAGTATCTTAAGTACCATGATGCTCACCAATCCAGCACTTTATTACTGAAATTCAAGCTTCAATATATCCTCTTGACATTAACTTCCTAGTTGAAGAAATAGATATAATTTTTATGTTCAGGAAATTATAAAGAGGTGGTATTTACTACCACTTCAGATGACTGCAGAATGGTTGATTTACAGCCAATATAAAAATTGAAAAATATCTGTCATTGCCTCATTGATAAATATTGAAATCCAGGGAAACAAGAAAGAGTGTGGACATCAGCATTTATTATCCTATAATATCAAGTTACTTCCTCTTTCTAAATGATTGTAAAATAATAATGGTTAGTTCTTTTGTTTATTCTTATGGAACAAATCAGGCCACAGGAGATTTTGCTGTAGTAGTGGCTACTCCAAAAATATATTCAATAATCTGTAATGACTAGAGAAGTGAAAAACCCCTGAGTGAACTTCACATCTGCAAAGCTGTTAAAAGGAACTGGGCAGATACATTGATTGTCCTTTTAAAATCCTAACCTGTTTTATGCAGTTTAATCTAGGAGATACGGGGAAAATAATTTTTAAGATGAAAAAAAGCATGATCTTGGAATTTTGGATGCAAACCCATTGAATTAAGCAGTTAATAGTGTTGATGAAATTATTTATTTTTTATAAAGGCTGACAAAGATCCTGATAAAAACCCCTAAATTTAATCTCTGGTTCCTTAAAGGTTTACTTGAGGCCATATTGTATTTCTTGCTTTCCTGATTAACAAATCATCACTGCACAAAGCAACACAGGTGGTCAGTCCCCTTGGGCTCACATCAAAGGGGCCACCACGAAGCTTTAGATGTCATTCAGAAGCAATCTGAAACTTGTCTCTCACTGTTTGTCCCATCTATTGTGCTCCACAGGGTCATCTTTAAAGGACTGTCAAGTTTGCAAAAAAAAAAAAAAAACACCCAAAACAACAAACCCACCTTGTAAATGATGTTTCTAAAAACTGTTTCGTAACTGTTGACTGGTTCACGAATGTTCTATTTTCAGAATACTTGCATCATAAATTATGTCATTTTAAAACTGTTTTTACATGAAGCACTGTTTGCCATCCTTAGACACAAGAAGAAATGGAACTTAGCTAAAGGATAATCATATTACCATGTATATAACCATCTCTATAACTGATGTTAGCTCTTGTGTATTTAGGAAATTTTTCTAAAACAGCAGGAGAAAACAAAGAAAAATTATTTTAAAAGAGTCTGGGTTTCAGAATAGCCCATCTTTCTCACAGCTCTTGCAACAAATTCCTGAATATATTCCTATAAAACAGCAGAAAGAAATCAAATCAGTTGTACTCCTTGGATCAAAATATGTTGGGGGTTTAAGATATATTCTTAGTAACGCTGCACGTGTTTCAGTGTACATCCTACACTCATAGGGGATTTTTTTTCCTGTATGAGGAATTTTTGGGTTTTTTTTCTCTTGTTGACACTTTGAAGAGTACCGACATTGTGCCTTATATGTGAGTTACTAGAAAAGATCAAAGTCTTATTAAGTTCCCAGTTATTCCACCAATACCAACAGGATGTTTATAAACCATGATTCATGTTGGGTATACCAAGAAGAGAACACAGACCACAGTTCTCAGTAATAAACAAAGCCAACAACACTTTTCAGCTATGGAAACTGATTAAAGAGTTATGGGCAAGCTGTCATAGGAAGGAAAACCCAACAGGGCTTCCCACTTCTAACAGACGTGCAGGAAGCTGACTGCAGAACACTTTCTGAGAGTCTAACTTTGCTCTATGCACTCTAAAATTATCTGATACACTCTCTAGAAAGATTTTACTTAAATCCATAATTATTCACACAGAGTTGAGGGATTTTTCTGCACATAAAACATTCATCAAATGTGGTTTTCAGCAAAAACCTATTCAGTTATTTCCGAACTTACAGTTTCACCTCCAAATAACCAAGGACTAAAATTTTTTAAAAAAGTAAAAAGAAAGCAGTCTCTTCCTGGCCAGCAGGAGCCCAGAGGTGAGAGAAGTTCCCACAGAAAACAGTGTTTGAATCCCTCTTCTGCTCAAGGAGCCCTTGATCCATGTCTCCCATCTGCTCACTATGTGCCCAAAACAGTGAGCTAAAGGACAGTCTCACTGGCTCCTGAGACACACAAAACATTGAAATATTTGCTGAACAAAGGGTTCAGTGGTCCTGCAGTTCACACTATCTCTTAGGAAGTAAACGCCAACTGAGCTAGGATGTTTTAGATAAGGGGAGAATTTCACTAGTGGTTTAATTTCCTGATGACACTCTAACATTATAAACTGGAGACCTTAAGACCAATGGTTAAAAGCCAGTGCAAGGCAGCCCAAACATCCTTTCATTTTCAGACTACTTAAGCTTGCTGGAATTTTTTTTTTTTTTCTTTTGTGGGGTTTCCTGGCTGTTTCTTAGGAAAATGTTCAGTATTAGAAAATGGAAAGCATAATAAATAAAATAAAATAATTTCATTAGAAAACACCAAAATGAAATTTCCCAGTTTCCGAAGTTTTTACTCAAGAACAAGGGGTGGGAGGTCTGCAGCTCTGCAAGCACTGCAACACTCATCCAAAGTCTACAATGAAGTCATGAATTTCTCATTAAAATCTGCACCATGTAAGCATAAATACCTTTAATATACTTTTCATGTAGTTTTTTAAATGGACAACTCTAAGTTACATGGTGAAGACAGCGCATTCCTGCAGAAACATCGTATGTAAAAATGTGAAGGGCAGCTCTGACTCCATGACAAATATTGCATCACTCCTACACTGGAAAATACTACAAATACGTAAGTACCGTTGTGGAAATGTATGCAAATTATATTAATGAGCTTGTGGTTTGTAGTCAAAAATTATTTCCTAATGCATATCGTAGGATTTCATAATTTCAGTATTTAAACATCTCATTTAATTATAAAGCTTCCTTTTGATAAGGTCTCTCTGCTTCTCTTGAAATAAATAAAGATTTATATATATATATATATTGCTGTTCGGGAAGTGACCATCCCTAAACAGAAAATTACTAATTTAAGAATCATGTTAGAATCAAGGATGGATATTCATAAAAATGAGTAGTGAAACAATAGCCTGAAACAATTTCACTCGACCAGGAGTCTGTGTGTGGTCAATGCTTACAAACCAAACAGCAGAAAAGTGTGTTCTTACATTTACTGTATTGCCTGGAGCAGTTAAATTGACCTCTTAGGAGGGTAAACATTGTGTCTACCCAGTTGACTGTGTAGTCAATACCAACAGGAGCAAAGGGGGCTTTTTCCGAACTAGGAAAGTAACTCCTCAGTGAGACTAATTAATTTCTCTGGAAACATCCAGGATATTGATTTGAGATTTGAAAACACTGCTGATGTACAGTTGTCAGCTACACATAGATGAGAGCAATCTTTGATGGAACTTTAAAGAAATGAAGCAAACAGTATTTTACAGTCTAACTTCTGCTGTTACACAGCAGACAGCTCAGCCAAGCAGTAGAGAATCTGAAAATTTTTACAACTTCATTAGTGCTCAGAAAGCCCCACGATTTTCTGTAATCTTAATCAAACAGATTTTTGACACATTCACTGAAGGTTTTGATATAGTTAGAAAACATGAAAGCATCTGAACTATCTTGTTTCCCACCCTGACAAGCCCTGTTTACCAGTGATCAGTGCAGAACTTGAGTTTCTCTGATATCCTAGAGGTGTGATGCCCCTACACTGACTGTGCTTAAAGTGTGAAGGTGTGGTTGTTTCAACAACCAAATTTTACTTTTCTAACAAGCTCTATCTGAACACTCCTGAGTTACATTCTGCCTTAGGCACACGTACAAGCAGCATCTGTTTAAATCATTGGCAGTAAAACATTTCTTGCCATATCAAAGTGTATTGATCTTAAGACATAAAATTCAGCTTTTTGCAGCAGATGTGATTATTCATATTCAAACTGCTTGAGGAAGGGACTGTGAAGATGCCCCTCCACAGCAGTGCAGTTGCTGAGTTTAGTGTAGGGTTTAAGAGGGGTTCAGCCCCAGGGCCTCTGCAATGGGGACATCAGGCTGGGCCAGCCCAGCACCACTTTGGGCTTTGAGCTCAGTGACCTGCGCATCACCCTCAGCCCCCTGACCTGCGGCAGGTCCTCATCCATAGCCAGTGCAGCTGCCCTAGGAGCCTTCACCAGAAGCTCAGTCCGGACAACACAGGATCGGTGTGTATAGAATCTGTCCCATGACCTGGGCAGTGCCAAAGCTCCATGGAAGAATTTTCAAGACAAAAATCACACAGCCCAACAAACGTAAATAATGGAGAGAAGACAAACTTGGCAGAGTAACTGGGAGCAAGACAGAAGGTATGGACTTCCTTGTGCAACAGGGGATGGACAGCGGGGGTCAGCCAGGGAAGAGAGAGATAAAGAAGATTGGTTTGGCAGCTGCTGACATTGGTGATACTTTGCAGAAGGTGTGAGATTGTACGTACCCTCTAAGAACGACTCACTTCTTTTCAAGCTATAAAACATCTAAAGAGAATTAATTTTGAGAATCTGGTTAGAACACCCCTTTTGTCAAATGCAGCCTGAATGTATTTTTATGTGTGTTGGAGTTTCCTGTTAAATTATAGAGGTTTTTAATGGAAATGCTGACAGGACCTTAACCATTGCAGTGTGAACAAATGAATAACAATATACATATTCTTCTTGCTAATAAAGTTTTATAGCCTTGAAATTCAGTGTAGAATTAGTCGATCGATTCTAGAGAGAATTTTTGAAAGAAAAGCTTCATGGTGCTTTCCTCCTTCCATGATGCGAAAAACAAATCATTCCAGAGTTTTAATTTATTATCAGGCTTTTACAGATACCTTTAGGTTTTTCTCCCTAATGTTTTTTGCGGTCTGTTTATGACAGTATTAAAGACATAAGCACAATTTCAAAAGGATGTAATGTCTTTTTCTGACTTGAGGAACAAAATATCCAATTTTTTATTCATTTAACTAGAATCATTTCTTACATCTCAAGTTCATCTTTTTCTTTGATTTTACACTACATTTCCCTAAAGGTTTCCCCATTAATATTAACATATTTATGAATCTCATTATTCTGATTTATGTATTTTCAATATATTTAAGGCTATGTCAATATTAAGCTATTTGTCCCTTGTGAGCACCTTCTACAGAGTTAGGATTAGAAATATTTTTAAACTTAACATACTGAGAACGACCACTTTGGGCTCAGAGGTAATATACTTATATAACCAAACTGTTTCTCCATTTGTTCAGTTTAGTTACTGAGTCTGCTTTAAAAAAGGAATAACTCCAGTAATGAGACAAATTACTTTTAATCAAAGATAGACTATCAAAACAATTATATTTAATTAAAACAACTATATTCAAAGACATACATGATGATGTAAAGGCATCATACTACAGGACATACTGTGTGCATTACCCCCAGCTAGAATTTGAAGCTCCTTTACAGCTTTCAGAGGCCACAGTGGCCTTGCCTGGACCCTGACACTGTGCTGATTAGCTTGACTCCACCTGCCCACACAGCTACTGCCAGCTATATGCCCAGTCTCAAAGGGACAGTAACCTGCACGGGATGAAGGATGCAGCTCCACAACTGCCAGCAGCAGGTTAGGAGCTGTAGCCTATAAGGGCACTTATACCATAACACATTACTCACATATGAAATCTAAACCTGCAGCACAATGCTCCCCTCTCTCTGGGTAGGCATGAGAATGAAATTTCTTAATTTTTTTTTTAAAGGGCTCATTGTCATCATGAATTTCAGATACAGATTCCAGTAGAGAAAGCTAGAACTCGGCCTATCCCTATCAATGTGGTCATAGCTTGCTTACAGATAACAAATGTTGTTTATTGATATGTTATTGATTTCATATATTCATATTGTATATTCAGCATGAATTCCCAGACTTTCTTACATGGATCCTAATGGGTAGACTACATGAAAAAACAAGGAAGCAAAACACTTATTTTTCAAGCAAAGAATCCATGGTGTGTGAACAGAACAGTCTCTTTTTCTTTGTAGAAAATCTGCATAAGACTGGAATTGATTGCTCTGTTAATTACTGTGCTTGCCTCTCTTCCATTACTGTGTCAATAATAAAGATAGAGCTGGTGTTGAAACATTTTGCTATAATTGCCATTTTTATTAAAATCTAGTTTGCAATATTCCTCTTGCAACCCTTTCTATGTGCATACTGAATATGATCAGAAAATAAGTTGAAAGTAACTCACACATACAATGCCAATCAATTCTTGGGAAAGAACATCCCTCCATGGACACACACTAGTGAGGCTATCAGAAAGTGATTAATGCAAATTGCTTATTAGAGAAACACATGGCCATAATTTCATGTCTTGTTAGATGAGTTGCAGCTTTGCACTTCTGCTTTCCACTCTGACCTCCCACTGACTGGCCTCTAATTCCCAGGGATTTGCCCTGTTGACTTTCTTTAAAAAAAAACAAACGAAAATCATCATGAAGACAACTTCTTCCAGGAATACCTGTTTGTTATCGGATGATGAAACAAAGACAGTGCAAAGATTTGGCCCAGTGGTGATTTTTCCTAACACTTTTTCTTTAGCTTTTCCTCCTACGAAATATGAACTTCATCTGTTCCTCTGACTCCATCATTATATTGCTATTAGGCAGAGCTAAAGAAGACTTTACCCATCCCCTGAGTGACAGAATTTCTTTTAAAAGGTGCTAAACATCTCTCTAATACAACTAAAAAACCCATGCCAACACTCAGGAAAAGTACCTGCTAAATCTAAAGTTCAAATAGGAATGAATTGCATCAGGTTCCTAGGAAAGACTGCAAGTAAACTTTTTAACTCCATGAAACCTGGACTTCTATTGCTTTAAAAGAACTGAAGATGTCTGTGCTGGTTTTTCTGTGTCTTTATTGCATGTTTCTAAGAGACATCAACAGGGAACAAAGGTCCTTTTTAAAGATAAATTTACCAAGTCATAATCCAGTATATGTATTCTCTATATCTCCTAATTAGCAATAATACCTTGAGAATATATTTTTCTCATACATTACTCTAAATTATGTATTGGGAAGCAATAAGCACTGAGTTCATTTAAAAGGAAGTATCATTTTCACAATGAAAACTTTCTTGTGAAATAGTTTGGCCAGAGCATTTCCTATCATTCTGTGGTTATGCTGACAATTGCTTTATTAAAAGGAAATCCACCAGCAACAGCAAGATCTACAAAAAGAATCAATTATGCTGTAATTTATACCTACCCCATGCTAGCAAAAGTAAGCCTTGAATCCAGAAATCTTAATATGGACTTTAAACAGAAGTACACATTACAATGCACTTGGATAAAATAAGCAACACAAATCATAGCACATCTGCCACTGCTCTGTGTTTGCCATATAGTGAATGTGGGGCCTAAGCCTTCGAATGACCCCACGTGCACAGATCCAGGGACATCAGAGATGTTTGGCTGTGGGGGTACTAAGCAGAATGAAGGAATAAAGTGTAGGTTAGCGTTGTGCTTTTCTTTTTTTTCTTCTTAAATTTTGTGGGTTATCATCCAAATTCCAGTTAGCAACCTGTCTCATTGAGAGACACCATCCATCAGCTCTCAGAGCAAAACCCATCTTACCCTTTGCTGTGAAAGCTCCTACTGGATAGAACTCCCTCACCCCTCCTGAATTTAATTCCCCTCCTTTCTCATGATATTAGAAAACACTCACATTACTTGAAAGGATGATCCCTGCCAGCCTCTCTATAACCATCCTCCTTCACTGCTTATACTGTGAATTCACAGCTTCCAAGACATTAAAGCTAGAGCAAGGCATGAACACCCAAGGCTGCCTTTCCACATACAGAGCCCTTCAGATAACATCCAACAGCTCCCACACCTTGCTGAACTACAGCACCCATTCTCTTTCTGCACTAATGAAAAGGTTTTCTGAAGATCCAACAGGGAAAATTCCTCTGTGCATTAATTTTATTGTATTATTAACATCAGTTTGAAACTGACACTGTATGAATAAATATATTATTTATTATCTACTTTTGTTTCAGTAGCAAGTGGAAATCCACCTAGTCTCTCTCAGAACGAGCAGAACTATAACCTGCTGGCCAGAATCAGTTCTGTTGTTCCTGAAGGCAGACTGGGAGCCTCTAAACCAAGACCTCGGTGCAGGGTAGAGGGTGAGCAGCAAAAGTGGGAATCCTCAACTTTACAACATACTGGAGAGGTGGAGGGAAAGGAGAAGCCCTGAGACCAGGCTCTGACAGGGATAAACCCACGCACAGGCTGCCACCACACACAGTAAGGAAGTGGCAGTGGGGGTCTGAGCTTCCTGAAGGAAAAGCTGCTCCCAAGACATCCTCTGGCAGTGCCCAGGTTTCATTGCGCTCTGCAGGGCAAGAAAGAGATTGAGGATACCCAGCTGCAAGAAATGCTGTACTGCAAAGTGCTGTAACTCCACCTGAAATGCTTTGAATTCAGTCGTTCTGCTTCGTGCTCCGGGTGCCAGCCAAGAAGGCACCAAGGAGAGAGGCAGCACAGAGTCAGCCCTCACAGGCTGCAGAAATCTGCCCTCCTGCACCAGCCTGACCCTGCCAAAGCCCACCCCGGGCTGTGGGAGGGAAGGTGAAAGCCAAGAACCATGGCCAGAGGGCTGGGAGAGGCACTGGCAGTGAGGACAGCAGGAGCCCAGCAGCCCCAGAAGCACAAGCCTTGCCCTTGCACCTCCAGCTCCTGGAGGAGGGTCATGCCAGCTAGTCAAAACCAGAATGACTGATGGATGGCTCTAGGAAAAATAAATAAAATAAAAAGTCGATAACCATGCAGGAAGCATAGACTTCCAAAGTCCACCTGATCTGTAGAAAACTAATGGTATCTAATAAAAGAACTTGTCAGATTCCTTCAGAAAGGTAATGGTGGTTGAAATTCTGCTTTCAAGCAATGTAGAAAATTGCTCTGCATAGTTTAAAACAGTGCTCTGGATAAGCATCATCAAACTCTGCCTTGAATAATCTCTCTTCAAAAGCTTTATTTCACTGAAAGCTGGAAAGATTCAGGCACTGAAACTCAACTGGTCTTAATCTAACCCTTATCTGAGCATGGGCTCTGCTATTGGCAACAAGAAGGTTTTTAGGTACACTTCTGCTCCAGAAATGTAAGACTGGATTTTGTGTTACACAGGCTGAGCTCAGGCTACAAAAACACCCCAGATATTTAGTTCCATACATTACCTCTGAAGAAGAATTATAAAAAGCCAAAGTGGCTAAGTGGTCGCTCATATTTGTAGTTTTATTACTCATTTTCCATTTTCTCTCCAAAACATGTATCAAATTATTTGTACCAGGAAATGATGGCACGGGATACCAACAAATGGAAATTATTTTTGAGAAAGAGAAAAATATTTTGTAATTATACAAAAACAGACTACTAATATCCAGATTCACTTAAGCAATCTGAGAATCAGGCATTTTACCCAAGCTATCAGCCAAATTCTTTTGACAGTTGCTAAACAGACAGAAATCCTGTGTCTCAATGATTGATCCCACCTATCTTAGTGAGTGACTGAATTACTGTAATTCATTTACTGAAGGTGCCTGTCTTTCTCCATTGACTAGGGAGGGAGTGTAGCTGCTGGGGACAGACCACATGGCGGAATTTAGACTGCTCAAGTTACGCAAAAGAAACCTCTGTGTCCTTTAACCTACTAAATTATCTATAGAGCAAGCAACAGAAGGTTCTCCGGAGCTTACATTCCCTGCTATGGAGAAAGCCAACATATGATCAAAATGGGAATTAAGTTCATCTATAAAGAATTAGGAGTGCAAAGTAATTACACTTAGGCTGATGAGCATTAAAAAGCAGTGCAGACGGTTTAGAACATGCAGAACTTAGCATCAGCAGCAGTGAATACTAAACCAGTACCTCATAACACTTGCAACTGCAGCCATAGTGGTGAATATCCAGTAACACAAAATGAACCTCAGCAAAAAGTTTGCCTCATTATCAGCCAGGGAAAACCAAACTACTGTTTCTGTCACATCTTCTCCCTTGCAGTGCTGGAGATTAATATTTTCCTTTTCAACAGTCCAGCAGAAAAAAAAAAAAAAAGAAAAAGTTTGTTTTCAACTTTCTGGTATCAGTAGGGAAACAAAGCCACGATAAAAAGGACAAACAGGAACCCCACACCTGACAACAATGAAGAATCTTGCTTTCAAACATCACACAATTGGCTGACACTATTTTTTTTATGGGCTAGCAGCTGCGTGACTCATTTATGTATGTTTTGCCTGCCTTAGCACTAAGTGGACTGATGTAAATAGGAAGCGATGAGGAAAATCAATTCAGGGCAAACACATTTTTTTCAAGGCTGTAACAGGAAGAGATAGGAAGCCCAGGAAGATACTTGATAGATATTCAACTCTGTAGAAAAGAGGAAGCAGCATGTTGAAGCACTAAGCTGGTTATTTTGAGTTGTTGAACGGAAACGGGATTCAGTGCAGAAAGGATGCAGATAGGATGCATTTTGTTGCATAGCAACCCAGGGAATAGAAGCTCCTGCATATAACTGGAGACCATCTGCTAGTATGAGAGGGAGAGAAAAAACACGTGTTTAAAAGGGAAAAGGAAAAAAAAAATGCGTAATACCAAAGAAGGAAGTTTAGCTACACTACATGAAACCTGGCCAAATCACCCCTGGTAAAAGTTTAAGGGATAGAAGAACTTAAGAAGAAGTCATTGTTTGCAGCCACCTACTACAGTAACTTTGTGTCAAGATTGTTCTTATAGAACCAGATTAGGCTTTGGTGTAAAATTGACAAACTTCCAGTGAAGATGCTGCCAGTTAATTCACTTCCACTAAAGGAAGATTGCAGCTTCTTCTATTTTCTCAACAATATTTACAGTAAAACTGCACCAAATTTTAACATCAGTATTTTCCACAATGTCATATACTGCCTATCCCCAGAGCACCACTCAGTCATCAGGTTGCATGGGAATATTATTCAGTATAGCAACTCCAGCTCTTGGCACACCACAAATACAGTTTTGTTCATGTGAGTAAATGTGAGCTATAAATAAAATGTTTATATATTCAAATTAGAAACATTCTTAACTGATTTCACTAGATTCCTGGGTCAAAATTGACTCAGGATTTTGTCTGATGCATTGAATTGATGAAAAATACAGATAAAACAATTTACAAAGAGTAGGAAAGAAAAAATAAAAGTGTATTCTGAAGAAGAAATTTCCACTAATAAGTGAGGTTAGGAGAGAGCAAGGAAATGAGCAGGAACCTGAGTCCTGCCAGATGCTGCTGAAGCTGCTGGCTGTACCTAGGAGTGGCTGTTCTGATCCTGGAGCAGCTGGTACCCAGAACCTTTGAATGCTGAAGGAGACCCTGAAGGGTAGGGGACAGGAAGCAGAACAGAAAAGTGACAGTCCACAACAGGGACATGCCAGCTATCGAAATGCCCCTGCACAGACTGTGCAGAAAGAAAGGAATTCTAGAATACACAGGTAGGGGAGAGTCTTAGTCTCCAGATTTTGGTGCTGTATTCAGCTTCTCTTGGCACAGACCTTAGACAGAAGTGCCGGTCTCTGCCTTTGTGCTCATGGCCATGAGAAATACAGCCCTCACTTCTCTCCGTCATTGTCCCCCATATGACTTCATAGAGCACCCTTGCATATAGTTCTCTGATACTCCAGGAGAAGGCACAATACAAATATTCTCCTTATTTTTCTCATTCCAATTTCCTCCTTTTTAAAATATTTTATTATGAAGACATGTCAGATGAGCCCGCTGCCATTTTCAGAGTCATTCAGTGTGTAATTGTTGAGGAGAAAACTGTTATAACCTTCATACGAAATTTATGGCCATGTACTGTGCTGCACTGAATAGCTTCTAGCAACATTATGGTGCTCCCTGGACTGTGTTTTTCTTTATCTAGCAATCACTCACACGGGACTCACACTGGTCTTTCATTAAACATAGGTTCTCTTCTGCTTCTCATACACACCACCCTGAAGCTTTAATATGTTCCCTGACATGCTGGAAGCTTCTTATTCTGCAGCTGAGGCAGATTTCTCTGTCCTAAAGGAAAAAAACCCCTTTTTGCTGCCGGGTGACTGTAAAGTGCAGGGGATCTAGGCCAGCACCCAGTCCAGCACGAGGAGGCAGCAGAAGACTTAAGTGGCACCAGAGTGGTGTCAGGCAGCCTGTGCTGCTCTTCTGCTGCATTAGGAATTCAAAGCATTTAACTCTATTTCCCACCTCACTCTTGGCCTAACTTTCCAATTCATGAGTTCTCCCAAGCAGGGGTGACTTCCTATCAAGTTTTAGCCATCTTTTCATCTATGCCCATGATGCCTCAGATCTACTTATATCAAGGCATAGGAGATTACGTGTCAGCACACGTCCTGCTTAAAGCACTGCTGCTTATGCCACCCTGAGAGCACAGCTCATCCCTGAGGTTGCACAAGCTGATTATTGTATGCAGGTGGCAGCATAAGCATCTACTTTTGAACACATCAGCATGTGTAAATATAAAACAAAATTATCAGGTAATAGCACTTATAAGAGGTTGGAGTGAAAGCAAGCACTCATTAAATTTAGCACCACAGCTCACATTGATCTTCCTTTTAAAATTGTCTCCAATGCATATGCCTCAGAAAACACAAAATGGTGTAAAATAGGTTTGGGGGCTTATTTCAGGAAAAAACAATTTTTAGTATCCTATAGCTGCTTGAAAGGAAGGACATGTGAGCTTTCATTAGTTGATTAGATTCCCCTCAAGTCTTTAACTTGAGTTGTTTTACCTCACAAAGGGTTTCACCAATACAGATAAAACAGCAGAAGTCACATGGTGCTTATGGAGACGGGACAACTTTTCATCTCCTACCATGCTCTGAAATGCCCTGTGCCTCCCAAGTGAACTCAACCAAGGCTGCAGGAAGGCTCCCCACAGCTGTACAGCCTGCATGTGTGCAAGCTGATCCCCAAACATGTAGCTTCCAGCAAAGTACAAAAGCTGTGACACATTTCTATACTAATCTCACATTTGAGCTTGTGTTTCCAAGAAACAAGCTCCCCCAAGCTCATTCTTTCACTCATTTTTATTATTGCTTTTGCATTATTAGTCAATTTATGAAACGCCTGCACACTGCACCGCTCGGCTGCCAAGTACAGCCACACGGGTGTGAAGCTGAGCTAGCAGAGAACAAAGTTAAAGCAAAATTCTTGCACTGAATAAACCAGAGCAATAGATAAATTTATGAACTTGTCCAAAGACATGCAGAAAAGAGCTGGAAATACTTTGAGCCTTAAAATAACTGGGGCTTGTCCACCTACAAGTGGTTTTGTCCAGCAGTGTTACATGAGAGTGCTTGCAAGAACCAGCTGGCAGGTCTGCAAGAAGTACCTACATGCAGCAAGCCTGAGCACTGTTTCACCATGTGCTTTTCCCTCTCCTCTATGCCCCCAAAAAGCATGGTATACCTTTAGGAAATCATTATAATCCTTATGATGCTCCCAGGGTTCTTATTCAGTTGAGAAAATATTGGTACAGCTCAGTAATGACTCCTTGCAATGCTCAGCTGCCCTTGGGCAGTAAAATAATTTCTGGCTTCTCCTCCTGTACACTAATTCTGTAATATCAGCATATATTTTTCATCTGTAGCCCACCAGAGCACAGATTATTCTAATGTGACTGATGGTAGGAGCCACCCTCTCAGCCAGCAGCATATGCAAATCTCCAGTGACCCTCAGGAAAAATCTTTACCTTCAGGAGCAGAAACCAGCAACTAGCCCAGGTAGAGTTTCCTGCACTCCACTGGGCAGAAGCAGGTATTGATCACAGCCTGAGAGGGAGGACTGGTCCAGACTGAACCCTGATCCAACAGCTACTGTATCAGCTACTCATTCTCACGGAGAGGGGGAAATCACGACCCACCAGCAACAGTGAAGGAAAGCATGCTGGTGTGCTCAGCATTTGGAAAAAGTGGGAGGTAGAACACAGACCTGACCAAGCAATGACACATCAGCCTGTGATGTGAGGTCTCCCCTGACACTGGCCTGATGAGAGGTGGAAAGGAAGCTGATCTGAAACAGAAGAAAACCATCAGTTCTTTGGCAATTTACTGGCCCTACAGGAAAAATACTAGTCTATCTTGTAAGGAAAATGGTTTTTTCTCCTTCAGAACTCACAGAATACAGAATATGCAGACAAGATTTTTCAGCATGCACCGCTGTCAGGTAGTCCCATACTGCCAACATCTGTGTGTTTTTACTCATCAGTGGAGGCATTCAGCTCTCATGGAGGACTGGAAAACCCTGCTCAATGAGCTGTCAGACAAAATTAATCTTTTACCCAAATAAAGACCACAGGGCAAGCAAAACATGCTGAAGCTGGAGTCATGCCAAAACAATAGTGCCAAGGCATCACACTGGCAAAATGTTTTGATTGATTTTAATTGTTTTGCATTTAAAACCTGGGCTCCCTGTACTTAGGACTTCTTGTGACTTTTAAGGTTCAGCACAAACTTAGGTATTTTGCTGTATCAGTCACTACATAGACATTGAGACAGGTAACCTTTCCTGTTAGAAACCACATCACATGACTAAAGTAGCCACAGGAAAAAGTATAAAAAAGCTAAAGCTAGACTTCCTTGTCAGGTAAGTATTACCCCAAACTGGTGCCAGGACAGTTCAAATAGGACACATTTCTGAATAAAGAGATGGTGTTTAAGGGATGAAAAGCCATGGGTTTTAGTGAAGTTGAACTGAGAAAATGTTCTCCAAGAACTGTATTAAAATGAGACATAGCATGCTCATGTAAGACAGTATGTAAGCATATTTATTTTGAAGAGCTGTCAGACTTCAAGGCTGAATTCTCATCTTCAGCAATCTCAAGGCAAATCAGGGAAACCATGTGTAATGTTTTTTGTAGTATAAACACACTAAATACTTACGTTTCCAAAATGGGAATGACTTGGGAATTTTGTGATCATTAACAAACTCTTTTACAGTACCAGCAAAACAGACCCTTAGCAGAACTCAAGTTATTGCCATCAGCTCTTGTCTCTCTTGTGTCAGGTCTAGTTAAACCCTAATAATTTCTGAGACTGATACAGACAGTTCAATTTTGTAAGAGGGCCCACAGCCTATGGACAGCTTAATTTGCCCCTAATGTGTAATGATTTGACATTTAACCTGATTAGGCCAAGCATCCTAATCCTCAAACACTTATCTACTTCAAGAACATGCCTTTGTATGCCACAGATGTGCATTCCACTTTCCAAAACATGGTAGAATATCCCATGTGTTGAGGGAATACAGCTGCAAAATTATTGCTACTTTTGGCTTAATGAGCAAATGCATTAAACACTTATCTACCTAAAGTCCAGTTGCATGGAAAATTCTAAGAAGAGAAGTAGCATTCACCAAAGAAACAGGGTCTATTGAATGATTGATGTTCCACAGATTATACTACTTTTTCCATATGTGTAGAATACATAGGAAAAAATGTAACCAGCAATAGGATAGTTTGAAATATTTTCTTGCAAGTATAAATCAATCTTAACTGCACTCAAAGTATTTGAATTTCCAGTCAGTTTTTGCTAAGAGTTTTCTTGTAAGGAATTGCTGTGAAGTTGTATCAGTTGCTCCATGAAGGAGCACCGAGTCATATCACAGAGAATAAAGTACATAGTGCAAGTTTAGGTTGTTTTTAACTGAAAACTGAAGCTTGGCTAACAAAAATGAATTTATTGCATCATAGGATAGGAACTTTGGCATCCTGTTCTGTGCTTGTCTAAGGCAAAGCCTGAGCTAATTGTCATGTACATCCATTTGATATTTGAGAACCACACTGGTGGATGCCAGTGGGAACGTTCCAGGATTATTTTTTTCTTTAGTGTAATATATTTCCATAATATTACACTTCATCTGAGAAGGAAAAATCCACATTGCACATTTCTCCAACATAATTAAAAATGTAACAGGGGAGAACACTTAAAATGTATGAATATCAATCAAAATGCAAAAAAAAACCCCAAAAAATATTCTCTCACATTTTTCTATGTATCTTAATGAATTTTAAAAATTGGTTCTGTGTTCCACATCAAGCTGCAGTTTTCTGATACTTTTTTCTCGTCAGGTATGTGTTCTCCTATTTCTTGCAAAAATCTCCACCCAACTAAATGAAGTCATTCAGTTTTATTGGATGGGTCCTTTAATTGTTTCCAAACCTCTTTTCTCTCAAAAAATAACTACCAGGAGCAAGAAGCTATAGCATTTTTACATATATTTTATACATATATTTTCATATACATACATGTATGTTTACACATAGCTGTACTGAGCTTTATTTAGAATAAATGCATTTTTTTACCTATACAAACATGTATAGGCCAATTATTGTCAGGCATTTGGATTTAGTGTCTGCATTTAGCAAAAAAATTTGTTAATAACATTCTCTTTGCAAAGTTCTGTGGCTATAAGACAATTAGGAAAAGTGAAACAAGTAAACAGCTTAATAATAAATACAAACAAACTCCTGAATGCTATGACATTACCTAAAACACATTTCAAAGATTTACTGAATAAGTTAGAAGGATTAGGAACAGGTTCTAAGCTTCTTTATAGACTGTTTTGTAAAGCTAAAGTTATAGCATATCTACAAGCTATGCTAAGACTTATTAAAATATATAAGAAACAGAAGAGATCTATGTTTCCATCAGTTTGGGGAGCTAAATCACATACCTTCATTTTATTAAAACTTATTGAATGACAAAGAACAAGTCCAGCTCCTTCATTAAAACTGTCAACACTGGCCATATCCCTTTAAGACAACAGGTGACAGAGAGTTTGTCTGCTGAAATCCTCTCTCTTATACAAGTTTACTTGCATGGCTGGGTTTTGGATTTGGTCTTGAAAAAAGTTTGTGTGAATGTATCTCTCTGGGATTGTCATGCTTCCTCCCGCTTCCTTTTCAATGCCCCTCCTGCAACAGGACATCCTGCATTTTAGGAATTTCAGTTTCTTATCTCAGCAGCTTTAAAAGCATTGTCTGAGTCAGGAGTTTTCTTTTATGTCTTAAGTGTCTGGTATGCAGCTGGCATCTAACCTCGCACATGTGTGTACTCTCAGATCTGTCTTTTTCAACTTGGTATTCGACACGGAAGGAGTATGCATGGAAAAGCCAAACAGGGCAGTGCCCCATGACAAGCAGACTGCCTAGGATACTCTGACTTACACTTTTTCCTAGCAGTTCCTCTAGAGTGTCTTTTCTCTCCCTCGTCAAAGTTCTCTAATCCTCATATTGCCAAAAAAACCCCACAAACAAAAACAAGCACCACCGCCCGCCAAAAAACTGTTTCAAATATTCTGTGCATTAATACACACAAATATATATGAATAAATATATTTACACAGATGAATTTAATTTCGCACTTTTCTTCTTACATGGTAGTTTGTTCCCCACAGCTGTCTTTGTAAGCTAATGCTATAGGCTTCATTGCCTCGACATCCTCTGTTATCTTACGTGCTAAAGATCTGTCTTAACTGTTATCTGAAAGGCTGGCTCCAGATCTGTGCCAGAGCTCAGACCACACCAGGGTTCGTCAATCCCATACCATTATATTCAGTTTGGTCCAGAAGCTCACACCACAGACTGTGCACTGGGGGATCACATCACTTTTGTATCAGTCAGCGTTCCCTCTCAGCAAATTGCTCTGGATACACAAGACTGTCCCTGTCTGAAAACTTGTCCACGAATATCCAAAGTGAGCTAACTGCTATCAGCATGAGCTAACAGACTTGTGCCAAAATCAACTTGGAATTGAGGCTAAAAATGCATATAGGAGAGACACTGCCTGGCAATTACATTTTTTGTCTTTATATATGTAGTCAAAAGTCTGTACATCTTCTGGGTTTCATAATGGCATTTTATTTCCTTATTGAGACTACATCAGAAAGGTTCCCGGGGATAGGTCATGGGACCAGGAACCAGTACTTGAGGGGTTTTGGCTGTGCCATATGCTCACTTTACCATCCTAGACAAGTCATTGGAGCACTTTGCACCCTATTGCACTGGAGTTTGTGACATGACAGTAACATAGGGACTCAGTATGATAACTGTTCCTGTTATACTTGGCTTGGCATAAACAACAATGAAGCAAAGATATTTTTCTAACTTAATTCAGCCATAATAAATATGTCCTCCTCATTTGGAATAAGTGGTAATTCCTAACGATGTAGATTTAAAAGTTAAAATCTTCAGCCGTTCATTAATGAGTCTTAAGCCTACCTTAAAGCTTATCCTATATATTTATATGATTTGACGTGAAAATTTTAATTTCCTAAGGCTGCAAGTTGCAGGGGGACAGGTTTTTATTGATAAAGTTTCTTTTCCCTGTTATAGTCACACCCAGAGCAGCAAGCAAGCAGTCAAGTGTAATGTGGTCTTCACAGATGCTAGAAGAATTGAATGTATTTCCTTAAAAAAATCATTATAGCGAATGCTTTAAATTAACACCTCTTTCATATTACTTTTTTTTATCATCTGGATCACTGCTTTCCTCTACAACAGTCAGAGAGTTCTCATAGAAAGAAGCAATGCCTAGTTCATTTTTACATGCCTGTTTAGAGCTTATTCTTAACTTTTTGTTGGTTGAAACCAAGGCTTCTGCTTTGTGCATTTATTTAGGTTATAACTCTGCAACGCATAAAAGCTCAGCCAACAGTTCTATGAACCAAGCATTTCGTGCAACGAACTATGGCTCCTAAAGATGCTCAACACAGTGTCACCTCCATAATGAGATATTTAGCACTTAAGCGCCACAAAAAAAAAAGAGTAACAGAACATTCAGCAGCATTTGTTGTACCCCACTTCAATTTTTTTCTGAGATAAAGTCAATGTTATCACATTAATGCCAGTGTCATGGCACCAGTAACAATGACATTGGAAGTTTTGTAGTAAGGTTTAATATCCTTTCCCCTGAGGAATACTTGCTCCTTAGTATATGGAATGGTGTTAAGCTGTAAATTATTTTATGTAGGTAATTTACTTAATAGTTTATTAAGATGAGTTAGCCATGTAAAGTTGGCTCTGATCTACTGAAAAGAGTTTTCTGCAAAGTAGAACAGCAGTGCAGCAAACTGTCTGTGACGGAAACTTGTCGTCTTTTTGTTTATAAGGGTCTAGGATGGCTTAAGAACACAATTGCAGCTTCAATTGCAAACATACACTATATTGCACGCCTGTCAACCAGAGACATCTGAGTAGCTACTTCTGTCTAAGCTGATACCTGAGTGCTCATAAACCTTTCTGTTAAAACAAAACCCTAAAAAAAAATGTTACAGGGATGCTATTTGCACACACACCTCAATAAAGAGGGAGATTATTTAAACACAAAAATCACACACTTGATAGTGGACCACATAAAGTCTATTTCACTAATAATTTGCCAGGTCATTGACATTATATGCCTCACTATTGTACTAACCAAGCCATAAAGGCAGGGTGACACAAAAATACCTGACTCAGAGTTCACAGTAATAACTACATAAAAAGTATTTTCAAAAGTGTATTGTCACAAGAAATTCCTGCTCACACTGTTTTTGATATAGTGAGCCCTGCTTGGGCTCAGTGGGTGCTTATGTGTCAAGATACATTTTCTGTTCATTTGGTTTGCCCAAGCCCATCACAGTCACCTGCATATGCTCTGCAGCATGGTCCAAAATCGATGTGCAGCTGAAAAACACTAGATTATCACCAAGCCACTTCTGCTTGTGTCCTCTCAAACCAGAGATGCTACGAGGTGTGACAGCCAAAGTAATCCATAATCTGCAGACTTCATCGAAGGAAACTAAACCCCATTAATTAGCAGCATTCACAGCTAAAGAGATGCAAGAAGAAACAGGGATATGAATGGTGAAAGCCAAGCCTTCAGCAAGAACACCATGTGCTAGGAAGCAAGGTTGGAAACATACCTGTTCTTGACAAACTGAACCCTTAAGCTAGACACCTGAGGTTTGTCGTACCATTCTGGTTAAAATTTTGCTGCCATCCTGAATAGGCACATCCCATCACACCAACGACCCATATAGCAAATCTCTCCACACCCTTCTTGGTGATCGTTGCATCTGTACCACATCCAAGTGCAGGGCTGCTGAAATCCAGATAATAGGGGTAGTAGTGCCAGCATTGTTCCTTGCTGTCCTTTATTTTGGAGTAATTATTACATTTATTTACACAGCCCCAAAAAAGGACACCTCTAGTTACTTTCTGCCTAACCTTCCATCCATGTAACATTACAAACAAACGAGGGGGAGAAGGAAAATTAGAACAAGCATTTTTACAACACAGGGCTACCTTATTCAGGAAGCTCTATCCCAATATAGGCCTTGTACATTGGAGTCCTAAGCCCAGGGATACACAGCCTGAGACAGCAGGAGGAAATGCTAGCTCGTGTTAAAGTGCGAATGTTTTGAAGAGGAAGCATGTGGCATTTCTGATAGACACGTCTTTGGGGAATGAGGATGCTGTTCCTCTCTGCTACCCTGACCAGCCATCCTCTGCTGCAAATGTGTTTGATCAGAGCCAGGCATTGCAAAACTGCAACCTATTTTGCTGAATATTATCAGTCTTTCTTAACAAGATATCAAAAATATGTTGGCTTCTAATAAGAATGTCTCGTTTAGGAAGGATTTTTGGAGCTGAATCAAGCTGAGTACATGAGGATCAGAGTGACCATAGCAAACAAGAGAAGGGCATCAGAATAGTTTGTCCGCTGGTAGATTAAAGACAAAACACTAGTTTACAAACAGGGAGATAAGATTGGTTCATTGTGATGCCTCCTCTGCATAGCATTGAGGAACAAGCAGTTCTCATTCTTTTACATTGTAATTTCCCTCAAGGATACAGTTAAAACTATTTAATTTTGACTGTAAGCTTCAGCCTAAGTCTCCACTGCTTCACTTGTAATGTCTTAGTTTTATCTTATCAGTGTAACCAAGTCTCAGTGTATTTAGAGAACTTGATCACATCTCCCTAGTGCCCAAATGCATTTTTCCCTAATCACTTACCCAGCAAATTTTGACAGCTTTCACTGCAATTGCCTCACTGCTGACTTAACGTTCTACACTGCCATCACATGGCAGAGTACTTCCTCTGTGTATATTTCAATAAATCCACAATAATCACTAAAACCTTTCAGATAAATGAAGGTGGAGATAACAGATTTCCAAGGGTGCAGCCCTCTATACCCATTCACAGCACAGTTAGGCTCCAAACCCTTTCTCATGCATCTGAAAACTCCTCTGGAGGATCCAGATCCCCTGGGCCACTCCAAAAGTCTCAACATTTAATCCTGTGAGGAAAAATATAAAAACACTAAATCGTTCCAATTGGAAGGAAACTCAGAGCATCTCTTTCCAGCCTCCCACTCAAAGCAGCTTCAGTGCCGAATGCAGAGCAGGTTTCTCAGGGCTTTTTCAGTTCCAAAAAGCCTCCATGACTGATTGCACTTGTTCCACTGCTTCATTACACTCATACTGACTTCTTTTTCCCCACACCAAACCTCCAGATTCAATTTATGACCAGTCTTTTGTATTCTTGCCAGGTACTTCAGTGAAAACCTGGGTCCACCTTCTGCTGCTGGGTTTCTCTCTGCTCCCATCCTCCCTTCTCTCCAGGCTGAGTAAGTCCTGGACATTCAGCCTTTCTTCACAGGGCCACTGCTCCTGCCCCCAGGGAGCTTGGTGGCCTCTGCTGAACTCACCCCAGTTCAATCCGTTCTTTCCTGTACTGGGCGAGATCCAAAATGAGATAAAATAATGAGGTGCTCATAAACAGAGTAATAGCTGCTATTTCTTTGCATTGGGTTATAGTAAAGATTTTAAACACTTCAGAACCCATGAAACAAGTCAAAAACGGTTTCAGCTGAATATTTCTTGATGCTTAATGGACAATGGCTCAAGACTCCATTGTGCTCGTTACTGCAGAGCTTTAGAGCAACAAAAGGGGAACACAGGCTGCCTGTTAAGTGCTGTCATTTTGACTTAGTTGTATTTTCACATCCTCCTGTTGTAAATGGCTCTACAAGGTGATGGTCAATAGCAATTCAGGCCAAGCACCACTATTGCTTTAGAAGCATCTTCCGTTCATGGCACTTGATGGCATCCAGTCTGAATGCTCTCAAAAGACGAACAAATTTAATCAAACTCTTGATCGACAGCTTTAAAAGAAGTATTGGCTTTGTGTTTGTGGCTTGGTTGTGAAAACATTATTCAGTGACAAATATTCTAAAAGTCCCATAAAAAACAATCCCCTAGTATAAATCAAAGAGGGTAAACCTTGCAAAGCAATATCACTGATGTCTATTATCCAGATATGATTGATTAGCTGCTTGCCCCAGCCTCATCTAAGTGCCAATATATGGTACCCAATACAAGCACATTTCTTCCTAAAAATAGCAAGAAAATTTGGCCAGACAAAACCTGCCACCTTTGTCCTAATAACACTTCACATCTGAATCAGGAAGTTCTTCAGAAGTAATAGGATAAAAAGGAACTTACTAGCAGCAGCTATGACTCCGATCAGGAACAAAAAAGGAAAAGATGTCAGAAAATGCATTGCAATTTGAAATTTGATTAATAAAATTGGAGCAAAACAACAACGGAGGTGTTACAGACATCATTAGATAGTTTCTGTGCTAACAGGACATTAGGAAATCAGAACACTTGATGCATCCTCATTTTATCTGCTTAAGTAAAAGCCTGACTAGAAGTTTCATAGATAGCTAACAGTGTCAACCTCTCTATAAAAGAAAGAAAGGATTATCCACGCATTTGATAATAATTTAAGGTCCAAATAGTTCTGAACCTGGATTGTACAAAGTTGTGCACGCTCTCATTCACGCTTGTCCTCTCACTACATGACCTTGTAAACATAGGCTTAATGGAAGTAAAAGCCCCAAACCAGAATATATAATACAGTAAATGAAAATAATAGGCAAAGGCTTTTCTTGAAATCTAACCTCAGTCAATAACATACATATATATACACACACATATATAAATAAATATTAAAAGCATGTCTTAGCACACATTCACAAAATATTGTACTAAATTTTCAAGCCAAATTTGAATAAAATATATTTGAGATACACTGGTGACAGAACTTTTACATTTTCTTTTAAAATTAAAAGCAGGGGGGGAAAAATCCTACTATCAGCATAAAAATTCCTTTCAACATTCTCAGGAAAGAGTGAGATGAAAATGTTGCTATCTCACTATATGTCTAGGAAACCTTTTTCCCAGGGTAACCTGAAAAGTGGAAGGAACTGTTGAAAAAAGAGCCTAATCTTTCTAGAGCATGAAAATTTCAGTTATGAAGTTGTGAGACTTCAGTTAAGTGCTCATAGTCCAGCCTGGTCGTCCACAGAGGTAAGATCTGACAAGGCACTTTGGTGCAGAATTACACCAGAGTTTGGCAGTGCCATGTAGTCAACTCTGAATCAATCAGAGGAATTTATATTTAAAAACTAATTATGCTAAAGTAATTTCTTTAGCAAAGCCACAATAAAAGCAGTATTATCAATGTGCATTAAAAAATAAGTTCATATTTTAAATTCCTATTTTACCTTCTACGTGATTTTTATCTTAATGCCTTCATAATGCCTGTAAAGTGTACTTTACCAGCCTTGATACACTAAAATGCCCTCATAAATTGTATTAAAATAGGTTTGTTAAAGCATTCCTAATACAGTATAATGCTGGTAATGCCAAATGATAGGTGATAGCCTGAATCATAAATGCTTTTCTAAACATGTTAGAATTGGTTTCTAGCATTGGATGTTCTGGTCTGATAAGACACTCCTGCACTAAGGCAATCAGTGGAAATTAGAAATTGGCATGAAAATTACTGTACAAGAAATTGCATTGGGTTTTTCTCCCTGCATTCTCATTATGCCTTTGTGAACTCTATAAAAACAGATTGAAGTGAAAATTCACAACAAGGAGAGATGGAACAGTAAGAAAATATTTTCCAGAATTAACCAGAAGTATTTTAAATTTTGAGATAGGTTTGATACCGAAGAATAATGACATAATAAGAATTCTTCTTGTCAATCTTGTATTTCAAAATACGTTCAGCTATTATTTTGTGCAAGTCACACTTGAACTCATTGAACATGTCCTTTGCAATGGATCCAATCTCTACCAACACCTCAGTTGTGGCACTCAACTTGCCTTTTTTTATTAATAAGATAAATGTAAATCTATTTTCATATAGGATAATGCAGAATAAATAAGGGTGAGCTAAGAATGAAAGTTTTGGGGATTGTTTCTTTCTTTAACCAAAACCACTTTGGTCCTGTTACTTTCAAACAATGAAACCACATATCCCAAGCTAGTTCTGAGACACTTAGTGTTGCTAACCTTACCCTGAATTTATGTTTCTTATTGCTTCCAACCTTCTTGGGAGTAAAGTTTCATACGTATTTTCTGTATCACTGTCCAAGGCATACAGGCTGCTAAGGGCATCTGTGCTAAGATAGTTGTGAATTGAATTATCAATGCCAAACCTAAAACATATTTAATTTTTAATGGCCAAAAAACCCTCTTTCTCCCTTGTTTTCTTTCTTAGAACAGACACACAGTGAACTTACTCTGCATGCTGACAGGTTTTTGGCTGCTTGTAAATCCTGAAAATATTGATCAGTTAAAAATATTCGGATGCTTGCATCCCTCAATTCTGCTTACCACAGCCTTTCTTCCTGGTCAGCTAGGAGAGCACCAGCAATTTTGTTATAATGATAAATGACCCTCATAGACAGGTCACTCTTTTTTACCTAAAGCCACAATTTTCTCCTTCCTTTAGGTCACAACCTGATTTTTCAGGGTGACAGATTTATTACTTTCTTTGTGTGCTAAAAAACAAATCACCAACAATTGCTCAAAATACAGTCCTGTCACAATAACTTTGAGCACTTCCCAGCCAGAATGATGCAACATGAGGTTTTTTTCCTGTTTTCAAAGCAGTAAAATCACCTCTACATTTACCACAGCTGTTGTGAAGAGCCATTTGGCTCATTTCATTATATGCAACATGTCCAGGCTACCCCCCCAAAGAATAAAATATTAAAAACATTTTTTTAAGTAAGTCTTCCATAATAAGAGATGTCACTTTTTTTGAAGTAAGGGTCATGAAAGAGTAGCTAGCCTAATCGTGAAAAAGAGGCTTTTGGGTGAATGTAGTCAAACAATATTTGCCAAAAAATAAGTGAGCTTCAACGGCATTTCTATCACATCCCAAATATCTGGACCACTGCAGAAACTCAGTTATTTTCCAGTAAAATTAGTCTTTCTAGTTCTCCTGTGTCTCCAGGAAGACTTCTTTCCAATGGCTTTGGATAACACAAGGGTCTCAGCATGCTAGTTCCATGCATAGTCAAAGAAACTAAGACCTCTTTTGAATATGAGAAAAACCCAAATCCTCAGTCCCCAAAACCTGGGCCCAGCTGCAGTTAGCTGAATGGGAAACTTGATTTGACTAGAATAAGGAAAGAAAAGAGTACTAAAGCAGAACTGCACGAGGTTTGGTGCCTGCTTCCCATACTGCATGCTAAGGAACACTGCACTGGAAGAGAGTTACCATAGCTGGCAACTCAAGGACAGAGTCACGAGCAGCCCTGGACCAGAGACACCTGACCAGAGCCTACCAACAAACGTATATTTGCCAATATAGAAGAGACATCCAGGATCCACACCACTCTAACAAAGAATCCACCAAAGTCCTCTGCACACAGTGTATCCAACACACTGACAGCATGTAATTCCTTATCTTTATTCTCAAAGTATTAAGTCTTGCAATGTGAATATTACGGGGGTATATATTTTATAGGGATACAGGAAAGGCCAGGAAGCAAGACAGTGTATGGCCAAAACTAGGAGGTTTAGGTCATATATACCTGGTGCCAGGTAGACCAGCTGTGACAAAAACCAATGCTTGTGACAAAAATTATGCTGTCTTGCAAGAATCTTATTTAAAAGGCAAAGAAAGAGCTCAGCTACAAAGCAGTGTGTCCTTTGTTAAGATGAGAACACAGGACCATAATCAAAAGAACTACCAGCTTCCCATCTCATGTGATCTTGGTAAATTACTTTATCACTTTGTACCTAGAGCTATCCAAAATCTACAGTAATATAGCCCTTGCTTTTACCTGTGTGTTCTAGGATAACAAAAGCCTCAGGGAAAATACTAATATTCACCTTACATACTAATAGCTATCAGAACAGGCACAGATTGGCTTGGATGCCTGGATGCCAGATCTGTACAACCAAAAGCAAAAAAGAGGACACCAAAGGCAGACAAACATCTCTATTTCCCAATGCAGCTTGCAAATAAATGCATTTTTCTCATATGAACCTCCTCACAAATGTGCTATCAAGAACAGTTTCATTATATTTCTCAGAAGTTTGCAATATTCAATCATATAAGAGTCATCATCTGCTTTCAACCCCCCTTTATCGGGATGTGGGTAGAGGTGCTTGCGCGAACACCAGAACATTCTTCAGATATCAACAGTTCTAAAAATGTTCAAATCATTCCAAGCACAGGTAAAATTCTATAGGGCTGCAACTGAGCTTCAGCCCTACAATCTTCACACTGGTAAAGCTCCGACTGAGCTCAAGGTGTTTTCCCACATAGAGACGGGGGAAACACTCTGCCCAGGGTACATTTTATAGTCTGTAAACTCCCAAGGCTGGTCTATCCAAACTTCTCATTTTACACAGAGTTTCAACCCCGATTAGTTCTGGTTTTCACCTCATAACAATATACTTTTTACTAAGCTGCTGTCCCTATACTGTGCAATGTTTGTAGCAATATGCCATTAAACATGCACAGTGTAAATATATAGTGCTGGTTAATGCATAATTTAATAGAACAACTTTTGATAACCTGTGTGTAGCACTGCAGAGTTCATAAGGTAACAGATGTGAGCAGAAGGAAAGAAATGAAGCAGAACTATTTCATTTAGAAACCAGTGCATCCTTTGGATAACTCCAAATAAGGTCGCTGGAATGAATAGCATAGCTGAAACATATAAAAAGATACTCTGACAGAGCAAGTGATAAAACGAGGAAAGCAAGCACTGAGAAGTCCATAGCTAAAGCAATTAAATGAGACTGAGAAAGAAAACCATCTTGGGCTAAAAGACTTGCTTCTGTGTGTCAATTCAAATGTCATTAGAAGCCCAAATACAGAGAGCTAGAGAAAGCCCCAACTTTCTCTGGATAACTAACACTGTACCTCAGTCTTTTGGGTACAAATTGAGACACTGTGGTCCTGCATGGCCTTTTCTATCTAACTGTGCTTAACATGCATGTGGGGATCACAATCTGTCTCATGAGATCTCAATATAATGCTCACTTTGTCCTACTACTTACTTTAAATGAAGATGTTTGCAAACGGGATCCTTTCTTGCCATTCCACAAAATATTTTCCTGCTCCTGAGCTTTATCTTACACAATTTGCAATAAATGCAAGCACCATCTAGTTGCTTTTAAGGAATTTTGATTGCCCTCCCAGCTGCAATCTTGTACAGACATATGGCTGCCTCCAGCTGGCAACCCTCCATTTCAGAAGAGCCTCATAATCAAACAAGTTATTTCTATTTCCCCTCGACGGTTCTAATGAGTTAATCTCTGTGATGTCTTCAATTAAAAAACAAATATATATATAAAAATAAACAAAACCACACAGTCCTAAGACATGCAAACTTTCCACTGACTTCCAGCATAAGTTCTGTGTAAGAGTATGGCTTGAGATACAAATTCTCAGAAACAGATGCAGCCATCGAGCGAGCTACACACACCGTACCTGTACTCTTTACAGGAAAATACAGCCTGAAAAAGGCTGCTTATCTTTACTGATGTGTAATGAAGACTATTTTCTCTATGAAGCTTTCTACATTGTCAAAAGAAATTACTACCTTTTCAAGCCTATCCCCTCAGAGTTGGTGATCATTAGCCAGCTTTATTCTATTTACTGAGATAAGGTTTATAGCTCTGATACAAGACAAAATTCTCTCAAGCAGCTCACACTAAACTTTTAGCACAGAAACATCATATTAAAAGATGCAGTCTTACCATGACAGCTGCTAAAGGATAGAGGGACTGGCTTACTACAAGGTAGAGAGACTGACTAAATGAGCAAAAAGTAATTGAACTATGTGACACTGTTGTGTCAGTTTATTGTCACTGGGTCACAGAATACTCTTCTTGGCAGACAATTGTTTTGCAAACTAGAACAAGACAAATTTAAAACTGCTGCTTTAATTTAACCTCTCTTGTCCATATTCGTACAGGTCACATTGTGTGACTAAATTTCTCTTTTTTCCCCTCATACCTGAGAACTTGCAAAAACCAACCAGTTTATTAAACTTTAGCTTTTTCCCTTTCCTTCTTTTCAAGGTAACATGTGAACCTATACAAGGTGCTTTAAACTGGTAAGTAAACAAACCTTCCCACGTGGAGTCATCAGGAGAAAAATCTAAAGAGTTGCAAGCTAGTTTAAACACACAAAACTGGAGGGAGCTTCTCACCAGAGTTGTTCACAAGCATCTCAAAAGCTCATCTGCCAGGCCCTCTCATGATTACGAGCCGGAACGTGCCCATTAGACTCAGAGCAAAATAAAAATCATACTGTTGTACCAATACAGTGGGAAATGCTAAATTTCCTTGCATGGGTGCCAGCCAGCACAGCTGCTAGAACAAAAGTTAATGTTCAGAACAAAATCACCGTGCTGTGACCTCATTCTGAACATGGCCCTTTCTGAGCTGAAGGGATAGATAGACCAAAAAAAAAGCCAGGAGTACCCATGGGGGCCTGCCCTGCTCCTACCTTACTCTGGGTGAAGTAAAACTGCGCCTGCTAACCCAGATTAAAGAAATGAAAGCCACTAAACATATGGACAAACTTGAAAACAGATTTTCCCTCAGCTAAACTTATTCCTGTAGAATTTTAGGAATAACTATTGCAAGCAGAAATCACCCTCAGAAACCTCATCTATACATGCTTTTACCAGTTTAATTTACTTATACAGAAACCTTGGGAAATACTGGCATCAGAGAAAAGAGCAACTACAGAAACCTAGAGGCAAGAAAAATTCTGTTGGCACAGTTGCATTTTTGTTTGCCCACAGTAAGTTTTCCCCAATATTTCTGGTCTTTTCCCTTTCATGCTAATTGAGATCACTTCCTTGTAAGGGTTACTTTGTGCCTCTTTGTCTTCAGGAATCCAAAAAAGACAAGAAAGTCCCTGGTTAGAGAAGTCTGGCAGTTAAAATCACGGGCTTCCTTCCCTAACTTGTCATATACATCACAAAATGTTTGACAGTTTTGTTCACTTCTTCCCTTCCTATTATGAAGTTATTAGTGATTCAATTAAGTGTTTACCATGCTGTTTGCAATCTTCAAATCAAGGCCCAACAATGTCAGTTAACAACTCTTAATGGTCAGGGTTGACAAGGATTTGTCTCAGCTTACCTGTTTCAATCAAAAAACTACATCAGTGACAAGACAGGTACATTTCCACTCACCTGGCTTGGACTACACCGAAATAAGGACCATATACACAAACACCATACATTTCCAGAGTATGTTTCTAACTGAGTGTTCCGCTGCACCTTAAGTAAAACAAGCAATTCTGCATTTCTCCAACAGCCTCAAATCAATGTGAGGGATTTTCGCTCATATTCTGTTTTGTTTGTATGCACAGGGCTACCTAAGGCTAGCTCCACAGCTGCAACAACACCTAACAACAGCTCACGCACAGACAGTGAGCCACAGACATTTGCACCTATGAATATCAGCTGCTACATTTAGCTAAAGCACACATTTCTGCCACTGTCAATCACCAGGACCCAGCAGGACTCACACTTGGATTGCACAAGACACCTGCACATGCCCTGTGGAGCCAGAATGGTGAAATCCCAGCAGACAGAGAGATAACCACCCAATGGAAACAGTAGCACATTTAAATGCCTGCCTGCATTTGATGAGGCAGCTTTATCAGGGAAAACTGAGCTTTTGGCAGGACATCCCAGAGCACAATGCTTCCCACCCCCTCATTCCCCCAATTTAACTTCTGCATACCTACCCTTTAAGGACCTCAGTCAAAGATCACTGCTGTCAATAAACTTAGAAACACAATCACTTTTGCGTGAAGGATCAAATCACACCAGCCACTGAACCACCACAGGTTTGCTGTTGGCTTTGTACTCACATGAGGCAATTGCATAGATCAGCTGTTACCACTGCTTATTCCTAAGCTGATGGAGTAATATATATATCAGAAATCAGAGTTTTGGCTTTCATTTAATGGTCTAAAATTCAAGTTCTGCACAGAGAACTTAAGCTCCTGAGATGCAGTCCACATAAATCAAGCAAAATTGCTCAGCTCTTTCCATACCTAAAGCTTTATTCTGACACTGGCTGCTTTCACTGGGACTCTTTCTGGCTTTCACTGTCCCCTCACACATTACTCGAGAGCCACTTTTCTTTTTCCCAGGCAGAACAAGCAGGCAATATTTACCCCTCTTCAGTGTAACCCTCTCAGCCTCTTCTTACTCCAGTGTGTATACACATAGAAAACACAGCAAGCAAACCTCATTGGAATAGCCACACAGATAAATCCACAAATTATTTAATAAACAAAACATCTAAGGAAGGCTTTTCCATACCTTGAATGGCACTAGTCATTCAGACCATAATAATATGATTTTAGCCTTTATTCCTGGGCCTTTGAACTCTTTCCCACCTTGAATATCAGATCAGCAAGTACTAAAAAACATCACATTGCAAAGCCCTTTTTTTAATTTTTACCTCCTTAAATCTTCAGTTCTCATCTCCTGGCAAAATCCATTTAAACAGAGCCCACAAGTTAATGGTTAAACTTGTTGTTTGTAGTACCATTAATATAGGTCAAGCAGCACAATAGTTACAACTGCTGAGGGGGAAGGTACATAAAGACACAGTAAGCAGTTCAGGACCTTATTACAACATGTCTATCAAATGCAAGCTTACAAACAATGTGCCTGATTCATCAAAAAGATAACTTCTGCTGACAGTACACACTGTTCCCTGGAGTCTCTTACACATGGCTCAAAAATTAAAATTGGAAATGTAAACTACACAGACACATTCTTGCAAATGTGAGTATGTTTCAGCACAGTGAGCACTTCTATGCAAAATAACAGATATAGGCAGTGGAATGAATTCAGCCCTCATTTGCATCACCGAGTACTGGAGAAATCAGCAATAGCTGTGACTTTACTCTGCATTTTCTCTCAGGCAACGAAAGGAAGAATTTGTCTCACCAGACCCAAGGACACACATTTTTCACCATGGGATGCACATGCATAATGCCTGCAAGAGGGATTACCTTATGCTTTATTCAAGAATATTCAAAAGGACAGACCTCTATGCCTCAAAAAGTTAGTATTTCAGCAATACTGACAGTAGGTACTTTTTCAAAATTAATGGCACCTTAAAGTTTCACAACATGGATTACTTATGCTCAGCATCAGTCATCCACTCTCTGCCATTTTAAATAGACATCACTCCTGATTTGGGTCCCAAGACCCCCAGCCGAGGTTCCCAAATTAAATACCCAGGTACTTTTCTGGAGCAAGAGCAAACAGAGTAGCCAAGTCTCAAGACAGACAGAACTCCCCACGTGTGTCACTGAGACACCTTCCTCTTCTCAATGATTAGAGCATGAAGGGAGATCAATCCAATTTACAACGTGAGGTTCATTTCCGGCAGAAAAACCAAGCATGAAAAAGCCAGCTTTTCCAACCAAGCATTTGGAAAGTACAAATAGCATTTCAAAGAGTTTCTCACTTTTCAACTGAAAAACCTCTAATGATTGGACTGAGGCAAAAGGATTTTAAAAGCCTCTGTTCATGCCCAAAATCTAGCAGCTGTAATTTCAGTTTGTCCATTGTTAATATGGGGTGGAGGAGTCAGATTAAATTTAGGCAGGATAATTTACTGTGTATAACAAATTACAGAACTGATACCAGGCAAACAGAAGTCACTGCATATTGAAGTAATGGTGTACATAACATTTTCTTTCAGACTTCTGTGTTTTCCATTGTTAGAAATTGAAAACAATTTTCTTCCATTTATCTGATAGAATACTTTGCATTTTTGTGATATCTGCTATCCCTTATTTCAATTTACATTATGACCCTTGGACTAGATCTTCAGCAAGTGTCAAGCACCAGAGCTCAATGCTGACTTTAATAAAACTGTTTTGAAACATGCTACCTGTGGAGTGATTAACTGGTGTTGCACTGCCCGGGAGACAGAGAAGGGACGTGTCACAATAGCGTGACATCAAAGCAGCACATCTGAGGCATGATGTTGCAAATATTTTATGAGGTAAAACATCCTCTTGAATTGCAATTTTAAAACACTGCTTAAAGTTCACCAGAAGTATTTAACAACCTTGTGGATTTTATAGACTATTATGTATGTCTCATCTGGGTGTTTTCCATCAAATCAAATCATGTCACACAATTAAAAATGCACTTTTGACGCTTTTCAAAGAACTCCACAGCATTTTATATATACACTACATAATAAAGACAGATCAACAAACTACTCTGTCTTCTCATTGTGTTCATGCTGGTAGAGCAGCCCAGGTTATAAAACAGTTTGCTTCAACACAAATTCCAGCATGATAAAGGGATTTTTATGCATTCATCTGGACATCTTTTCTATTCCATATTATAGGTTCTCTCTAATAGCTTCATATGCTGCACTTCCCTCAGTGGGATGAGATGTGCTCCACTTTAGCACAGATGTACAGGAAACCCTGCTAGAGAATAGTTCCTCCCTACTGACAGAGCTGAATCCTTTTTGTATAGAGATTGTTTATAATAATGAAAACACCATTGCCCCACACTATTGTCTTTCCTAAACATCAATAAAGACTTGATTTAATTCATTTGGTAGTTATAAAAAAGGAGAAATAAAGTAATGCAAGGTGAAAAATGTCCACAGAAAGTTGAGAATAAGAAATGCAAGAGTCCAGAGAATGTGATGTAATTGCCTATAAAAACACATGTGACATGGTAGGAATACAACTGCTTCCTCAGGTACTCAAGGGACCTCTGCCCAGTCATCCAGGAAGCACAAGGCAGTTGTGCCCTGCTGATGTTCAGATTTCTAAGGGAAGAAGGAAAGGGCTTTGTCTTCTCCCACCCACCACCACTTCACTCTAAGAAGATATCTGCTGAATTTCAGATAGCATTTTATTCCATTTAAAATGGGGAAATAAGACACTTATAAATCCAGCAGAAGCTAAGTTAGCTAGACCAGTTCTATCAGCCTCAAAAATGTTGTTCTGATTATGGAGATCTGTGTTACATTTCAGTGAATTTCCCCTTCTGTTATAATAACTGTCCTGTTTAAATGCAATTTTAGGATGGATACAACTAAAGCTGATGATGTGGCAAAAACATTTGGTAAATGTTGATAAATCCGTACAATTCCACAGTAATACTTCCAATTAGGATAGCTGGGACAACAGCACTTCACTACAGCCCTAATTTAACACCACACTTTTGTAAAACTGGTGTTACATTCTGAAGACCTAACAAAACCATTTAACAAAACACAGTTCCTTATTAGTGAATACACGTACCCACTTATGAAGCAGGTGGACAGCCCTGGAAATGAGACACTTGGCTGTGAAGAAATGCAGAGTGTACTGGTGGTGCCTCACCCAAAGCATGTACACACTGCGTGGGGTGGGTACTGAGGAGGTTTCATCTCTAAGTTAGATACTTTAGTAAGGATCCTCCTCTTGGGTGGCATGTTTGAAACATGATAAACCATTCCAAAACTATGAAGAGCAGGCTCTCCTTTACAGCACTTCAGAAACATGGTAGGACAATAGGGTCTTTGTGCTTTGGAGTGACTCTAGGACTGAATCATATCACCACAGTGATTTAAAATTCTCTAATGGCTTCTCAGAACAATGGTATAAAAGCACTTGAGGCTTAAAGAGAAGCACAAAGTACCACACACTGCAGACAGCTTTCAACATTGTGAGCAATGAAGTCAAAGAAGATAAAGTGAGGATCACCTCCTTCACTAGCCAGACACTCGGGTCTGTTTGCTTTAAGGATGGCTGTTTTTACCTTCCACAAGCAGAAAGCTGCAGGCCTTAAGGTCCAACCTGTGAAACTCTGCCAGGTCTCAGAGTTTCCCTGTGTATGCTGAGGTCTTGCATGGAAGACTTCATTTTCTTGGAGGTTTCATTTTAACATGTGTAACCTGTATTTTCTAATTAGCCTATCTCAAAGATGGTTTGGCAGAATCAAAAAACATAGCTGTGGTAATTCTGGGATGCTTAGATTTCACACAGGTTGCTCAAACTGCAATACACTGAAGCAGCCGGTTTTATAGATCTCAGGCCAACGCACCACTTTCAGATATGGTGTGTATTCAATTTTAAGTTCTCAACAGTTACCTCCCATGTATGAGACCATCAGACACATTGACATGATTGCCTGAGCTGCAGCCTTTCCCACCAACCTTTTGCAATAGGATCAGGATTAGCTTCAAATCCTGCAAGACTCTATTACAAAGGCCCAGGGCTAAAGCTTTCTAGCATTGCTGTGGAGTTCAGGGTTTTTACCAACCAAAAAAGCTGTTGGCTCTTATTGTTGAGGTTTTCCTAAGACACAACAGGGCCTTTTCACACTGCAAAACCACTCAGGCTGTAGCTTCATGAACTGTTCTGCTCAAATAGCTCAGACCACGAATGGAGTCCCAATACCCCCAGCATCCAGAGTAGTTAGAGGGACTTGGAAACAAACATTGTGGATTTCAGCTTTCCAGCAGAAACGCTGCAGAACTAAATGCCATACTGTAATTAAGGCAAACAGTACCACAGGAGGTGAAGGAATATACTATAAATTCAAAGGTTAAAAGTAATCCTCACTTTTCCAGCCTACAGTGCAGGAGCACAGCCTTAGACTGCTAGTCTTGCCTGCTATTTTAATGTTGCATGTATGGACTATTTACTGTACCCTTTTCTGTATAATCATTTCTAGCAACAGCAGCAGTGCTGTTACTGCAAGCAGCAAGAAAGCTTAACCTAGAAACAGCCTCAGCATCTGTATATCAGAAGGTTCTCTGTGCACGTACCAGGATTTCAGACATATTTGGGAAGCAGCAGCCAGAGCAAAGATGTCCTCAGGCAGAGACAGGGACAGGCCAAGCAAAGAGAGAAAAATTACATCTACAGCCAAAAGGGAGGGGGAATAAAATCAAACAGCAACAGAATAAAAAACAAAAGATTAAAACGTTTGTGCTTGAAGTAACAACGTGTGCTTTTATTCATGCTGTGGAAACATTGTTAGCTAAAGCTATATTACTTGAATTCTGCCAGTTTCTTAAGTCTGATGATGCTATAGGAGAAATGATATAAGCATTCCACTTAACTTGTTGCCAAAATCCTAGGGTCTGTTGCAAAATCACAAAAATCTTGCGAACTTTTGAAATTTCAAAACAATATCTTATCTCTTCTCAACATTTTATACAACTGTAGTGCCAGTGACTTGACTGAAACAGCACTTACCAGGATAAGTCAGAAAAGGATTCTAGGTAATTTTTTCTTTTTATGAAGAAAACCACAGAGCTTGTTGATCTCTCCACCAAATCAAGCCAGTATCTCTCTGTACTTGCCTAAGCACTGATCTCGAATCAGAAAGAACTTCCACTCTATTCCATCCCTTTTCTGTTATTCAGTTTGTCTTTTCCCTCAGTGTGCTTTGGTTTAAAAAGTGATTAAAATGTATTTATTTTAAGCTTAATGGATGCTTTCTCCAAGACAAAAAACCATCAGAAACATACATATATTGTATAGTCCGATGCCTTAATGAGAGAACTCTCTATAGTTTCTTGAGATAAAAGATAAGGGTCCAAGGAAGGCAAGGAGACTTCTTTCACAGCCAAACAGGAATGGCTTCACTAGCATCCTACCCTCACTATCAGACTCAGAGCTTGCCATGCCGTTAATATGAAATGAAAAATCAATAGCTATTGTTCAGCCACTATCTCCCACCAACTGATGCCCGAGTGTCAGGCATGGCAGTGGGTTAATGGTAAAACAAGGCACAGAGGTTGCTTTTCAAAAGCATGATTGAGCTGCACATTACCTAAGTGCTGGCCCTAGCGTCTCACCTCATCAAGTGCTCTGTCCCCTCTTGGGACACTAGTGAGCAGCTAGGAAGGGCTATGCATCCACACAGCAACCACCTGGCTTGGAGCTCGTGCAAGATTTTCATAGGCAGCGTCTTGTGTAGGTCAGTAAGTGTCCTGCCCAGGCCTCACCAAAAGGAAAGAGCATGGTCTTCTTAACTGCCCCTCATTGCAAGCTATGTGAGCAAAATCCTTCCCCCTTCTAAAAGAAAATAAAAAACAAGAAACCCAAACAAACAAAAAAAGCCCCAGCACTATGTCTATAGGAAGAAGCCTAAGACAATCAGATTGCTCTCTGAAAAGCCTCCACATTCTACCTGCAAAGCACTGCAAGCCCCCAAGAAGTCCCTGTGCTTTGGTACAGAAGTAGTTAAGTAGTTACTGCCAGTTCGTCAGAAGAGATGAGGAGAGCACCTACAAAAGCCTTCGGGGAAAGCAAGAGCCAGTTGCACCTTAAGAGGAGGCAAAATGGAAGCTAAAGGCAGCAAGATCAAAGACTCCAAGACTGAGTAGGCCACTCGCCGATGGAGCATAGTCCCACAGCAGAAGAGCCAGCCAAGCAGAGCAGCACCACATCCTATTGATGCTCCCATGGTCATTGTACACAAGCAATAAAAGCAGCCAAGGTCTGAAATCAAGCCAGAAAAATCCAAAGAATAATTTTGAGAATATGCCCCCCTCCAGGACAGCTCAGGGAAGGGGCTGCGTTCCCAGCTAGAGCTTATATGAGAAGGTGGCCCAGTGGGCAGGAGCTGGGAGTGGGGACCCAGGTGAAAGTGATCAGGGCCATTAAGGCCCGTTGGGGACCTGGGGTTCTGACAAAAGCTTCTCTTTTTTTATCACTCTACTATTGCTTTAGTAAAGATCTCTCAGGTGCACACACATCTTTGTAAGATAGTATTTTCCAGAGGTCACGAGCAGTTCTCCATTTTAGCTGTACACACCGTTGTCTGGGCCACTGAAAAGCATTTCAGCATAATCGGATTGTAGGCAGGGGTGACCAGAGGAAAGAGTAACAATTTTAGGATGAGGTGAGTTTGCAGTTAATAAGGGTACCCGAACATCTCTTCATGTTTCCTTGTGAGGTAGAAGTACCCAGAAGCCCTAGTCTGAAACAAAGAATTCTGTTTAGGTGCTATAAAAACAAGATTTGCATGCCATTGCAAATGCACTGACAGTTTAATTTAAAGCTGCTTCCTGAAAGGACTTCTCAGAAGTCCCAGGTGCTACTGCTTTCCCCAGTATTACAGGTACTCTAATTCCAGGGCCATCTGCACTTTTTTTGCTGTGATCTAAGCACATTTAATAAGCACACTGTCTTACAAATTGTGGGCACATTGTAGAAAAGATACAAAAATATTAATTAAAGTTATACTAATCTATTATTCATATAAATGCACTAGGGAGACTATGTTCTTGAAGGAATTAATATTTCTGAGATCTTAAGTCTACTTGGTTTGTTTTTAAAGAACTGCAATATTTACCAAGAGTGGTGTCCAGACGACTTGGAAGACAATGAGAAAGTTTGTTATTTCAGTGTTATATATGCTCCTGAAATATACCCAGTGGACAGAATATATACAGTCTTTCATTAAGAAGCTTGCATGTAAAGTATTTTTTGTTCAGATTCCAGCACATGCCTCCAGAAACCATCCACCTTAAGTTTTAAATTGCCAAGAGACAGACTAGTGTTCTGTTTAATTATTAGTGCCATAAACCAGAACAATATTTACCTGCCTGTAACAGAGCTTAGGAAAATCCACTTATCTCTCCTGCCAGGTGCAACATTTCTCACAGTTATTAATAAAATGATCAGAAATCTGTAGTTCTGAATGGCCTTTACCCCACTTTTCTCTCCTGCCCAGTTCCTGATGAAAGCCAGCTTGGAAATTGGAACAAATTCCGCACATGCTCACTGGGAAGACAGAAGGAAGTGGGAGTGCTCCTCTACACCAGGTCTCACCAGCCACTTGAGCACTAAGCCTTGGTTTCTCCTGCCTCCAGCTGGAATGTGCCCCATCAAGCGTGTGTTCCATGTGGTTCTGCAGTCCATCAGCCTCCCGACATCATTCTATTCCTGGTGCAACACATGAGTTTCAGTAAGGAGACCCCCTCTGCTTAAATCATTTCATCATTTAGCATGAAATGCCACTCTGAACTGCTTTCTTCTGCCAGTCTTCCACCTTTCATTAGCATTCAGCTTGCACTTACTCCATGGTCTCAAGCAAAGCCAGTCTGTGTAGTGTAGCACACATGCAGCTCCCTTCAGGAATAGAAATTAATCAGAAACTCGTCAGAGCACTCAGGGTCTTGCAAAAATTAGTTTCCTGAAGTAAGACTCAGTATCTCCATCCTGCCTCAAGCTAAGATTTTGAAAGGTCTTTGCAGTGGGAGGACAGGGATGGAAACAGAGTCACCCCTGCATCCTATGTATGTATATTTAAAAATACATATAATCTAGATACCAAGTTCAGAAGGCTTTCAGTTCCACGTAAGATTCACTTTAAAAGTCCCGCACCTCTTTCTCCTCTCCTCCTTTCAAAGTGATAACTTCCTGATATTTTATTAATAGTGTTCTATGAAGAAACTGTTGTATGTTCCTGAGTGCTGTGTGACATGATGGATGAGTTCATAACACCTGTTACTGCTACATACGTGCAAGTAATTTCCCCCTGCCTGTTTCACTGGAATCTGTTCTTTTCTCACAAAGTCAAACATTCCGCTCCTATTACCAGTAAATATCTCCTAGATAAGCCTCGGAAAGGTCCATAACTATTTAATAACATTCTCTTTGTACACCAATAAAAGAGATTAGTGGAAAAAAAAAAGGGGGTGTACAAGAAATTTAAGTTGAAGCTACTTAGACAGACCAGCAGATGAAACTCCTCACACCATGAAAAAGTTTTATCTCTTCGGTGCGGAGAGCTAGCACTAAATCTAGGTCCCACCAAAGCTCATGCTATTCCTTTATTAAAGACTAAAAGAGAACTTTGGTGATCCACAACTGTATGCTTCCATCTGCACAGAACTGCGTTTTCCTTCTAAGCAGTCCTGAAGGTTACCTGGTTGCTCATTTAACCTAAAAAAAAAAAAAGCGTTTACAAATGTCTGCACTTACCTCCTTCTCTAGACATTAATTTATCAGCAGAAATATCCACTGCAATAATTTTTCTGAGTAATTATTAAGGAAAAGTCACAGTAAGCAATTTTATAATTCCTACAGTTCATTATTCATCTTCAAATATGGTTTATATTGTATTCATCTAAGCAGAGAACAGCAACATGGGAGAATAATATATTCTGATAAATGTAATCAAGGAAAACAGTTCATATTTTGACACCCATAAAGAAGGTACCATAAGGCAGCTTCTGCTCTCCTTTCCAATATGCTGAAAATCCTGTGTAAAGGAGTAGCATACACTGAAATGTATTTCAATGCCCTTGCATTCTATTGAGATGATAAACATAATGGGTAAAAGATATACCAAGTAAAAACCAAAACTGTCAATAAATTTTAATAGTGCAGTCATACCATAAAACCAAACAGGAATTAAGGATGAACTGATGAAAATTGCTTAGTAAATTAAATCTTCAATTTCAGTACTATGATCACTGAAAAATCCAAAAGGTAAAGATCAGCAGATGTATCAGATTCTCCCAATTTCTTTGACAGAACTACTAGGGAAAAGGCATAAAACTCTATTTTGATGCCTTGGTTTTGCACATGTGAAATAAAACTCATGAAGGTGGAGAAAATATACTGAAGCATCCAAAAGAATTTTAAATGTCTGCGATAGATCAGGAGGAACATTGGAATGACTGAAATAGAGAAATGTTTTGAAAGAGTGGTTTCTAGATGAAAGAACTGAGTTTTCACATCTCTTTCCACCTAAGCAAAGCTCCAGCTGAAACCAACTGGACTACTCCCGGGACCAGAGAGCTCATGCCTGGAGGGCACCATGCCAGGATCAATGCCACATTTCCCCTGCACTTTCAGTAGGATGAGAATAATGTCCCTCATTTGGTATGTGCTGTGCTGAGCACACACCTTTTCTTCATGCATATGGATAATAAAAACAACAATACAGCGAGATGGCATAGAAAAATGACAAGGAACATACTGAATTAAGATAAACAATATCCAAAATGTTACAGCAAAATTACAAAATCATGACTGAGCTTATTAAATTTAAAGCTTAAATTAGTGGAAATACCCATGAGAGGAGAATATACAAGTCAGGGGTTAAAACTCTTTGAAAATGTCATTTTTAATTTCGGTCCATTTTTCGGGGCTTATTTATTAATATTCTTACATACCCAAATGAAATGCCACCTGTGGAAATACCCATGAGAGGAGAAACTCCGGCAGACTCCATTTTTGTGGTAAATGGTTGCAAAATAATTTGATGTGCAAGAGTCAAAGGAGGGATTGTTGCCAAGCTTTTGAAATCAGGAACAGTTTCTTTGAGGGACATTTGTCAGAGGAACAAACAAGGGACAATTTCATCACACAAGAATTGGCTAAACAAAAAAGAAACTAACAGTTTATCAATTAATTATCTTCCTGAAAGACCTGAGACAGAAAAGCATGATTGAAACAACAAAATTAACTTGCCTCACCTTCTCAGGATGACAACAGGGGAAGTAAAGAAAGGCAGGGGGGAGTAGTGAAAAACAGAAATATGAGATGAGTCTATGATGCTTCAACCACAGCTCAGAAAAGCTGTTCTGAGTGAGGTCAGTGGCTGCCTCACCAGGGACTTACACGTGAAAAGTTACAGTTCCCAATTCCTGATCAAGCAAAGTAATCAGCCATAAACTCAGGTACTTCAGTGGCACAATCCATAGGCCTCATTCCGCACCCCCTTATGGATTTGTTTCACTTGGACTCCAAATGGATCACTGCTAAACACATTGAGCTGCTGGATCACAGGCTGATATAGGTTGTCCTGGAGTTTCCCTAGGAGTTTCTTTTCCTCTACTGGACTAGGTATAAAGAAAGGCAAAGAAAGTCTGTCTGGTTATGCACCTGGCATACATTCCTCTGTCCATGGAGACAAAGTATCAGAAAGGGAAAAATAGAACATTTTTCAGTGACCCTGACATTCGATACTGACGCAAAAAAGGAAAGGAATTACAGTGTTTGAAGCCAAAAGCATGAAGTTTCTTTATATTTCCTATGATTTAATATCTCTCCTCCCCCCACATACAGCAGATTCCTTTATAGAACCTCTTGAAGATGGGCCAACAGCGCTCCAGCAACGTCTCTGATAATACAATGGAAAGTTTCTAACCACAGTATCATTTGCAGCATTTCTCATTTATTTTTTCTCCAGTCCCCAAAGACATGCCTTTTCTGATGGAATGAATGTTTCTTCCCACTTTTTTTTGAACAGAATTGAAAATCTATTTGATAACCACACGAATTAAAAGAGACACTAAGTCCAATTATTTAGGTTTATCTGAAATCTGTTGTGAAATCTGGCTTCCAGCTTTCACTCAGTCTAAACAGATAAATAACATCAGTGACCCTCAAAAAAACTCACGGTACCTGTTTAACCAGATTCGTAAATTAAAATTTTTTCCAGTGATAATTATGAAGATAAGAATTTGGGACGTCAGACCTTCCCTCTACAGCCTGTCCTCCTTACTCACAGGTGCTCTAGAGGAGGGCAGTGATATCAGACCAAGTGATAATTCAGGGTTCCTGGCTGCAAGGCCCAGTCACTGCTTGGTTTGCCACACCAAGCCTATTTTCAGACCAGCTCTCAAGATCTCACCCTAGCCAAGAGAAGCAGTTCAGTTTGTGCATGAACTGTTAGCCACTGTATCACCAAAATCTAACCATCATGACGAAGTATATAAAAAGGCATGTGCTGCTTTACAGCTCTCTGCAAGTTTAAAGAGATAAAAACTCCCACTGACTTCAAGAGGCTTCAGATCTAGCCCACAGTGGAATAGCTTCACTCTATTTTTCAAGAGACTTGAAATATAAAATACCATCTGATTATTCTGGCCTGAGTCTGATCTCCCAAACTGTGCACAGACTAAATCTATTGGGCTAGAGCTGCAGAGGCTGTCAGTGGCACTGCAGTGCAAGAAGGCACGCTGTGCTCAGGCTGGGAGCTGGTGTGCCCCTGCCTTTCCTCTGGACAGGGTGAAAAGCAGAACCTGACCCGCTCACAGCTGAGCTGAAACATCACCCAGTCATCGGCACAGCTGCCCAGTTTTGTAAAAATTATTTAAAGCCAAACACTTGACAGCCTTTTGACATGCTGGGAGTAGGTTTTGTGCTTCACAGCCTTAGAGATGAGTGCAATACTCTCTACATATCATAATCCTGGGATATCAATGTTTAACCATGTTGTAAAGCTCTTTAGTGAGAAAGTAGTATATGCTTTCAACTAAATGGCTACAACCCGAAGCAACTCTCCAGCCTGAGGACTGGGGCAATAAAATGGTTTTGTCTGACAAACTATCAGCAGAGATTTGCTGGTGCTGTTAGTCAGAGTGTAGAATCCCCAGCACATTCAGAAGCCTCCCTTAAGGAATTAATGCTTGATTGTTTTGCCATCCAAAGAGTGTTTACAGAAGCCAAAACAACCATGCTTGCTGTCCACTGTGCAAAGAGGTGATGACATCAAGAAGACAGGTCACAAGTCTGAGTTTATAGACACTACGCTCATGTTGGTATGGCTTTTCATCCACTCAGTATGATCTTATGACCCCACAACTTTACAACCTTCCCCTCTCTGGGCTTCATAGCACCTCTCCACTCTAGGTTAATCATTTCTCTGCCATTATCTGCCAACAGTTCTTATCTCTTTTGCTGTCACTTTATAACAGGGTCTCTTATCAAGCTGTGCTAAATCACGTGATGGTGCCAAACCTATCACAAGTTCCAATTCTTCTGATTAGAGACTATCATGAAATGGGATACATGGTTTACAGCAGGTCACTAATGCTGGAAAAAGTACAGAGTCCACTCAAAGACACGCTTGTTACTTTCTGAATTCTTGGATAATTTTTTTTTGTTGTTGTTCATCACGCCGACTTTCACTGAAGGCTATTATAGCCTGAGTCTCAAGGCCAGAAAAGTTCACAGGCTGCACCTCTCCTGTGTTCAATGCTGTACCCCTTGTACCCAAGGGAACGGTTTATTTACACCTAATAATGTCTTCTGGTTCCCACACAGCCATCATACAGGAATCTATAAAACATGGACATACATCAGTTGGTAAGTAACAGTTTTCTAACTGTTTCGAAGATTCTGCATAAATATGTGATTTGTGGGTGTCCAAACTGGAAAAACCACTACAATGGGGCAAGCCCATGAATAATTTGCACATATATTTAGGCGAGAGAGGATTTTACAATACCATATAAAAATATAAGCAAACAGATAATGATCCACAGAATAATAATTTTCTCTAGAGAAAATCCAATTAGCAAATATAGACATTTGGATAATTAACAGTATCTTTATCTATTACAATTGATAATAACTGTGAAATTGTGTGTGTATGTGTAGAAAAGCTTGCAAATATTAGATTTAAGTTTCTTCTGGCCTGACAATTCATGTTGAAGAAAACTTTAGGAATGGTTTTGTGTCTTTTCAGTAATACCGTAGTTTCTGTCAAATGCAGATTCTTTCTCACAGCTAAAAATTAAGATATGTCATTCAGTGGGGGTGGGCTGGATAATAAAAGTCGGTTAAGACTTCAGAACAGCAAAGAAGTGAATACTTTCAGTAGCGTATGGGAACAGCACCCGCTCGCTGTCAGAGAGCCATCAGGCACAGGTTGCTCTGGCTTGCAGGCACAAGGGGCATTGCACAGCCAGCTGTCCCAGGCTGTGGTGGCTGTGACCGAGCCCCAGTAGGTGCATGTCCCCACCACCTCCCTGCCCTTCTCCACATTTTCTGTCTCAGGCCATTCTGTCTCTCACTACACACCTGGAGCTAGATGTCTTTCCTTTGCTGGGGCAAGAGCATCCCCTGTCCCACCAGGCTGTGCCCAGGCTGAGACTGGGGCCAAGCAGGGCTGGAGAAGGCTTACTGAGGGAAACCTCTCCTTCATGGAGCAGAAGGTACTCCACAAGCCTGCCCAGCAGTGCTGCAGGTTCCACAGCCTGGGGTTTTGCAAGGTTATGCCCCAGCACAGCAGTTCCTGGCAGGGATGAAAGAAGGGATCTTTGGCCCACATGTGGAATCAGGGCACGCTTTCCTCCTCTCGCCCCTAAGTGCGTCATCACATGGCAGGCGAGGAGTTCGCCCTGATGCTGGGTGTGATGTGGGCACCTTGCCATCAAGGGAAGCTTTGAGACCGTGGGGATGGAGGGTGCAGCAACAGCTGCAGGAAATAGCCTCAAACATAGCTGATCTTTATCTTCTGGGTGGAGCTGCTGCTCCTCCCAGGGAAGGGCTCCCACCACGGACCCAACTGTGTTTCAGTCAGATGTCCCCTCAGAACCCTTGTGCTTCCCTACATGTGTGGAGTGCTCCTCTGCCCCCCCAAAATATATGGAAAAGGTGGCAAGTCCAGCTTCCCTGCCAGGCCTTGCTCTAACTGTTGCTCTTTCTGGTTGCCAGGGAGGGATAGTAAAATAATTATACATCTCAGTTATCTGAAGAGTGGTCAGATAAGGTTTCTTAAGGTGAAAGGATACAACCCTAGGAGAAAGGAAAATAAGACACTTACCTGTGATATTTAGACCAATTAAATAACATTTTTGTGGTTTCCAGAAAACTGGCAGGTCTTGGTTCCTAAAATCACGTGGATATGAGATAACAGATTGGTGGGAGGAGCAGAGACTCCCGTCACCATTCCACTTATACATGTGCTGTGTCACAAATATACCAGGACAAATTCACAAAGCATGGCCCAGAAATAAGCGAGTCTAAACCTTGTGAAACTTTCCAAAATCCTGTGTGCTCTGAGTCAGGGGGAAGATTTTGTCCTTGCATGACACTGCTCAGCCAGAACCCATGGTAGCATCCATGAAAAGCTCATCTAACTCAGCCTTATAAACTGATCACCACGTACCTGTGAGGGTTAAATGGAACCAGCACCAGTCTGAGAGCCTCTGCTTTGAGCTGGGAGAACCAAATAGGAAGGAGCCAGATTCTGTTCTTATTTGCACTGGAGAGTAATTATTTAGGAGAACAAGGTAAATCTGTCCTCTCAGGGTATAAGTACAATAAGCAGCAGGGTCATGTGCTCATAAGAGTAAATCCTATCCCTAGCCTTTTCCTTTTGTCCAGCCCCTCATGGCATCTCCTTCTCTTTTTCCTTTCTAACCAAGGCAGAGCAGGTGGGTTTGGGAGAGGCTGTCACAGCTTCTGCACCCTCAGCCCACCAGCCCCTCAGGCCAGGGACACTTGCTGCTTCCCACCACAAAGGCTGAGTTGCCCTTGTCAGAGGGCACCTGCTTTGCAGGATGCACCCTGGTCATTTATTCATTCATCTGACCATAAGTTAGATTTTGTTACAAACCAGTGACATGTCACAGCTTCCTCCCAGCAAGCAGGTCATCTTCTAGCTCCCATGAATGCAAATCAGACTCCTCTGATATAAATAGCAGCGGATCTCTCCCTTGGAGAGCAAACACAACCAGGCCGGAGCTGTGAGTGGGCACTACCGGTTGTTGACACCTGCTTTTAGGTTTATAGTCATACGATTAAAGAGGCAGCTAGAATTCACAAAATCCTAATGGTACACCCTATCTTCCAGATGACAAACACCATATGGACTTATAAATGTTTTCATGGAAGTGCTATGATTTCTTTCTTCTACCAGATTCTGAAGCAATACAAAGATACTTGACTAGTTTTGTTTTTCCTCTAAGCAGCCTCTTGCCTCAGTGTCATCAGGGACACTATGCAACTTTTATAAGCATTAGCTATGATTATTTAACAGAAATAACTGTTTCATTAACTAAAATGGTTATATAAGAGGAAAAATAATCTACTTTTAGTTTCCAACTGCGAAATTTTTCAGCTTGTAGAATACTTACCGCCATCTTAATTTTAATGTATGTCCTCAGGCATTAATGGTATTATAATTAGGGCTCATGAGTTTGGCAAAGTTAGTTTTTATGTTTAGTAGCAATAGGAGTAGTGGCATTTTCATATGATTAACAAAGACAGCACATACTATCTTTAAAACTTTGGACTAGGATTTTGGCCAGCCATTATGCAGGCAAAGCTTCCACAGAAGTGAACAGTTTGAGCTGTGTGAAGACTGTAAGACATGCCGTAGGTTATTTTCTTATGTCAGTGGACTTTGCTGCGACTCTTTACTCCTATCAATTTTTTTCCCATTTTCCCTATGCTTATACTGCAAATGAGCTGTCTACAAAAGGGGCAGCATTTACATTTGCATCTGATTGTTTCCATCAGTCTGGTTTTAAATACCGAAATACACGAGGCAAAGTAACAATGATGCCCAGGGTCTGCTGAGGGAGATCTCCACTACTGACAAAACGCCTCAAGCTGCTTGTCCGTGTGGGTAATTTAAAGGTCAGCTCTCAAACCTGTCTTAGATACACAGAGTGAAAAGGAAGAATTGTCTGCAGGAGGGGTTGTGTGCATCTGTCTTGTGGGGAAACCCATTAAAACTTCTCATGACAGATTGTTATTAATGTCTAGAGTTTACTCACATATTACATGAGTACATTATATATATTACATAGATATGCAACCTTAATATATATTAATACATTCTTAAGCACAATGAACAGACATGTGTATGTACACAATCCTTATCAAGATTTCTCAGTGGAAATTATGCCTATTTTATCTTCTCATAGTTTATGATTTTACATTATGTGTGGATAAATCTTGAGACAGATAGATATGTATGAACTTAAACTTTTTTCATTATAAAGATCAGCTATAAAATTATTTTTAAATGAAGTTTACCAAGCTTTGAAACATGGGGGGAGGGAGAGGGAAGAAGCAGACCTAAACCATCTTTTTTTTCCACCAGCAGATCAAGGTCAGTTGCCTCAGTAAAAGAAATTTCATTTTTAAGCCTGTCTGTGCAGGATAGAAATCAATTATCTCTTATGATACAGATACCGGCACTCAGCCCTGACAGGAGCCTTGCTGTATATACAAATATATTTGGAGTTCTATTTCCAGACTAACCTCTAGCTTTTTAATTAGAGGTTCCACACTCGGCTCCAAAAGGGTAGCACGGAAACAAAAGAGCCTCGTCAGAAAAGTGATTATCAGCGCTGGGAAGTGGCGATGGGATGGCGGCGGAAGGGGGGCGTCGGGATGGTCCGGGGAGTCCCTCGGCTGCCGCGGGGCAGCAGCTCCGCTCCTGGGCGGGCGGCCGCGGAAAGGAGCCCCGCTGATGGATTCACCTCCCCGCCTCCTGTTGCGGGGAAGCCGCCGGCCCCGCAGCAGACAGCAGCGATCAGAGCGAGAGCGTTTCCCCGTCGCACCGTTAGCGGCAACAGGTCCAGGCAGTGCTGGACTAGAAGGCGTTTTCCCTGCAGAATTAATGTAATTTATGCCGGGGGGTGGGGGGGAATTTCTAGCTGAGTTCCTGCTTGCAAAACTGGATCTTGAAGTGTCGCGTGGAACAGAGTGCAGTTCGCTGCTGATCGGATCGATCCAGGGAAGCCCTGCCGCCAGCTCTGGGCACGGCTCACCGCGTCCCCAAGGGCGCCCAGGGATGCCTCAGCCCTTCCACGCCTTCCAGTTAGTTCAGCAGAATGTCGGTCGGAAGCCTGCCTTGCGGCAGCAAGCTGCCGGCCGTCCCTTCCCACACGCGAGCGGGCGGCCCCGCCGGAGGGAGCGCGCCCCGAGCGGGCCATGCTTTTGGGGGCACGGCGGGGCCCCGAGCCCCGACCCGGGCGGGACGGGGCAGACGGCGGCGGGACGCGGTGAAGTGTTACGACACCTCACTGATGACTCACTTAGCAATAAAAGAAAGGCAATCAGAGCGATGCTTTACCGCTTACTTGGCCCTGCTCGCTCCTCTCTCCGGAGTCTCCTGGCATTCTGCATCACGCTTCTGCCAGGTGTTCATAAGGCAGCAGTGCATTCCGGCGGGCAGCAGGAGCTTGGCCGGGCTCGGAAAATAGCTTCTCGGTCAATAATTGACCGTTCGGAAACGGCTCTCTATGCCGGACCAGAGAGGAACAACGTCTCCGTAAAGCAACAGTGAATGATTAGCTGCGTAAAAAAAAAAGGCAATAGGCACAGTCGTGATCCTCTGTGGCGTGCGTTTTACTACAACAGTATTTCTGTCCGAGGCATCCACTCTGTTTTGTTGACAGTGGATCAAAAAAACACAAACAAACAAACAAAAAAGAAGAAGAAGAAAAAGTGGGGGAAAGTGTATTTCTGTGTTTGGGGTGGGTTGATTTTGTAAGTTAGGGATTTTTGTTCTGGGTTGTTTGTTGTCATTTTTCTAGAGGGAACAGTTTGTTTCCTAAAGCCTGAGTTGGAGGTACTAGCAACCTCCATTTAATGAATCCCTAGGAATTATATGCAATATTGCCTCGGCAAAATTAGTTGGGATTTGGAAAGTTCCGAGATGCTCTGCCCTTCGTACTATAGAGGTGATCTGATTACGACAAGGACCGAGGGGGTAAGACATGAGATAAAAGAGGA
>VZRR01012728.1:0-21331 GCA_013398015.1 Oreocharis arfaki
TTTTTTTTTTAATAATCCTAATCTCTACTCATGAAAACCAAGTTGTCAATCCCCCCTCCTCTGCTCAGCCATAGCAGAGATAAATAAGTAGATGTTTTTTCATGGGTGCCTGGTGCTTAGCCAGCGCCAAACCACGACACCCTTCCAGAAGAATATTCAGAACTTTGTTTACTTATTTAGCACTCACTGCACGGCAACGCGAGTATGCAGAGCTGCAGGTACAAAGGGTGAGTCTTCATTCAAGTCTTTTTCTCTCTGAGTCTGTAAATGAGGCCCACTGACACTGCCTCAGGTGATGGGAGCCCTCAGACTGACCCTGAAGGGGAGGAGAGGAAGGTCCCTCCTTTTGTCGCCACATCTCTGCAGGTCCTGCACACTTCTCTTTGCTGTGCATTCCTGTTTCGGGATCTCGCTTTGCTCTGCCTTGGCTCTGCCTGTCATCTTCAAATCCTCAGTGGCTGTGGCTTTCACTCTGTTTCTGCCAGCTTTATTTTCTCACCAAAAATGTCAATTTTTAGAATTCTAGGCAGTTTTTTCAGGTTTATTTGTGTAGGTGTGGCTAAGTCTACCTAGAGAGAGCTCAAGCCCTTACCTAATGTAAATTCCCAGAATAGGCATCATCCCTTTGGACTTCATGATGACGGCAGATCCTTAGGTAATAATTCTGTGTGCTGTGAGCAACTAACTCTGATTTATAACCTCAAATGTCTGGAGCAGCTGCATGACCCTCTGGTGGCTTAGCTCTTGGGAATACTTGGCCTCAGCACAGAAGTTCACGGCTTTTGCAGGTGACATGCCCAGGGATGATGCTGAGGGCACTTGGTCTGTTCAGGCTGGAGGAGGGTGAGGGGAGACCTCACTGCAGTCACAACTTCCTCATGAAGGGAAGAGGAGGGGCAGGCACTGAGCTCTGCTCTGTGGTGACAGTGACAGGACCTGAGGGAATCTCCTGAAGCTGTGTCAGGGCAGGTTTAGGTTGGGTATTAGGAAAGCATTCTTCGCCCAGAGGGTGGCTGGGCATGGAACAGGCTCCCCAGGGCAGTGATCACAGCACCAGCCTGATGGAGCTCAAGAAATGTTTGAACAACACCCTCAGGCACATGGTGGGATTCTTGGGGTTGTGCAGGGTCAGGAGTTGAACTTGATGATTCTTGTGGGTCCCTCCCAACTCAGCATTTTCTGTGATTCTATGAAACACCTCCACAGACCTTCAGGACACTGCTCAGTTTATTGCTCATACTACAACCAGTATCTGACTGTATTCAAATGATATTATTGAGACTGTTGGAAGTGGTTTATGAACGACTAATTTTTTGCCTGTCTGGATAAACTTCCTCATCACTAAAGTGTACTGGGATAAATCAAAACTTCAAGGAGGCATGTTAAGGAGGAAGTTTTTTACAATGAGGGTGCTGAAAGGCTGCAACAGGTTGCTCAGGGAGGTGAAAAGTCCTTGGAAGTCCCTGGAAAAGTACAAGGACAGATTGGAGGGGGCTAGGAGCAACGTGATGGAGTTGAAAATGTCCCTGTTCATTGCAGGGGGGTTGGACTATATGACCTTTAAATGTCCCTCCAAACCATTCTGTGATTCTGTGGTTCTGTGTCTCCACCCTCTTCTCTCTCCTTGCAGCACAGCCCCGCACAACAGTTCTCCCCTGCTGAGCCCTGAGCACAGCTTGCTGCTGCAGCAGCCTCAGGTCACCCATTTTATTCCCAGAAGGGCTCTCAGAGGCTCTTTACTGGGCTCTTTATTGAGCTCTCACTCAGCTGAAGCAGGGAAGCATTCGAGGGGCTGTGCTGAGCATTAAAGACTCCCAGGAGACAGCAGCCACACTCGACACCAGGAGCTTCTCCTGTGTCTGGCGAGACACAGCAGCTCCATTTCAGGTTTAGGCCAGGGTTTGGAGAGCCTGTGTGTTGCTTTTAGTGTTGCAGAGGCATTTGCTGAGCGTGATCCATGAGACTCACTTGTGGTGAGCACCAGAGACAGGGTGATGCAGAGAGCAGGAGGTGTTTGAGTCCGGCCAGCTCGGTGATCAGCTAACGAAGGTACCCTTCCCTGTTTTTTCCTTGGGGAAAAAAAAGCCCAAACCTACAGCTATTTCTAGATAAAGGCAAACCCTGAATATTTCCAGCATTCAGAAGGACGAGCGGCCCGTGTGATGCCAGCTAACAAATTCAAGCAGTCACTTGCAAGTGTGAAGTGTAACTAACACAAAGAGCTGAGTGCTGTGTTCCTTTTGGAAGCCCTGGTGGCTGCTCCCTCATCAGCAGGTTGCTGACATGCCAAATTTCCTGGGAAACAGAGAAACACACAGCTTTAAAATAAAGACAGCAAAAAAACCCTCACGAGTTGTGTCGTACTTCTTTTATTACAGTGAAAACGTGTGTGGGGCTAGGCTACTGAGAGAATAAAAGCTACCAGTAACTTTTCATCAGAAAAGAGTCAATCCCAGATAAAAAACAGTCTAGAAATCATGGCTGTTGCAAAATATAAAGTCTGAGTTGGGACCTTCGTCTGTTTTTCCATTGGAGTAGATCCAAAGGTTGCAAAGTTCTCGATGGAAGTTTCTCCTTTAACAAGCTGGGGAGGTAAAGAGGAGAAGCAGGTTAAGGGACATGTTTTCTCCATAAATCACACAAGATCCTAGGAAGTGTTTTGCCTAGATGTAGGACATCCAAAAGGCAATTTTTTAGCAATTTCAACCAACCCCCATGTGTAGATGTGTTTCCTAACTATGATTCAGATCAGTAAAACCAAACTGTGGTGAATTGTATGTAGTACAAAACACAGTGTGGCTGAGGCTATTGGTTATTAAGCATGCTGAAAGGTCAATCCTAGCTAAAACAAAGTTAGCAGGGGATCAGAAATTTCTGTAAGTTTCATTCCACATCTTTAAAGCAAAGCCTTTTATCTCTCATGGCAATAAGGTGGATGTGAGCTGGGTGGCTGCACCTCTACCATGGCATTAGCTGAAGGCTTGAGCTCTCACCTGAGCCCAGACTACCACATTGCCCACAAATCCCTGGCTCAGATCCATCAGCAACACCCCACTCTGTACAAGATGCTGTTTTTTTAGAGTTTAACCACCTTTTCCTGCTCACACCCTTAGGAATCTCTGGCTGGCACAGCACACTGAGCCTGGGTATGGAGCAGGGACCCTGCCAGGAGCCGTGGAGCACCCACAGGGACACGGGGGACATCTCCTGCAGGACATTACCTTCCTCTGTGACGCGGTGGTAGAAGCACCAGGGGACACCGGCGGGGTGTGCCCTGAAGCAGCAGCCCTTCTTTGTGCACTCCTTGGGCTTGATGCCGGGGTGGCCACAGTTTATCCTGGTGTAAGGATCGTTGGGACACATTTTCTTCACTGTTTAAAGCAAAAAAAAACCCAACAAAGGCAGGAAGGAGAGTGTGTTACCTCATGCTCCGTCTGCCAGGTGACGTAATTCACAAATAAAAGGCAGGACACAAAGGTGAGGTCACTGGGCAGATGTGACAACCATGAAAACCTCTGAACCGATTTCAGGCAGCCGATTCACACAAATCCTCACCCAGCCTCCTAGGCAAAACTAAATACCAAAGGGTGATGAACTGCTGCTGTGCCCCAGGGACCACAGGAGGCAAAACTCACCCCTGGAAGTGTCTGGCAGCAGCACATCTTTAGCTATCCTAAATCCACTTTTCTTAACGGTGAAAAGTCCTGTGCCTGCCATAGTGGTAACACATGCACTGCCCTCAGAGCAGGGTTTTATTCATGGCCTGACCCCACGCTCACCCCAGAGCAGCCTGGCTAACATGGGAGAGGACCACCCAGCCCTCTCTGCGTGCCAGCTTAAGTTACAGAAAGGAAATAAGTCTTTTAGGAGGAAATCACAGCTCTGCCAGGCACTTAAAACTAAAATCCCAATTAAAGAGATTATACCACCCAGCTTGAATACTTCAGTTTTCCTCTCATGGAGCAGTTCTGCTCAGAAAAGCAATTCTGTGAAAATGGCACTGTAAGTTGCTGCTGCTCTGTTTTCAAGGTTTGCAAGAATTGCAAACAATGCTCAAAAGCAAAACTGTTTTTTCCTACTGTAGTTCTGATCCCTGTTGACTAATCTCAATTTATATCAAGCTCTTCTGTTGGGTGGCATTGCCTTTGCACCCTCGTTTCCTTTCATGTCACCTGTGCAGCTGCTGAGACTGCCCTGAAGTTCTCCTAAGAAGGAGTTGTGCTGTCAGCCCAGCAAATGTAGCTTATACTGAGTTAATTAACTCAGCTAATTACACTCAGTTACTTAACACAGTTATGTAAAATATACAGCTAATCCTTGAAAGACTGGGAGAGCAGCTGTTATCCTCCCTGAGAAAATAATGGCAAAAAATAGAAGCAGGACGCTGACAGATGTCAAAAAAGTAGCCACGTAGCAAACTCACTTAAATAAGTGCTGAGGATCCCTTGCTCTACCCATGGACACGACCACAAATGACACTGAAATGTCTCTAAATAATCACCACAGGTTGTTTGATAACTAGAAGCCTGAAGGAGGAAGAAATACATTGTGGGAGGAGGATGAGGCAGAAGTCTGATGAATAAGCAAGGCCCGATTTTGCATTTTACTACTCCATGTCTCTTAACAGAGGTTTGTGACCATTCTTCTTGCCTAAGTAGAAAAGCAGAACTGCTCCCTGGTTGTACACATTTCTGGATAATCAAACACGAGGTAAATCAGTGTTTCTGGCAGAGATATTACCTTTCTTTGGTTTAGGACTGTAGCACCAGGGGACGCTGGGGACTGAAGCGTTGAAGCAGCACCCGATTTTCTTGCACTCTGCTGCTGAGATCCCTGGGTAGCCACAGTTTGTCCTCTCCCTGGGAACCACTTTACACTGGCATTTTGCTGTTCAGGACAGAAGGAGCGAGTTACAGGTTGTCAGTTTGCACACTTGTTACAGAGAGGTGTTTATCAGACGCTCACTGGGAGCAATGCTCTTTCCCTAGATGCTTTCCATCTTTTCTGTTCCCTGCCAAGACCACAACCTGAGTGGTTTAAATGATGATTTTAAACTCTGTGGTCTCACTTGCAGCCCAGCCAGCCCAGCACATGGGGTTTGTGGGCTTTGAATCAACCACACCAAATGGGAAATCCCAAGAACTTCAAATACCATGCTATTAAATGTTTGCTGCTTTGCCCTTCTCATGTGAAGAGAAAAAGAGTTAAGGGTGCAGTGGATATTCAAACAGGTGTAAAGATACAAAATCTTTGCATTCTTGACAGGTGATTATAAAATACAGGATGATGTGCAAACAGCTGCAGCTATGCTTTTAACATTTTAAGTCTATTGCACAGTCATCCACAACCAAGAAATTGTGGAGCTGTCCTCCAGCTGTCACTGAGTTACTTGCTTTCCACTTCTGGAGCTGTCTAAACGGCTTGTCTTTTAATGAGGAGGCAGATAGACTCCTTTAAAACTGTCTTCATGTGGCAAAGCAGCATAAACCAAATGTCAGAAGACAATTTAGACAGAGCTGGCTCCTGTTCCAGCCCTGGTCCTGTTCTAGAGACCTCCTCTGCCTTTGCAGCGGGTTCCTGGTTATTCCACCAACACAAGAGTTCACCTGCAGCCTTTCACATTTTGCTATAGATCTCTCTGAAAAAAATTAAAAAGTAGGCTCCAGCTTTGGGAATAAACAGCAGCAGAGAAAGCCTTTTGCTGTCTGGTCTGTAAATGCTGACAGGCTCTGGCTGCCGTCGGTGGGATGAGGGTCCCCCACGTACCTGGAAGGCGGCAGGAGGTGAATGTACTTACTTGGAGGTGCAACTCCCTCTGCCAGGGTGCTGAGGGCTACGACGAGGGTGACGGAGAGCGCACAGACCACCTTGAGATCCATGGCTCTTGGAAGAGGAGAGGCGCTGCTTCCCCCGGGAGCCGCGGGTTTTATGCGCTCCTTGTGTTTGCCCAGCGAGGTCTGATAACATTGTTCCATCTGATGCTTCACCCAGAAGGTTGGGTTTTCTGTTGTTTGGTTAGGAAGTGTTGCCATGCATATTTTGATATCCCAGAGATAAATTTCTGGGCTCCCTTGAGCTATTGATCACATATCTATTACATACCTATAGATACATGTCTATTACGTGATCCCATAATCTATCAAATGGATGCTGCTCGGCGCCTCTGGGTGCCAGAGGCACCTCTGGGTGCTCTGATTTCATTGCCTTTAGACTATTTCAGACCTCTGGGCACTTTTTATTTTCCAGTCACTACTGAAAAATATGTAGACTATTTCCTATCCAGGTGTATCTTTTCTGCCTTAATTTTTCCCTGGGTTTAAGGTTTTGGTTATGCTTACTCTGAAACAGGTAAGGTAGGAGGGCTGGGGCTGTGACACCTCCAAGCTTCAGGAGACCACCGTGCACCTGAAAAAAAACATAAACACAGAAAGTGGAAGGTGTGACTGTGAAATATTAAGCCCAGCTCAAGCGTTGTTGGTTTCCACACAAGGGAATTTAGGAAAAGAGGTAAGATCGGGGAAAAAAAAAACAAACCTAAAAAGACCAAAAGCCCAAGATGATCAACAGCATAGAGACACAAGAGAAGAAATTAGAGTTTCTGTATGATCTTAGCCTGCCCCATCTGTGCTGTGCCTGTCCAGGCATCAGTCCTGAGTGTTCCAGCTTTATTTTGGAGTTCCTGCCCTATGCAAGGTCCTGTGCCAGGGGTGCACCCCCTGTCTCCACCCCCTCTGCCTGATCCCCAAAGCAGAGCAGCACTTCCCAACCTATCCAACACCACCTGCATGTGGTTTGCCAAAACCAAACTTCTGAAGCACCACGTTTGACCCACTAATTTCTTGATTGCTTTTCTCCTGCTTTCAAAGGTGGCCTCCAAGGCAGCCTTTGGGCTGTTTTGGGACAACAGGCCTTGGGACTTTGGCTGCTGAAGGCTTTATTTTTCCTTCTGGACAATTTTCTACCATTTACTGTAACATTTCTTCTAGATACTTCTCGACTCTTAAACACAACCAGAGCAGTGCCAGGGAGGGGGGAAAAGCAGTGGGCTGGTGGGACCATCTCTGCACTCTACCCACAGGAGGCACTTGCAGAGCAGGCAGGGCTGGCTGCAGCCCCTTGAGTGCTCTGCTGCATCACTTTGCCTGTGGGAAAACCACCAGCTAACTCTTCCTGTTCATGACCAAAATAAAGAGATTCAATGCACTTTGTTGATCTTTGACAGAATTGTGTCTTCTTGCTTTTGAATATTACATACGAGTTTGTTTTGTGCATCTTTCCGTTACAAAGCTCAAAGTGAGAACTTGTGTTTTGGAGGGAGTTTATTTGTGGAAAAGTATTTCCAACAAAGTGGGAGGGGTTTTTGTTCTACGAGGGAAAAAAAAAATAGGGTTCCCTTTCCTAAAGGTTAACTTATTTAATACTTTATGGAGTCTATTTATATCCATCCCTATTTAAGATGTGGGTGGCATTCCTCACTGAAAGTCACAATTCATGAATTAGATATTTGTGTACCCTCCATTTCACAAGATTCCTGCGGGCTGCAGGCAGACGAGGGCTGTGCTCCATCACTCAGCAGCTCCCATCACACTTTCTACTTCCATCGCTTAGAGAAAACGTCAGACTGAAAACTTAAAAAACCAGTTTTCCACTTGTGTGCAAAGGTCCACCATGATGAAGAGAGAAGTAATTGGTGGTTTTTCCACCTGCTTTCTGCTCAGGGAGCAGGGGGTGAGGTTGGCTGAAACACTGCCCGAGCAGGAGAGGAAAGCGGTGATCCCGAGAGGGACCGTGCTGCTTTCGGACCTCCACGGAATTCTCAGTAGATTATCAGCCCATCGTGTGAGTCAGCTGAAACTGCAGATAACATTTGTCACTCCTGCTCCTTTCTGGACATTAATCAAGCCCTTATCTGCTGGCTGTCACCTCTTGGGCCCGATCCCAGCTGCGGGCACAAAGGCAAATCTAGCCCCGAGCTCTCGCTGCGGAAAGAGCGTTTGATTGGCATCGTAAAGCAAACACACCGCAAGAAATGAGCTGCCTGCTTTCTGCCAGGGGATTACTTAAAGAGCTTTAATATGTTTATATAGCAAAGCCTTGAAAATTATCTGGGGTTTCCCTGTAAATGTGTTTCCTTCTGTGAGGCCGGCACCTACCTAAACCTTTTGGTAACTCTGTGAAGGATCTCAGGCTCTGCAAGTGCCCATGGCCAGAAGGGGCTTGGAGGGCTCCTTTCTCCTCTCCAGGCTCCGTGTCCTCCCTCCCCACCCTCCCCTGGTCCCTTTTATCTGCGCTGTGGTGCTCTCATTTCCATGTCTTTCCAAGCAAGGACATGGAGAAATCACCACAGCTGGAGCTTGCTGTGGATCAGTGGTAGGCTCCAACTCTTTATTCCGCTAATCCAGAACTTTTGAAGGATAAGGATATTTTTTTTCTATCTCCTTTCACTTGAAATAACCAGCAAACAGCACAACTTTGATTTTCATCTTGAAGGGAGTGTTTTGTCCTGAAGGGAATTTCCTTTTTGTGGTAACTGTTCGTTTGAATGCTGACATGAAGAAATCTGTCACTTGGCCAACAGCAATGCATGTGAGCGCACAAAGTAAATCCCAAGTTCTGAGTGCTCTCTAAAGTAAATCAACGTAACAGAGAAAAAAAATCAGTGGCAAAGGAGAGGGGTGTCTGCAATTGGCTCCTTCCAGCAGTGCGAGGCACACAAAAGCATGAGTTGGCACATGAAATTCCTCAAACCAGGACAATATCTGCCTGTCCACCAGATAAAACTGAGGGGTCAAAAAACAGAGAAAACCCTACATCTTAATTCTGAAAATGGACACTTCAAAATAACCTCTGAGATCCATGGCTTTGATAAAGATCCCTACTAGAGATGTACTAATGCAGTTGTCGAAATCAGCTTGAACTTTGTGAGTTCAAACTCCTTCAGGGGAATTTTGTCAAAGAATGTATCATTTTTACAAACCACAGGCAGTGCTGGAATAGGACTTTTGTCACATTTCAGTGGCAAACATCCTTGCCCAAAGTGAAAAGACAGATTTAATTACTGAAGTTGATCAAATGTGTAACTCAGAGCTGAGTCCGATCTAAAAGCCTGAATTTCAGCATCCAGTACACTGCAAAAATGTTTGGTTGTGATGCAAAGCCCAGTGCCAGTTTAGAAATACAGATCTGAGCCTATAATTTTCCCTTATGCTTCTGGGATGTCCAAGCAGTCCATGATCCCTGCATTGCCATCTTTTTTTTGTGAGCACCAAAATAACACCAGAAAATCCGTATTGTTCCTGAAATGAGGTGGGGACCAGCCTGTGGAGAAGAGGGCACTCTGGCTGGAGCCAGCAAAGCAGGGAAATATGTATTTTATTTCTCTTCTAGACCCCATCAGATTTGTAGTGACCCAAAGAGAGGAAGAAACTCCTGAGAAATGCAGAAGATCTGATTCAAGACATGGCCCTTGAAAGTGTTATGTTAATGTTTGTGACACATTCCAGTTTACCATGCCACAGGCAATGAGGGAGTCTAAATCCTGACCTATTATCTTCTAAAAAAGGAAACATAAACCAAGAAAACTTATTAAATTGAGCTTAAAGGAAGAGTGAAGTGTGTGAAATGTTGGCAAACAGCAGGGTGCTATTGAAAGACACAATATGAAAAACTCAGTAAATATTTACCAGCGAACAAAAAATGTGGAAAGGATGTCCTCAGGCACATATATAGACCCAGAATAATTAAATGAGGGAATAAAGGAAGCTGCTAGAAGAAAAAAAGACCTTTTTTTCCGAAGTCAAATAAAGAAAATAGAAAAAAAAATACTGCAGGAAAGTAAAATCACAAAGAGATAAACAAATAACTTCAGATGGGAGACAAAGGTCAGCAATCACAAGGGAGAGGAGAGGATTTTTGCTCAACATCCTCATACACGATCAGGAAAGCTCGGTGGATAATGAAATGATGAATATGCTGATGATTCAGAATTATTTTTAATATTTTTTAAAAGGTGCAGCTAGCTCAACAGTTGTGGAAATACCTTACAAGATTGACTGGGTGATAAATGGTAAATGAAGTACAGAGTAACCTAAGAACATAATCACCAAGATGGGCTGCAAATTAGCTACTGTCACTCACACAGCTCCCCATCACTGTGGATGTGCCAGCTGAGTATTCGAAGTGACAAAAAGGCAAACTGGTTTCAGTAGTTATTAGGAAAGGAGAACAAAGGAGAAAACATAATTCTGGTACGGCCCCAGTCCCTGCTGCTGCCATGCCCACCTCCCTTTGTGACGTTCTGGCTGGCCCGAGTTAAAAAGGAGATGAGGTAATCAGAAGAGATGCTGAGAAAAGCCCTCTGGCTCATGAGAGAAATGAGCTACGGAAAAATGTTTTGAAGAGTGTAGGGAGCTTAGAAACTAAGTTGTCACAGGACAGATGGGGAGATTTTCTCCTGGGTAAACACAGGGCACCAAGCAGAGGGCGGGATGGTTTTCACTGTGGGGAGAGGTCATGAGGAGAGCTCCTGCAGAGCTGCGACCTTTGCAGCTTAACAGGCTCACAAACCATCTGAAAGAGCAGGTGAGAGGGCAAAAACTGTTGGCGACACAGAATTTCTGTGGTCGTAAAAATACGAGGCAGTTGCTCCGATGGACTGTGCAAAGTGGAATGGCTGCAGAGTTGGATGGCACGGGAGGATCCATGGCTGGAAATACGGAGTGATGCACACCCGGGAAAGGAGCAGTCCTACCTTTCCAGTTGCAATAAAGGACCCTGAGCTGATCATGATCACTCGGGTTACTGTGAGCGCAGTGAGAGGGTGACAGGAGCATATGGAGGATAACAGACAGTTTTGTGAAAACACCAGCTCAGTGCTTAGCAACCGTGAGAAAAGCGAATGACAGGTTAACAATTCTTCAGCAAGGAATAGAGAATCACAGATTTACAAAGTTTTTCCAATTTTATAAACCCACCCAGTGTCTACATTTTCATGCCGTGTTCTCAGTCTCCAGCCTGTAAAAGGTCCCGTGGTGGGGACGGCGGTGTGGGACAGCATCCACAGCAGGAATGCTCATGTATTCCAGGTCTCTCCAGATCCATACAGGTCGCAGGAGGCACAGCTCGTGGTCTCATCTAACACAGAAGTCTCAGTGGTAGGATAGAAGCACGTGAAGGAAGATGGTTCATCACCAAGCACTGGGATATGATGCAATTCAGCTGCGGATGCTAATATTTCCCGCAGGTCTGAAAAGCAACTGGATGAACTCATTGAAGAAAAATTGTTTGAGGCTGTTAAACCCCCAAACTACACATCTATCTCAGGAAATGCCTAAGCTGCAAATCCTTGGAGGGTGGAAGGGTATTCTGTGAAAGTATCACTGCCTGTGGCTGGCTGGACTTGAGCAAAAGTTACTCATCGTTTCTCAGAATAAAACTACCAGAAAGCATTCAACAGAGTGATGGGGCAGGAGTGGGAAATAAGAATAATGTAGTGTACGACTGGATTATCTTTGCTCCTTGTCGAAGTTCTCCTGTAAGCACCTGTAACTGGCACAGGGAACTGGGCTGGGGGTGGATTAACTTAGTCTGGCTGATCCCACAATTTTATCATCGCATCTTTTGATTTTCATCATTTCTCAGGGACATCTTTCCAAATCATCCAGCAAAAGTTTCAAGCTCGAAACCAAGATAATCTAGTTTGGGTTTAATACTGAATGTGGTGAAAAGGTCCCAGTTTGGAGAATGGAAAATGCTGTGATGGGTGGAGCTTCACAGATAACTCGGAAACTCACCAAAACCTGAAGCAAACCCAGGCCAGTGGATTGGCTGTGATTACAGAAAAAAAAGAGCCAAATCCAGCACAACTCATGGCGTGGGGAGGGTTTGTGGGTCTGTTCCCTTCCGCAGTGACTGGTGGGAGGGAGGGATTCCTGCAGGTGCAGTGAAAGAGCATCACCTGCAAGGGGCATGAGCCAACACCTCTCACCTGCACACAGGGACAGGGGTCACTGAGAGCACCCAGCAGCTCCAAACACTGATGTTCTGAGGGCAGTGGCATGGGACAGCTGATATCCATTGCCCATATTGTATCACTTCAGCATAATTCATCCATTAACATCAGAGCAATTGGCAACGTAAATAGGAGCAGGCAGGGATCAGCAGCCATTCACCCTGCAAGCTAAAAGGAAATGTTTTAGTTTTCTGGTGGTTTCTTATTCAGAGCTCTGGGTTTCACCTCATATGTCAAAGACTATTATTTGGGACACATGAGATATGAAAAAAAAAAAAAATCCATGGTTCTCATTTGCAACTGTGGGAAGAGTGATCAAAACTTTGAAAACCAGGCAATGCAGGCAAAGGGCTGCGAGGTTATTTCTGACACAAATAGCTAAAGAGATAAATACAAATGAGAAATGCCTGAAATAGAAGAAGCAGGAGCCCTAGGAAATAATAAGTGAGCCTAAGACTTCATGTGTAAGGAAAAGGTCATTTCAGAGAAGTTTTGCCCTAGTGGTTGCAAAAGTGGGCAGAAAAAGACAATGCCTGAACTGCTGTCCCCAGCTGATGGTGAGGACTGGAAAGGCTCAGAGGGGTGTACACTATGACAGGGTCTGTAAAAGAATTGAGGTTAGAAAGTGACCTGGGCTGGCTCAGCTGAGCTGATAGCAAAAATTACCTACAGAGCTGGCAGAGTGGAGTCAAGACTGTTGCTCTTTTTAGCAAGTTTCAGTTATTGCTCTTTTCGCTGACGACTGTGAGGGGAGGAAATATTGGCCAGGAACTGTTTCTTCTGCACCAATTAAATGTGCTTAAAAACAGAGGGAGAAATATTAAGCTCCAATGTTAGGAAGAGTCGATATATGAGGATTAGTGGGAGAGCTTCTTCAGGGGACAACTGTGTCTCTATACAGTTCAATTCTTCAAGGGATTTAACAAAATAATGGTAGAGAAATGTAGAAAGTAGAAAGAAAAGAAGTAGGAATTTCAACAGAACAAAAAATAAAGCTATGAAATTCCTTTGAAATCTTCCCTTTAGAGATTTTAAGGAGACTGGACATACAAAGTGAACTGTGAAATTCTGGCAAGAATCAGAGAAGGAAAAAAATTCTCTCGAGACAGGAAAATCTTAACAAGAACGTTTTATTTTACTGTGGTTTTTTTGAATGAGTTGCTGCAGGTGAGAGCTTTGCAGAAGCCAGAGCTCAGGCCTAGAGGAGCACATTGGAGGTTTCCAGCTGGGATGAAGGATGCCACGGCACAGGAAATGGCACCTGAGGCTGCCCTTGCTGTGTCCTGCTTACCTGGGGTAACCCCACAAAAAAAGGATGCAGCCGCTCACTGATCTACAGCTGAGGTGCAAGAATTGGATCAAATGCACCCAGCAGGATTAAAATACAGCTGTTAGAGCTGGCTGGGATCTCTCCAACACAAAGTTTGGTCAGGATGAGTAGACTGAAGCAGAAACTTGATGCCTGCAAGGATTGCATTGGCAAAACAGCGCTGTGACGGCCTCTCCGACCTGAGAGTGTTCCAACATAGGGCAGACAGCAAGCAAGAGGGGTCCCTGTCACCTCAACAAAAAGCCATTTGCAACAGTTCCTGGAAGGGAAAAATCCATCTGGGCTTTTTAAAACACCAGAAATACCACACCTGGTTCATGAACTCCCTGAGTCTGGAATACCCAGCAGCTGGGAGAACACTTGAAGTGGACACTTGACCTCTTGTTGTGGCCAAGGGTGTCCAGGGCCCAAGGCAGCACAGCTTTGCCCTTCCACACTTGCCGAGGAGGTGGCACTGGCTCAATCTTCCCCACTTTTATCTGAAGTCCTATCTCAGATCTTCAGGGCAAAATTAGAGCTAAAGCCAGAAAACCCCTTTGGTGGTGAGAGCATAAAGCCAGTTTGGAGCAAATAGCAAAGCAATCAAATTCTGATGATGAAAGATTTTGTTCACATTTTCTGTATATGTCACACAGACAGTGCAGTAGCCCAAGAGGGCTCTCACGTTAGATCACTGGTTTAAATCTGTCATTTGTAGCACAATAAAGTGAATTGTCAAACATATTTCTGTCCACAGTAGCAAAACAGCAATTAATCCATGCCCATAAATACAGGGGGGGAAATGCTAATACTGCAGTAAATCAAGCAGCTTCCCTCCCTAACATATTTTGCTTTTCATAAATGAGACCTGAATTCTCAATGTCTCTCTGCTAATGGGAAAATTCTTAAAACCTAATTAAAAAGTCTCTATTCAATGGGCTGTGGAGAATTTATAGCAGTGAAACTGCCTGTGTCAGACAGATATGCTACTCATAGTCCTGTGGGAGCTAATGATGAAGGGACTGCAAATAAGAGTGGAGAGGAAAAGGAGCTAGGAGAGAAAAAAGAACTGGGCAGCAGGCTGGGCATTGTTTCAGACAGCTGTGGTGGTGTGCAGGGAGGCAGGGGAAGGGACAGGGCTGGGGACATGTTGGTGTCAGCCCTAAAAAAAGTGCTGATGAGGTCCAGTGACTGTGGTAAAAGCCACTGGGGCTTCTGGAAGGGCAACAGGAACAAGATCTGTGAGGAAAAACACGTATGCTGAGACAAGGCTTTGCCACTGATGAACTTCATGCAAACTTGATGGATTCAGGGGCAGTTCACAGCATTTCTCATTCCACCAGCCACAGAACAAACACTGCTTTTCTCCCAAAGTAAAACCAGTTTGCCCAAAGCAGGAACAGGCTCTTGCCCAGCATTACAGGCATGTTCATGCCAGGCAGGTAAATAAAGGAGAGCAGCCCAGCTCTCTCACCGGCCCTGCACCCTGAAAATGCTTAACTGGTGGCAAATGTCCCCCTCCTGCACTTTTAGAGACCACTGGGTTACATTCTGAGCTGGTCACCAGTGCAGAGCACAGGCACACAGCGCTTTGCAGCCAAGGATCTCTCACTGGAGCTATTCCAGAGCCATCTGGACACAATCCTGAGCCATGTGCTCTGGGATGGCCCTGCTTGAGCAGGGAGGTGGGACCAGATGAGCCACTGTGGTCCCTTCCAGCCTGACCCATCCTGTGACGGGCTTTGCAGTGGCAGCACCCATTGCTGATGGGAGGCCTGTGGGATTAAATTGCTTATAAACCAAACTGTGAGTTCCTGACTGTTGGAAGCCACTGTTCCTCTGTCCTACAAATGCTGTTTCTGGGTTTTAGTCCCAGCCTGGCTGGACTTTGTTTGGAGTGGTTCAAAACCTCTTTATTCACCTCTTTGATAACAAAGGAGAGGTTTGGAAATGTGGAGAACATGAGGCCCCTGTAAAAAAGAGGACTGATTCCTGAAGAACCCAGGCACCCTTCCCTGCCTGCCAAATGTCCTCCTCATTAGGCAATAGGAGCAGCCACTTTCACCTAATGCCCGTTTAATTGTTTGCGTTAAGAAGGGCCCCCTGCAAGGGGAGAAGCTGAGAGGGGAATTAAGTGAGTCAGAACAAAGCCTTGGAAGTGGGGAGCCCCAGCCAGCTGCTCTCACCTGAAGGTTTCAAGGCTGGGGCTTTTCCCCTCATTCTCTCCTCAGGCCTGGACTGGAGATAAATCCCTGGCTCGGTCCCTTTGCCCCTTTAAGATACTTTTACTTAGTGAAATTGCATTAGCAGTAAGAAAAAAGTCCTGCCAATGATTTAAATTGTTTGTTGCCACCTCTACCAGCCCTGCTGCTTATGCTGGGATCTATTCAGAGTAACTGTTATTTAGTAAATGTTTTGTTTGCGTAGTTTTATACAAACTTTGATTAGACTGTTTCCTACCAGTTATGGGAATGAACACACTGGTCAGGAATTTTCAGTCAGAAGTTTTCTTCCCGTGCTGGAACTAAACTTGGCCGCTGTAACTGCATGAGGTAACAAAATGATCGCTACAGCAAGGCCTAATTTGGTGAATTTTTTGGTATTGCATTGGTCTTAGAGATTTGCAATGTTCAAATGGTCCCTAATCATGGCCTTTGGGAAACCCAGACCTGCAGAGGGTATGAAATTATGAGATACCCTCAGCTGAAATGCTCCTGAAAAATAGCTCTCAAGCAGATTTCAGGAGAGAGGACAGCTGGGAAGTTCTTTTGAGGCAATGAGGCTTTCTCCCTTTTTGAAGCAGCCTGTCCAGACATGGGAAGGTGAAGTCCGTTTGCTTTAGGTGCCTCCAGGGTCAGGGCTTCAGCCTGGCATGAACATTTGGCTCCCATTCACATTAGGTGGGTCATCCTGGTGCCAACAGGACTTTCTGGGGCTTTGCTGGCCTCATTCACTTCACCTTTTAACAGAAAGAAAGATAACACAAGTTCACTTGTGTCTTTGGAGAGACCAATTCCTGTGCTGTGGTGGCAGCACAATGGGTGAGTGGGGACAGGATGAGGACAAACGGCTTTGTGTGCTCCATCTGTCATCTTTATGTTCCTCTAGGATATAAATATGTGAGTCATCTGTCTGTGGGACTGATGGGGAGAAAATAAACCCTTAAATAATATCTCTCTTTCTTTCCTCTTTTTAGTTGGTTAAAAATCAGAGAGGCTTTGTGCATAGAGACCTCTATAAAGCAGATGTGCTTTAAGCCTTGTGCTTCACTAATGTTTGGGCCATTCCTGCCTTGAACTTGTCCCTCTCTCATAACAGAAGCTCGAAGGAGGGTAAGATTTAGGAGAAAGAAATAATTTTCTCTTAGCATCCTTTCACCTTTTTGGACATTTTAAAATATATAAAATATGATCATGCCATAGTGAATATTTGCTCTAACAGCTTCAGTTTCCTGCTTGCACTGCAGGTTACCCCTCTGACTACAAGTCACCTGAAGCTCAGTGTGGGCCATTGGTGGCTTCAGGTGGCTTGGTGGGACATTGGTGGCTTCATGGTCTCCAGGGAAAACAGCCCAGCAGAAGCCCCATCCTAACGTTTCTGCCTTGTTCCTGCTTGGGCTGGTGGATTTCAATCTGATTCCAGGAAAATGAACAGCAGCCCCAGACTGAGGTGGCCAGTCCCCTGTTCACCTGCCTCCCCAGGAGGCAGCAGGGCTCTCTTGATCCCTTCCATTCGTGCTGGGTCAGTGCTTGCTCCTGCAGGACCGATGCTGGAATTGCTGGATCAGCCTCTTTCCCAGGTTTTGGGAGCCAGCCTTTCGCTCCAAGCTCTTGCCTACCTCATTTTCCTCACAGGACAGAGTCAGCAATCCCTCTTCTCAGGAAAGCAGCAGGATGAAAGCAGATTTCAGCAGGTTCTCTGCTTCACCCCCTTGCCATCCAGCTAAACTTAGAAGGTGTCTTTCCTCTCCGGTCCTCCATAACAAGCATCCTGGACCTAAAAGTTAGCAAAACTGATTTTGAAATCACGAATTAATTAGGTTGGAAAAGACCTCTGAGATCATGGAGTCCAAAAAATTCTCTTCCACATGCTGTGGGGTGTGGTTAATTATTCACAGTTGAAGTCATGGGAGTAAAACCCATCTGAAATGCAAGATCCCTGCAGGAGATGGGGAGGGATGAAGTCACAGCCCAGCACTTTTTTGCTCCACTTTCCCTGAAACCACAAGTGCCCAGGGATAAAGCAGCAGGAGTTCAGCTTTAACGGGGCCACAGGGAGGGCAGAAGCTGCACCAACCATGGCTGGACCCCACCTTTCCCTGGATCTGGAACTGTCTCTGACCTGAAGGAGCTGCATCTCTGGAGCCAGTCCTGAGGGCTGCATGGGAAGGGCTGATAATTGCAAACTCCATGTTTTCCTCCAGCTTTTCTCTTCTTCAGCAGTATTGGGACAAGAAATATGAAGGGATCAATTACTGGAGATAGCAGTCTTGATTTTTTTCTTTACAGACTGAGCACGTTTGGGTATGCCCAAGTCCCAGAGGGCTCTCCCTCAGGGCTCAGTTTGGTTGTTTGCACCCTTAGTCCCAGCTACAATAGTCCATGGCATCTGCAGCACTCCTGGGAGCTGGGCAGCACCACACAGGACCTGTGGAATTTGCTTTGGGGCACTGAACACCCCTGTGTGAGCGTCTCGGTCCGTCCCTCAGCCTCTCTTCCCTGTCATGGTTCCTGTGCACAGGTGGTCCAATGCTGCTTGTTTAAAAGATTCCCATAATCCAGGGGTTCTGAGGGGTCCCGTTTCCCCCTTCCCCTCCCTCCTTTCACCAGCAGCTGAGGACATCCATGCCTGAGCTTGCTGCAGGAGAAAAGAATCGATTGTTTCTGGTTAATTTGTGTACTTAACGACTTCAAGACAGTTTTTTTCCTCTGGCTGGGGCCAGCACCAGGATTACCCTGAGCTCCTCCTAGCCCTTGTCCTTGCTCCCCAGTCAAGCTCAGAGCAGGAGATCTCTGCTATCAGCACAGAGTGGCATTCCCAAATGCCTCCTGCCATGCCACAGCCTTAGAAGATCAGGCACCACACCACAGGCTGTCCCCCAGCAGGGCTTGAAGGCTGCATGTCACAGAATCAGAGATTCATTTGGGTTGGAAAAGACCTTAAAGATTATTCAGCTCCAACCCCCTGCCATGTCACAGGGTCCTGCTGTCGGCCTCCCCTTGGTCCCTCTATTCATGTCAGGGCCACACCTGCCCTTGCTGCCACTGATGGGTAGCCAGCCATGCATCAAAAATAGCCATGAACTCAGGGCTGCACTGCCTTCCACTATAAATAGGCCCGACACAGGTCAATCCTTTAGCAAAGGGCTGCTTAGTGAAGTAGGTTATGGTCCTGGCCTGCTGTCAGAAGCAGAATATGTTCATCTTCACAGTTTATTGTGAAGCTGTTTATTGTGGAGTTGTTTTTTTCTGCTCGTATCAGTCCTTGGCCCCTCTCTGTGCCTGCAGCCAAAACGTTGCTGTGCAGCCTGGTGTGCCCCTGAATACCACCCTGAGGAGGCTCCGAGGGGACAGACACTGCCTTTCCCTCTGGAAGCAGAGTGCTGGCAGTGCTGGGAGCTGCAAACATCAGCTCTTCAAAGGTGCAAACACAGGGGACGACCTCGGTGTGGTATGAGAGTGGTGCCTTGAGACTGTGGGCAGTGCCATGGTCACTGTGACAAGGGATGGACCCTGTGACAAGGGATGGACCCTGTGACAAGCAAAGGGCTCAAGCAAAACCCCTCAGCTCCAGTGGGGCAGTGAGGATGAGTTTGGTCAGGGGAGTCCTGCCTTTGGCCTGCTCCGAGGTAAAACCAGGCCTTTTCCCTCCACCCGCTGGGAATGCCGTGCCACGGTCACCACACTGAGGATGCCCCAGGGGCCAGAGGTCCAGCCAGGTCTGAGGCATCACAGCTTGTCCCACCCTGGCTGGGCACAAACACTCCCAGCACAAATCCTTTTTATCCTGTTTTATCCTACTTCATAGAGTGTTGCCCAAACAACACCTGAGAGATTCTGACTGACTCTGTGCCTCTCCAACTCCTCCTTTTCCAGAGCAGTTAAAGGCACCACCTTTCTGAGCTGTGTACAGCAAGGATTATGCAGGATGATGCCACAGAAAGTGATTTAAACAAATCTTACACTACTAGCAGATTAACGAAACATTTCGAAAATCTCTTTTCCCCTCTGAATATTGGCTTGTTTTTTGAGTTCATTTATCTTGGAGAATGAAAATTGATTCGATCTTTTGTAACAAAGTCCCTGAGGTATGTTCTCAGTGCCACTTTATTTTTCCTGTTGACACATACACAACAGAGTGAGCGGCACCCATACAAAATTTGAAAGCAGCAGCACAGCTTTGCTCCCTGATTCTCTACTAGTACAATGGGGCTGCTCCCTTTGAGCTGCTGAATGGTTTAAGTCCAAAATTAAATCAGCTTTTCACCAACTCAAGAAAGAAAGAAGGAAGCTGCAATAATTCCTGATCTGATTTAGAAAAAAAATGTTATTTTTGAACTGCTCGAAAAGGAGCACTGCTGGGAAAGCAGACCTGTGCTACCACAGCTAGGAGAAACATGAATCATTGGTGTCCCAATCTTTACCGTCCTTCCTTTTCACAGGAACAATTCTGAAAGTGTCATCACTTGTTGTATCCATCATGTCCATCATGATCCTGTACTGAGCTACATTTTACCTGTGCACATAACTTTACCTGTGCACATAACTTTACAGCTATAATCATAGTATTCACTTAATGTTTAGTATTTCTTGATAGTGAAGCAAGTTCCCTGTGAAGTGTTATGTAGCAGCCCAGGCTAATTTCAGCTGCTGGATTTTGCAATTCCTGGATGCTGATAGAGAAACTCCTTTGTCTCTGGGTCATTGCTGCGCCACAGCCAGGGAGGTGGTGAGGACTCAGGATAATGTCCCCCTGCAGGCATTGGGCAGGATGTGTATCCAAAGGAAACAGTCCCTTTTGAGGCTTTTATTTTATGTTGGTTGTGTTTATTCAAACACACTGATTTATATTGTGGAGCTTTTTAACTGTTTTGATATTTTAGTCCCTTTTGATTAACACATTTTTAGCACATTTAAAGCAGAAAGGTGGCTGATGCTGGGCAAAGGGAAGTTCAGCCATCAAACTGGGCCTTCTCACCAGCCTGGCTCTTGTTTATCACTGGGTGTGTGTGTTCTGCCAATTGCTAAATAAGTTATCTTCAACACGGTGAATCACCAAACCAATGCTTTTATATGTGTGCGCAGCAATATTTTCTATTTACTTCTTAAATTATGCAGGTGATGGGGAGTCTTCGAACAGTGCTCAGTCCGAGGGACAAAATGAACAGGGGCTGCAAGTGCTGGGAAAAAAGGAAAAAATGGGTTTTTTTCTTTAGTGAAGCAAATAGGTGCAGACCCAAATGAGAAAGGATTTGCAGAGGGGCTTGTTGTTATTCCTCCTTTCTTTTATCGGTGTCTGGTAGGTTTGGTACCTGTGCTTCCAGGTAAAAGGCAGAGCAGTGGTGCAGACCCTCCACTCCAGGCTCTCTCTGCCTTGCTGGATTATGTGCACAGGTTGTAGCACTGGGGAAATTGGGATTATGGCTCTGGTGGAGCTGCACTTCCTCCTGCTGCGAAACCGTCGTTGGCAAAAAAGTCTGGAAGAAGCCCCGTTCCTGTGCGTGCCTGTGGTTTCTGGTGCTTCCCAGGGACTTCCACGGCGCCTAAAGAGAGGTCATTAAATGTTACACTCCTTGCAGTAATTGCTATCCATGGGGGCTGATAAAGGCTCAGTCAACATTGCCGAGCTGGTGACGTCAGTGGGGTAAAAAAGGTGACACTGCTGCGTGCCAAGCGTTGGGGTGGAGGGGTTACCCCAGGCAGGCACCGGCTGGGTGCAGGCAGCCCTCAGGAAAGGGCAGCCTATGGGAACAGGCAGCCTTTGGGAACAGGCAGCCCTTGGGAACAGGCAGC
>VZRR01012728.1:22559-74303 GCA_013398015.1 Oreocharis arfaki
TTTTTTGGTTTACTGGCTTATGTTTATTTTCAAGCCTATCTGCACTTTGAGGCTTCATTCCTTTCTCTGCTTTACTCCTTTCTCTGCAAGCACCCAGGAGGCTCAGTTCCACAAGACTGGAGGAGGAGGTGGCCAGTGGGGCTGTGGTTCCCTCAGGAAGGAGCAGTGCTTGGTGCCCAGACATTTCTGGAGCAGGGGACCAGGATCTGCTGGGGGTGGCACCTGTGCAGGGAGAGCAGGAAAAGTGCAAAGATGCTCAAAGACTGACTGGGACTGTGACAGGGGCACAGGGGCAGCGTGACAAGAGGCTCCACCCCAGCGGGGTGAGGAGTTGAGGAGGAGGAGAGGGTGCTGCCTTTGGAAGGGAATGAAGGCTTGAAGTTATCCTGTGGGGTTCTGCCTGCTTCTTGCAAGCAGGGGGCACATCTGCCCTCCTCCCTCTTGGCTTCCCAGTCCCCCAATCACTTTGTTGCTCTGGTTTTGGCTGGGATAGAGTTAATTTTCTTCTCAGTAGCTGGTACAGCGCTGTGTTTTGGATTTAGCAGGAGAATAGTGTTGATAACACACGGATGTTTTGGTTGTTGCTAAGTAGTGCTCACCTTGAACCAAGGACCTCTCAGTCTCCCATGCTCTGCCAGTGAGGAGCTGCACGAGAAGCCATGAGGGACAGCACAGGTGATCTGAATTAGCCAAAGGGATATTCCATGCCATGGAACATCATGCTCAGTGTATGAACTGGGGGCAGCTGTCTGTGAGGGGCTGGGCTGGACATTGGTCAGTGGGTGGCGAGCATTGGGCATCACTTGTTTCTTTTGGGTTTCATGCCTCTCCCTCTCTCCTTTTCGTTGTTGTTGTTTTTGTTATTAATATTATTATTTTCAATTATTAAAATGTTCTTATCTCAACACACAAGGTTCACCTTCTTTCTGATTCTCCTCCCCATTGTGGCAGGGAGGGGAATGAGCAGGCAGCTGCATGAGACTGGAGCTAAACCTCAATGCTCCTGAACCTGTTGGACAGAATTTGAGAGAGAAACCCCAGGAGAAGCTATAGAAACAGTGATACCAGTATCTGAACAGTTTTGTGCAAATTTGTGACTGTTCCCACTGAGGGAAAAGCAGGGATGTTCCAGGCTCTGGCTTAGCATCAGCTGCTGGGCTAATGGTCTGGTGCCTGCCCTGCTTCCTGCCCAGCCAAATGCCATGGGCAGGGAACGTGAGGGACCAGCCAGGGGAAGGAGGGTGGGTATTTAGGGACACAGACATGTGGAGAAAGCAAAGGGCTTGTGAGGCAAGAAGGTCTCTGGGAGGCGGAGAGGATCTGGGGTATTGCAGAGGAGGAACTATAAAAATCAGGGATTATCGTGGCGTGGGAGGATGTGGGGATGCAGAGCCACGGAGGGTCAGGGACACAGAGCAGTGTCTGCCATGGACATGTTTTCCTCCTCCTGCAGGGACAAGCAGGAGGAGGAGGGGTAGGAAATCTTGAATAGGCATCACCTTTCTCGTCCCTCTTCGTTGCAGCCACGGTACGATGAAATATTTTGTTTCTGGAGAAGTTTAATTTCCACTTCCCTACCAGCTTCAAGGGTTTCTTAAAATTAAGTTATCTGCACATGGCTGTAAGTGTCTAGCACTGGGTACTTGCACAGAAATATTTTTATGTGATGGTCTTATTTTTGCCCTGAGGCCTTGTAAGACTTGATCCCATCCTAGTCCTAGTAAAAGTGCTCATAAAAAGGAAGGTTGCTAAACCTCTAAATAAACTTTTTTTTCTTTCTGCCATTGGCGAGTGACAAGATAATTTGTAAGGAGAAGGTTCTTTTTCACTGTTAATGTCCAATTGTAAATTCAGCCTCCGATGGGACTAGATAGATATTTGGAGATGCAGGCAGTAAACTGCTCAACAGATCTCTCTGGATCAAAGCCAGCTCTGCAGTGACATCTTACTGCTATTCCACTGTGATTTTTTTAATATTCAACAATAATAACAAGATAGCAAAGCATGAGAAATCCTGAGGCTGTGATTGCCAGAGCATCCCAGAGCATGAGGAGCCAGCAGCACTAGCACACAGCAGTCACCCGATGTGGGGAGCTGGGGCCAGCACCCACCAGAGGAGACCTGGGGAGGTCTGTGGATGCTCTGACCATGCTCCCAGGTGCCTGAGAGTCCCCTCCTCTGTTGGGGGAGCCAGATCTCCTCAGTAACCTCTCTTCAAACAGCCAAGAATGTGACAAGTGCTGTAACTGCATTTGCATTATCCAATTCTGGTGGCTGAGGCACGAACTGTTCAGCGTTTAATTATCTATTCGTTTTTCCACAGACGATGGAGGCAAAATTTTGCTGTATGCTGCCATCTGCTGTGGGCTTCATGTGATTATGAGCATTTCGAATTTGTTTCTGGCAGGCATAATGCTGCTTAGAGTAAAGGTGACCAAATAAATGACAAACGGAGTTGTATGAAAAGGATCTAAAACTCCCTTCCGCTTGACCCTCCATGCAAAATGTCCTTCAAACAGTGGGAAACCTGTAGGAAGGAATCGTGATTTACTGGTGATTTTGAGTGCAAATTATTTCCTCTAAGTGCTTCATGCTGTGGTGCTTTGAGACGTTTTTGTTCTTCTCTCTTCCCTTCTCATTTTTCCCTCCCTCCCTGCCTTCCCTCTCTCACCTGAAAGCTCCAGGGGGACCATATTTATGGCTGGCAGCCTCAGAGCAGAGCTCTGACGTGGGTGCCCGAGGCAAGGCCAGGCTCCTCTCTCAGCTGCCAGCCCTGTGCCTGCATTTACCTTGAGTAAATACTCCCCAGCATTACGAGGTGGGGAAATCAATAATCTTTTTTTACCTCTTGCCCATTGCATTTTACAACTGCATTGCTCAGCTATCAAAGCTCTCTTCAGGGAAATGAATTGATGATGGAGTCAGTTTTCTTTTGATCAGGAAATATCGGTCTGGTCATATTTTGACAACAAATATAAGAATGGTGCATTTTTACCTCTCCCCTGCCAAAAACGATGCAAACTATTTAAAAACTTACTCATATGCCTGGTGTCGATGCTGGGGCTACCACCTGCTGTCCTCTACTGGGGCTGGAGCTCCACCAGCAAGAAAACGTGTGACAAAAGCAACAAAACAAACTTGGAAGCCTCTGCTCATGTTAAATACATCAAAAGTGAGATTAAAGGCAATGATCGAGTGTGCTCTTTCACTCCAGATAAGGAACACTTCCTTGTACCTTCCCTAAAGTCAAACACACCAAGTAAGCTCCTTTCTTGCTGTGCTTTATGTAATCTGGGGCTCTCGGTGCCCACAACTCTGATACTGCTTCTCACAGGGCTTTTTGTTGAAGGGAATAAATTTGCCCTGCAGATCTTAAACCAGCGCTACACTCACAGAGATGCTGGAGTGTGTGCGCCTTTCAGGGATCCAAACAGGTTGGAACCAGAACTAGCAGGATGCACAGCGCAGCACTTAGAATGCCAGTTTCCACCCTGCTTTTTTTGGATATAGGAGACACTCCAAAAAGTGATGGATCTAGTTTTTTTAAGCCTAATGTACAGTTCTTAAATTTGCATTTACAGATTTACTTGAATCTTGCCCTAAGAACAGAGCTGAGCAGATCCCCAGCACTGTGCTGGGATGTACCTGGTGCAGGATGTGTTAAAAACATGTCAAAAGCAAGTTTAAATGCATGTCACCTCTCAGAAGGCACTTTGGCTTCCTCAGACACCAAGCTTAGGCTCTTGTTTTTATGCTTATCTCTGCCTCTTTACAGAAATTTCCTGCTTATTTGTACATCTCAAGTGAGGAAAAAAAAAAGGATTTTGGAGCCAAAGGAGAGTTCATCCATGTGATGTTTCTCAGAGTGCCTGGGAAGCCTGCCTGTTGAATTAAAGTCACTTGTGGTTCAGCCAAACTCACCAGCTTTACCTCAGTTTCCAGACTAAACCGTCGTGGTGACAGGAACAGATGATGAATGGCAAAGGAATTTTTCTTCACGTGCTGGACATTTCTTGCAAAGTCCAGCACCTGAAGAACATTGGATCAATTTCCTGAGAGTCTGTGACATGTTGCTGCAAGGCTGTGCCTACAAGCAGGTTGTGTTTAGAAGGGATGCCGTGGTTTTAATTTAACCCTGTGCTACAGCAGTGATCCGAGTTCACAAACCAGGGGCTGTTTCATCAGCCTCTTTAATAACGTGGCAAATACACACTCCCCTAATATAAAGGTCTTAAACACTCCCAAGGTGTTTGCCATGAAACCCCTAATCAGGATTAGTTAAACCAGAGCTGCCTTCAGCCCCACCTGGCTTGGCAGCCCTCTGTACCTGCATGTGTGGTGTAGAAAATTATTTTTGTTGAATAAAGAGAAGAAATACCAGGGAAAAGGAAAGGCTTGGTAGCCTGCCTTTAAAACTCTTTGAAAAGTTGCTTTTCTGTGCACCAGTTCATTCCAGCTGTAATACTGAGTACCACTAAAGACCAGTTCGTCAGCCCCACCTCTCTCTGAATAAAATTCAATGCCCATGTCCATACAAAACACCTCCCACAGCAAATGTACTAAACCCCCAGGTATCTTCACCTGCCTTAACTGAAAGAAATATGTTAGTATTGTGATTATATTTATTTTAAAGCCTCTGGCATGAATGTTAATGGCATAAGGAGGGGGAGGAAAATCCAGCTGTAAGGAGTGACTCTTTTATGTGGCAAGGGGGTTGGAGCTGGATAAGGTCCCTTCCAACCCAGACCATTCCATGATTCTGTGATTCTGTATGCTGCCTGTCCATAATTAAGACAGCACAGCAAGGGGTCTAAGAGAAATCAGAAGGAAGACTGAAGGAATATTTGCAGGCTCTCTAGGCTGGGTCTACCCATAAGTGACTGTCATTGATCTGGGGCCAATGTGGCTTCTGGTTGGGAAGATTTCAGTAGCTTTCCTCATTTTACACTGGATGTCTCTCTAATATAAAAGCAGACCACAATGGATACTTATCATACAGTCTTTTTATGGAAACACAAGAAGAGTTCAAAAGGAATTTTCAGGGGTCCTTTCAGAAATATGAAATAACAACACTGTCAGCTCCGAGAGCAGCACCCTCTTCTCCAGCCTGCTGGATAATACTAAAATATCAGCCATGGTGGGCTGTGAAAATGTCATTATAACAAGCAGTGAACATTAAAACTCTTCTGAAAATGTCTCAGCCACACAAGGGTTCAACATACTTTATTGTAGTTCTGTCGTGTTTCTGTCAGTTGAAATTAATTCCGGTTTCTGTGTCAGCTTTGCAATAATGATTCCCTCTTCTTTCCAACAATGTTCCGGCTTGGGAAGTGCTGTTGCCACTGTGCTGCGTTTTCTTCAGTCAAGGTGAAAGGTTTTGGTGCAGTGTCCTGTGATATCAAGGTCTGTATCCCCAGAACGACGTGGAGGTGGACAGTTCATGCGGGTTTGCTGTTTTCACTCGAATTTGACCTGATGTGTTGCAGCAAAAATTAAGTTCTGATTCTGTTGGCGCTTCCTTGCAGCAGTGGAGATGCAAATACTCATTTAGAAGCACACAGACTGCATCCAAAACCACATCTCAAGCAGATCACCAGCACCTGATCGGATGATGAGGTCAATTTTGGCTGATATTGAAAAGCTCTGACAATATTATCCATTATTCAGCCCACACCATCCCCAGCGATCAATTCTGAAATTGACGACTTTCACCCCGGGAATTTTACAAAGGGCAAGTGTCAAACAATCAGGCATTTTCCAGCCTAAAAATAGCTGAGACTGTTATATTAAAATGGAAATCAGGAAACCACAGTTCCACTTCAGATGTTTTGTCCTTTGTCTGGCTGGCATCAGTCCATCCATGCACTGGTGTCACTAACAGGCACAAAGAGTGAGGGATCTGTATTGTCTCATCTGCAGAGAAAGGGAGGGAAAGCAGGGCAGAAAGAAGCTCCTTCTTCTCCTAAATTAAGGTCAGTAATCTCAGAATTTTCCAGTCAAGTTACAACCTGTTGCTTATTTTACATGCTACATGTAAAAATTGAGCTATTTACTGCAGGAAAACACCTAAGAATTCGATTTTTAGGAAGTCTGTTCACGGCAACAGGATAATATATTTGAATTCAGAGATTATTTTTTCTGACAGTTGATCATACTTGTCAAAAGTGCCAACTTTCTGCTTCCTGCATGCTTTATGGATTCAAAGGAAGCTGCTGCTGCCTGTGCAACACAGCATGGACCTCTTATGGATCTCTGTGAATACTTTCAGGAGAAAAGGTATTTTTGTAGTCTGGTTCTTGGAAGGTAAGTACTAAAATGACAGTGAGCAACCTGATCTAAAGTTGTTCTGGTCTTTTTCTGCAAAACTTTATCATGACAGCATTCGGGCTTATCACTCTTAGGTTTTTTGCTACATGTAAAAATTGTAGCTGGCAGTAAACACACATGCTCATCACCCAGCATCCATCTGCCTCTTCCATCCAAAACAGGCTGGATGTGCAACAGTTTGCACCCAGTACAGCTGCCAGTAACAAAAGTAAATGGTAAAAGGTGTTCTGTGAAGGTCCAGAGCTCAGAGCAGGTGACCAGAAGAGTGGGATGGGTCCTTCTGCAGGGCTGGAGCATGATGTGGGTTTCCAGGAGCCCAAAGCGTGGCTACTCTCCTCAGGTCTGCAGTTCTTCTCTCTGGGAAAAAAACCAAACCTGTTATGAATCTGTTGCAAATGCTGGTGTTGCCACCCATTGAATCCTGAAAGGGTTTTCCCGTTGTGCTCAGGTCACCTGGGGAACTGAGGGGCTGCTGGAGCCAGTCCTACCAGAAATATGAAATGGCTTGGGTTGGAAGAGTCCTTGAAGACCATCCAGTTCCACTCCCCTGCCATGGGCAGGGACACCTTCCACTGTCCCAGGTTGTTCCAAGCCTCAATGTTCAACCTGGCCTTGGACACTTCCAGGGATGGGGCAGCCACAGCTTCTCTGGGCACCCTGTGCCAGGGCCTCATTGCCCTCACAGGGAAGAATCTTTTCCTAACATCTTATCTAAAGCTACTCTCTGTTGGTTTGAAGCCATTCTCCCTTGTCCTGTCACTCCAGGCCCTTGTACATAGTCTCTCTCTAGCTCTCTTGTTAGCTCCCTCAGGCACTGGAAGGCTGCAATTAGGTCACTCCAAAGCTTCTCTTCTCCAGTTTGATCCAGGCTATGCCCCAGTGCAGCTCTGCCAGGTACAAGCCATTCCCTTGGCCCCACTTCCAAAGGCAGACTAGTTCTACTTTCTTTAGGTTTGCTTCAGAGTCCCTTAAAAAGTGTCCATGTTTCCATGCTGCAGCTGAAAATCCTTTCTAAGGGCATAAATTAATGAAGAACTAATGTTTACATCTGAAGGATGTCCCTCTGAAAAATTCTAATATCTTAGCATTTAGCTATATTAGAAAGATTTTGCTGTGCTTTTTTCTCCATTGATCACTTTCTAAAGGAGATCTGTGATTTTATTTGATATGAGCTCTTCATCTGAAATGTTTGTGTACGCAAATAAATCACAATTATATATTTGGGGGAAAGAAAATCAAGTAATATTACGGATCTTAAATATTCAGAAATATCCTGTTTTCCTGTTTTCTTTGAGTGACAGATAGGCTTGTGATAGCATAAATCTTCATGTGCAATATAAGTTGTGAAAACAGTGTGTGTCGTACAGTATTCAGACGTGGGCTGAGCTGAAATTGCCCACATCACCTTATTTTGGGCGTTTGCTTGTCTGTGAATGTTTGATATTGGCAGTTTGGTTTGAGGAGGAAGTCTCACGTATTTCACAAACGAGATGGCGACAGGGGTGGTTTCGTCACGTGCCTGGATTGCTGGTGCTGGAATGGCATCATTGCTATCCATGCATTCCCTCATTCCAGCAGGCTGGGTGTGGGAACAGCAGCTCTGCCTGCGAGGACAAGGCTGCAGCAGAATGGGATGCACGCTCTGGTGTTTAGGGTGGCTTTGCCACAAAGACAGGAAAATTACAATTAAAAGCCTGTGCACAGCTCTCTACCTGTGTCTGCATGTCCAGAATCCTCCCAGGGCACTGGAGGAGGGTTCACTGGCCTTGCACTTGCCCTGTCTAGTGCCACTTGAGGTGTCTTAGTGCACTTGGCACCGCCTGAGCCTTCGTAGGGTATCTGAGGCATCCCCAAGGGGATGGATGGTGGATACAACCCAGGGTGAGCTGCGGATCCTTGCCTTCTGCAGGCACGCCTGTGAGCCAGCAGGACAGCCTGAGATCTCTAAAATGGCTCTGGATGAGCCTGCTTAGGCAATGGAGCCCTGCCTGGGGGTCCCACTGGAGCACAAGGCCTGTCTGTGCTCAGCTGGCTGAACCCAGCACCTCTCTGGCAGCCCTGGACAGGTGCTGACAGCAGCAGAGCTGGTCACATCTCAAACCTGGCCTTGGACACCAGGTGAAGGTGGCTGCAGTGTCCCCTCACTTCCCTGTCTCTGCTCTCCTCTCCTTCCAGACAACACCATGTTCCCTCTGCAATTTCTTTGGCCCATTCGGCTTCCACTCCCCAGGCTTTTCTGTAGCAGCCTCATGGCTTCAAATCAAGTCACAGAATCACAGAATCTTAAGGGGTTGGAAGGGACCTTTAGGATCAGCTCGTCCCAGCCTCTCCTGCCATGGGCAGGGACATCTCACACTATCTATCCCAGGTTGTTCCAGGCCTTATCCAACCTGGCCTTGGACACTGCCAGGGATGGGGCAGCCACAACCTCCCTGGGTAACCTGTGCCAGGGCCTCACCACCCTCACAGGAAAGAATTTCTTCCTACTAAATTTCTAACCTAAATTTCCCCTCTTTCAGTTTGTACCCATTACTCCTTGTCTTGTCACTCCAGTTCTTGATGAATTGTCCCTCTCCAGCTTCCCTGTAGCTCCTTCAGATTCTGGGAGGTGCTGTGAGGTCTCCACACAACCTTCCCTTCTCCAGGCTGAACAGCCACAACTTTCTCAGCCTGTCTTATTTGTGAAGGTGCTCCAGTCCTCTAATCAATGTTGTGGCCTCCTCTGGACTCGCTCCAACAGTCCCTTGTCCTTCTTTGTGTTTGGGACACCAGAGCTGTACCCAGTTCCGTCCCCTATAATCTCCATCCCTGACCCCCATCTCCTGACTCATCCCTTCCACACCTCCCTGCTCCCTGCCCTGCCTCCAGTCCCCCTCCCCACTGATTCCCACCCATGTGGATATGCTGTCCTCTCCTCTCTACCCCTGTGGGGTGCTCCCAGCCCCTCACTAAACCCCTGCACCCTCCTCTGCCTGAGGACCTGCCCCAATCCCCAAACACCCCCCCGAATTTCACATGTCCACATGACACAGCTCAGCTCTGACGAACATGGGCTAAACCCCACGTGTGACAGGAGGAGCAAAGTGACACCAGACATGGAGGAACAGAGCAAACCCAGACCTCCATCTGCTCGTGGATCCAGTCCAGGAAGGAAGTGGTTCGGCTGTAGACGCCCGGCTTGTTCTTCTCTGCACAGCCCACTCCGAAGCTGGTGGTCCCCACCAGCTTCCAGATACTCATATCTTCACATGCTAAAGGCCCCCCACTATCTCCCTGAGGGAAAAAGAATTAAAACAAATGTCAATGTCCAGAAAAGGAGGGAAATGTCTCTTTGGGGAGGTAGGGGAAGAGCCATAGTCCAGTAATTCAAGGCTGCTTTTTCTGCTCTCTTCTGGGTCCTGGGAAAAACACACTATAGCAGGAACTGGAGACTTTTGAGACATGTATCTGATCATATTTTTCTTTCCCTGGCTCCTTGAGCTAAGCCCAAGGTTGCAACACCAAGCTCACATCTCACCTCCCTCCCTGCCTGCTCCTGCCTGCTTTTCCAGCCCTCCCCGGACACTTTGCTAAGTAGATTCAACTCCATGGACTTGCATCTAAGTACTGAAAACTCCACATTTCTTTTTTTTGCTGGGGCAGTTTCCTGCCTTGCAAGCATCAGAGCCAGCACAACTGGAAAAAAGGGAATTTGGAACAGGCCAGTCCTACTGGAGCAGGGCTCCTCCTGTCACGTGGAGCTGTGTGCTGAGCACGCTGCCTTGGGCAGCTCTCCCGGGCAGAGCTGGTGCCAGGTGCCTTTTTGGGGGGGTTGTGTGCAAAAAGGGGATGAAATGCGGATCTAGGCACCCACTGCCTTTGCTTTACTTTGCCCCAGGTGTGGTTGGGATGCAGCCAATCTGGAAATGAGAAGTTCATAGAATCATAGAGAGGTTTGGGTGGGAAGGGACATTGAAGTTCATGAAGATCCAAGCCCCCTGCTTGGAACAGGGACACCTTCCACTACGAAATCCTCATCAACCCTATTTGTCTGCTTTTCACCATGGGCTTTCTGCACCTTGCAGGTCTCTGGAGCTGCTCACAGGGCAGGGAAGTGCAATTCAGTGCAGTGCAGAGGCCACAGCCAAGGCAGAGAAAGGATGGCACCGTGCTGCAGCACATGCAGCAAATCAAAATATGTCTTAAGCAAATTTGGCTTCAGAAGTAACAGATAAGGTCCAGAGAAGAAGTATAAGAAGGAAACTGTAGCGTGTGAATGCACGTGGTCAGTGATTGATAATCGTGGTAAGCAGAATAAATGGCACAAACCCAAATGTTTGCCCAAGAAAAGCCTGGGAGTGCCTTCTGATAACTTATCACTCATGTTTTTCCATTTCCAATGAGTACAGTTGCAGTTTGGAAACTTCCATACCTGGCAGGTGTCCACCCCTCCCTTTAGGAAGCCAGCACAAAGCATTGAAGAAGTTATGATCCCACCGTAGACATCCCTGTGGTTGCAAATTGCATTGGAAATCAGAGGAACACCTGCATAATTCATGGTGTCGGATGTATCACCTGTTAAAAAAACAGAAAAAAACAGAGAAAACCAGAAAAAAACCTTCCTGTCCTTGAAAATAATCTCCATTTATAAACAGAGAATGTTTAATATGTAAGGAATTGGCAAGGAATATGGTTAAATATTCCACACAAGTAAGGCAACATGGTGTCTCATCACTTACAGAACACAGCAATTATCCACTCTGTAGAGATGTGGATTATCACAGCGAATAAAATAATAATAAAATCTGGACACTGTGTGTTTCCACTTCAAACTAGATGATCAATGGCACTCACTAATGAACTAAAAACTTGCTGAACACTGTGTTCAATACTAATGCCAAAACCTGTTCTGAATTTATCACCTGCTCTGTTAGTCAACAAATCATCTGCAAACATCTGATTTACTTTATAAATATTTATTTTATTTCATTCAGAGCCTGAATGGATCCTTTCTACAAACGAGAGTATTTGCACACTGCCTATTGTCAGTTTAGGGCTGGTTTTTTTTTTCACGTGGCAAACTTTGCTTTCATTTTCTCCCCACCTTGGGCTGTTATCTGTGGGTCAGGTAATGTTCTGTTCTTGTTCTCTGAACACCAGGAACACGTTCAGTGACATGAATAGAGAGTGATAAAAAACAATTACCTGACAATTCCCGCATTTTCATGCGAAGGTGATTCAGTTTATATTATTGATTAACATGACCTGTGAGTCATGGTAAAAAAAAAAAATTCCCTTTTCTTTTTGATGTTGTTTCATCTCATTTCTACTTCACCCAACCTGCCTGAAAATACACATATGCTTTCTCTAAAAAAAACCAGGATGGTTAATTCTTGCATTCATGCTGTGCTTTCTATGCTTGGAGTTCTAAAGGGCACATCCTGTTTGACTGAGGCTGAGTACAACACTGGGGGCACTTTATATTTGTAATTTTCAACTGTTTCAGAGGTTACCCATCCATTCCTTGTGATAAGAGTTTGTACACCACTTTTGCAGTTCAGTTTGTGCATAAAATTCAGGAATACATCTTCTCTCCCCCCTCCAAATATTCCAGAAAATTTAGTGTTCAACAGTGCCCCAACCAAATCCTGTATGTAATTTACTGTATGTAAGATGTGTGCATGCAGTGAAATCATCAGCAGACCGTATGAAATACCTCCTTCCACAGTTGCTCCCCATCCTGATACCCAGCACATTTTCCCTGCTGGGAAATGTTCACCGAAGTTGGGCAGACAGATCGGTTCGATGTGACCTATTTAAAATTTTTTTAAAAAATTAAAAGAAGAAAGAGAGAGAGAAGACAGGATCAAAATTTAGCAAGAAAAAGTTTATGTGTCTCAGAAAAACTTGAAGATTTGGCTTGCAGTGAACTTGTGATGAACACCACCCACTCCCCACATAAATAGCCTGGCAGTTTTCCGCAGGTTTTTCGTCTTGTGGGCAACACTGAGGGTTTGAGACAACACCCACAGCAGCCCCAATGAGTTTTGGGTATGAAGCCACAGAAGGAGGTGTCAGCAAGTCAATAAATTGAAGAATGAGCAAACAAGAAATGCAGCTGAAGGGCAGATCAGAGGCCCCAGGGCTGCTGGAGTGAGACAAGGAGCTGGGTGTGCATGTCCCTGAAAGGGCAACAAGATTCCTGGAGGGCTCTTGGCTTCCCTCCCATCAGCTCACAGAGTTTCGGTGCCTCTATGCTCTGAGATGTGGAATTTCATGTGATGAAATCAGTGCTTGATGATTGCAGGGACAAAGTGGTGCTGAGCAAAGGGAAGGAAAATGCAAAATATAACTGGGCAGTTCCCAGTGGCTCTATATTCCACAGTGCAGTGATCCCAGCTCAAGGCATCAAGCCCCCAGCATGGAACACAGTGGGATCTCGCTCAGGTGCAGAGCTACTACTGCTCCTGACAGCCTCCCAAAGTCATTCCTGAGCAAAAGGAAACAGAAGTAGCTGAGATACGAAACAGAACAAAATCGAGCCTAATTTTCGTTAAAAGTGAAAGTTTAAACCATTACAAGAGAATTGATTTAAGAATTGATAGTCAGGATGTGTCAGAGATTGCCAGCTCCCCTTTGCAGTCAGCTCACAGTGATTAGGAGGTATTGACAGGTGAGCATTTCAATTAATACAATATTATTCTGTATTATTTCAACTCATTGCATCAACTACAAGTAGCATCCTACCAAGAAAAAAATGTAGTTTTAATTTAAATCATCATTATATTCAAATTGCTTTTTCTTCTCTTTGAAATTTAAGCTTGATTTTCATCTTTGGACGCTGCTGGATCCCCCAACACTCGTGGAAAGGACATGATAAAAATCTCTTGTGACCTCCAAGCAGAATGAGGCAGGGCGTTTATTTTAGATAGGAAGAATATTTAGAAAGAATAAAGTTAATGTTTGCCTATTAATAAATGCCTGCAGTAAATCAATACCAGAGTGGACTGGGAACATTTTGCAGCACGTTGTCGCTGTCCATGCCTGGATATGGAGTGTGGAGGAAGTGCTCACACTGGGGCTGGGTGGTTTCTGCTGGTGGTGTGTGACCAGGGATGTTTTAGCTGGGAAAGCTGAGAGAGTCAAGTGAAAGCTCACAGAGATAAATTACCATTGAGAGCAAGGGGTGCTGCCAGTTTCATCAGCGCTATGTCATTCCCCATTGTCTTGGGTTTGTAATTCCGATGGTATATGATTTTTTCCACTGAGTGTGGGTGAACCTGGGTGTCCTGCTGGGTCACAAAACCGACCTGAACACTCCACGAGCTCGGCAAGTACAGGCTGGAACAAAGAGGTAGAAGAGAGTGTCAAACCTCCAGGAAAACCCTCAGGTTTTTCTAATTTCCCTCTGAGCTTATGGACCACATAAACTCTACAGGCAAATAACTGCAGTCTGCTGTACTGGCTTGCCTCTCTAATAATAATGGCTCTGCTTTGCATCTAATTTTTAAAAATGTAGAAAAGGTGCCTAATCTTATTAACACATTGAGTCACTGATATATTATCTGTGCAATTATCTGTCTCTTTTTACAAATACGTGAGAGTGTTTCATCATCCCAGCTGTCTGTGCCCCTGTGAGACCCCACAGCTGCTCCCTGGCGCACCTGCACTCAGCCAGACCTTAGCAGCACTTGGGGCAAGGCATTTTTCAAGGAGAAGCTTCCCTTCTAGAAGGTGTTTCTGCCCCAGTTCATGAGCTGGCACATCCTTCAGCCTCCAGCACAAGCAGATCCCCTCCTTTTGGCCTCACTCCTTTGGGAAAAAGGTCCAGGGATGTGGGTTGTGTTGCCAGCTGCTATCCCCATTACCCTTCAAACACACCACAAACACCTGGGTTGTGGGGGACAAAGTCAAGAAGAAAAGTTCTAAAATGCTGAATTCCTAAGTAATTATTTTTATGGCAACACAGGGCTCTAAATAGCAACTAGGAGTGAGGTTTGTCTGTCCCATTTCTTCTCTCTACTGGGTATCAAAGCAATGTACAGAATTTACCCAGAAAAAGGCATCCATGTTGTGGATGCTTAAAAGTGATCAGAAAAATCCCATTTTAGCTGTCTAAATGTCTTTGCTGAAAGTGGCCTGGAGTTTATAAGAGCAAGAATAGCTCTCCTGCACTATTAGCACCAAACAAGACTGCAAAACCAGACAGCGCATTATGAATATGAGAGAGGGCTATGTTTGTGATCACACAAAGAAGAAGAGTTTAAATAACTATTTAGTATCTATTTACAGCTCAAAGACATCTTCAACTGCATAAAAAGGAGCACAAAAAGTGACTAAGTGGCAAAGGGCACAAAGCACAGCACAACTGACTAATAGCCACTGATTGATCCTGTCGACTTGAAAAGGATCCTGTAATTTATTTCGGAGCTCCAGTGGATCAGAGAAGCCAAATAAAAATTCTGTGCATGCAAGGTACAGAAATTGCAGATTGGGATACCTAAAATCTAGCACTTAAGTGTTGTTTTAAGCTAATTTCCCAGGAAGCTGGGAGCGGCCAGGACATCTAGAAACTGGGGCCCTGGGTTTGGGCCACTCCTTGGGGAAGAGTTTTTTCAGTAAGGACTCGCACAAAAAGAGAGAGAAACAGCTTAAATGTTACAGATGAGGCACGAGTGTGTCCTGCAGCTCGTTTTTAAGAGCAAGCAGAGCATCCCCTGAGCAGGGGGGAGTTGGGGACTCACTCGTAGACGCAGTGGGCGGCCGTGACGATCCAGCGCGGGGTGATGACGGAGCCCCCGCAGAGGTGGTGGCCCTGGAACTGCAGGCTGACCTGCCAGGGCCACTGCCGGGGGGACGACGCGTTGCCCCCCACGATCCGCGGCCCGTAGCTGGCCCGGGTCCCACAAGCTGCCAGAAGCAAAGGTTACGGTCCAGAGAGGAATCACAGCCCTGGTTTGGGTCACATCCAGCTCGTTTTCTCCCAGCCTTGCTAAGGGTGGGAGGTGTCTGCAGCTGGAACATCTCCGCCCCATCCCCACAGTCACATCCCAGAGGTTTCTCCTGCTCCCTCCCACCCCTGCAGCATCATTCGTGGTCTGAGGGCTGTGGGGTCCACTTCTCTCCCTCCAGTGCAGGTGCAGTGCTCAGCTGAGCTGTAAAACCCCCCTGCTCTGCCCTGCTTCATCCTCAGGGTCCCACACGGGCAGGCTCAAGCATCTCCTCTCCCCTCGTGCTGACTTTGCTGCTGTATTATGATTTTTCCTATCCCAATCTGAAAACTAGCTGGCATGGAGAAGTGTGGGATGAAAATTCAATTAAGGCAGAATTTCTCTTTCCCTGCCAAGATGCCAAATAATTGGAATTACAGTGTGAGTCCACGGACTCAACACACAGTGCTTAAATGTACACTTCCTACTGGGATTCTCACTGAAATGCTCCTGCTACCTGACACTCCCAATCTGCCCTCCCAGCCTATTTCCACCTTCTGAAATTCTTTCAAATTTTGCATAAAAAATACAATTTTTCTTTGGCATGGTAAACTGGTGGTATAATATGCCCTGAGTACACAGTTGCTCCCAGCTCTTGCCATGCAGTGGATAAAGAAGGGTAGTTTCTGATTTTATTTTCACTTGTCCTGATTCTTACCCAAACACTTCAAGATGATGACATTGCCTGAAGTGCATTCCTCCCTGAAATGAGAAGACAGTGCAGCATTAATCCCAATTCATCAATACTGCAGGTTTTGTCAATATTATATTATTTTCCTGTGCACATAAATATAAGTAACTCATATATTGAAAGAGGTAAAAGGGCATGAGCTCCTCCAATCTAATTAGGGCCTTTAACTGAAATACTGGAGTCAGGAGCTTGGCCACCCTGAGGAGGCTGCAGACCTGAGGCTGTCCTGCTGAAGAGGGGTTTGCTCTTCTATGAGGGAAGGCTCATCAGCAGGTCTCAAGTCTCCTTGGAACCATTGCTCCCTTCTCAGTGGAAAGTAACTAAGAAAAACAAGCACTCGTCAGGAGGAATAAATGGACCATAAAGGGTTCATAAACCCACGGGGAAACGTGGAGGGATCTGCAAACCAAAACAAACTGCTGGGTAATGGAAAAAATATAAGTGCTGGGTGTCTATCCATTTGCAAAAAAAATGGCATTGTGGGACAAACAGTCACTTCAAACAGCTCGTTTGAAAGCCTTTGTTGATTTTAATGGGTCTTGGATCAGGCTCTTGGTTCGTATTCCAGCAAGACTGCTGCTGAACCTCAGTCTAGGACGTGTAACACCACCAAACACTTAGGAAGTACCACCTGCCTGAAAAAACAGCAACAATCCCAAACTACCAGTAGCTCCCCTTCCATTGATTGCTCCCTTTCTGTCAGGACGAAGCAGCTGAGGCGTACCTGAGGTTGGTGGCGTTGTGCAGGGACGTCGCCCGGTCAGCCGAGAGCCAGTGGCTGAGGGATACGAAGTGTCTTTGGAACTGCTTTTCGACTGCAGCCACGGGCAGGTAACCTGAACTCACGTAGCTGCAAATAAACCATAAACACAGCTTCCCCAGACAGCTCTGCAGCAATCTGCTTAAATAATTCACCGGTTCTGCTATTGAAAACCCCAATCATCAGATTCTGGCACTCGATAAAAGTGATTCTATCCTCCCCCCTTAATGCTCCTTACCACGTGCATGTATTTTTGACATAATCATGCGTGGAAGCCACACATGCTGAGATGCATTAAACTGGCAGAGAAAGCAAATTTTAATTGTAATATTACAACGAAGTTTTTCCTTGTAAGTGGTTGGCACGTTTCCCGAGGCACTAACAAGCTCATTGTCTTCTTTTTCTAGAGTTATGTTTTGCAGCAGGGAGGATGAATGAGTTTTAATTTTTTCTTCTCTTTGTTGAGAAATTGAGATGTATTTTATCATAAAGGCAACAAGAATTTATTCAAAGAGGCTTTATACTGTTAACTATAACAGAAATCAGAATGATGCCATTGTAAAATAACAGAGCATCATGGCAAATCACAACTCCAAATCTTTCTCAATTTTGTGAAATTTTGTGAAAGAAATGGTGCTTTTTCAGGAAGAACTGAAAAAAGAGCAATCAATCCAGCAAGAACTGCCTTGCCATGTTCTTCTCTAGTTATGAGGTGGACCTTAAATCCTAACAGATGTCATGACATGAATTGTATATACAATTTACCTACAGAGGAAGTAAAAGAAATGGGAAATGCTCATATATTTTTAGTGCCTCTCTGACAGGCTACCTGAGTGACAAATAGGGCACCACACAGGGAAGATTCAGCCAAGCCATGGTATTTAGCCATCATGCAGGATTTATAGCAGTAATAAAAGGTATTTGCCATTTACAAGTACTCAGAACTATTTCCCACATCATCTCAAATCTCCTCATTCGTATCACTCACAAAGCTGGGTTGTTAAGTCATTTTCAAGGCACAAACTAACACAGGGTTTCGTTAGAAAGACTGAAAACCTCAGAGTTTGTTCAAAACGCCAAACAAAGTTCCTGGCTTTGGTGCCCATACCTCGAGAAGCCCAGGTGTTTGCAGGTTGTGTTGCCATACTCTGCTCTCCAGTCGTCGGAGCAGACCGTTCGCCAGGACCCAAAGGTGAACACTTGCAGCACTGCCCTCTTCCCACTCAGCCTGACTTTGGAATTCAGGACAAGAAAAGCCTCAGTGAGCTGTGAAGATGAACATCAGGCATGCAACAGGCACACGACAGTGCCGAGGCACCACTGTGGTGTCTGTGTTTCCTGGCTCGCTGAGTTTTTGCTACTTGTCTTTTTCATCACTTGGATTCTTTGACAGAATTTTTCAGTGGGTTTGTTTTTTGTTTCCCCTCTCGTTAAATAAGGGAACTAAGGTACTCTGAGCTAGGACAGCCAGGAGAAAAATATCTTTAGTCAAGAGAGTGTCAGCTCTGATACAGCTGGAGGAGGCTGCTGGGCCCTCCAGTGAGCTTTAGGCAAGTCTTGCTGATGGCAGTGAGTTGGAGCTGCAGATGCTTTGCCCCGAGGAAACCTGTGGTCAGGGTGAGGGATGGGAGGTGTTTGGCACCTCATGTGACTGAGAGGTGGATGCACTTGTGCCCAGCTGCCCTGGACCTGGGAAAGGGCACATCTGTGTGGTGTTTCCAGGGAGAAGGGAGGCCATGCACTGCTGAACAGGGCTTTCCCACACGTGCCCATGAGCCAGTGTTATGGAATTGCAAAGGAAGAAGCAGAGGCATTGCCACGGGCTGCACAGAGGCCTCAAACCTCCCTGGGGAAACTCTCCAAATGCTGAACACATTGTGCAGGGTTAGCTGGGGCCAAAAGCTCGTGGTTCTTGTCATGCCTGCTTTGCACAGATGGAAAGCTGTGCTGCCTCCTTACCTGTGGGTACAGGAGCCAGGATTATGAGTGCACTGACCTAAAACTCTGTTATTCTGCTTACTAATTTTAGTCTTTTCCCTCCAGTGGCTGGGAACACCACAGTCACCTTCCACAGCATAGGACAGGGAGGGAGCATTTAAAACACCCCTGTGATTCCCAAAACCACCACAGAGAGAAATTCAGACAGAGGTTATACATTTCACATGTGAAGCAGCAAACTCTGCAGTACTGAATGCACAAAATGCTGATTTCTCCCATTCTCACCTCCTTTAAGATAATACCAGGCTTTTGCAATCTTCAAAACCAACACAGTGCAACTGTGTGCCAGTGAACAGAGAGTTCTGTATTTACACACCATAAAGCAGTGAGGTTATACCTTGCAGGCAGAAGAAATATGAGCAGTCAGAAAGCATCTGGGCTTCTAATGGAGAAAGATGATTGATATGGCAGTAACAATACTCAGCAATCATTTCATTTATCTAAAGCGCAGCTTGATTTCTCATGAACTGTTAATCAGTACCTCAGAGGGATTGCTCCTCTGGAGTGGTGATTCAGATAATCCATTGGTCTTTCTCATCTCACCCAAACTCTTCACAACAAGCATCCCTTGATAACTCACCAATTCTATGGCAGGAGGTAGGAGGGATTGAAAATCAAATTTAAATTACCACATCTGTACTCATCCTCCCCTTCTTTACAGTTGAAGACACCATTGCACCTGGCTGATTTCTGGATACACTTAAAGGACGATCGACAGCGAAACTTCCCGATGCAGTTGTACTGGACTAAAAGGAATGGAAGAAAACAGGGCAATGAAAACACACTTGGATATTAATTTAACGCTTCTGAAATCCATTATCTGGACAGATTTCAGTCTTGCTAAGGAAAAGCCAACTCTTGTACTCCAGGAACTTTTGAAATACAACCTGAAGGCTGCTCCATGGTGCTGCAAAAACTCATTTATTAGTAATGACTCGTAGGAGGAGTCAGCCTTGCTGTGAGTGCTGTGTGTGCTGACTCCTTCCCAGCTCCCTCTACCCAGTTTAAGTTTCACTCGAGGGTGAATTCCAGCCTGGTACCTCAGATCCTCAGCAGCAAATTAGGGAGACCCTTGGAAAACACATCCAGTGCTCACTCTTTCCAAGGAGATGCCTCAAATTCCCACAAGCTGATCCCTGTTTCAGGTGCGGAGACATCAACATATTTGGCCCCTCAGCCTGGGCAGGTCACACTTCCCAGCCACAACTGAACTCATTCTGCATTTTCTTTTCCTTTGTAAAAGTTGTTTTTGATAGGGGAAAGTTCTTTAATTCTTTGAAGACAAACTTAGAGAAGTGAATTACAAGACAAAAATATGTTGTGGGCTACCCGCAGGGGGTTTTTTTACTCCCCAGTTTCTAAACTCAGCTCATTGCCCAAGGGGAGCTGACAAAATTTTACCAGAGAAAGGTTTTCTGAAGCTGCAGGTTCCCCAGTATTGTAAATATTACACCAACCCTCTCAGGAGCGCCAGACCTATTTTATCCCTACATGTAAATAAAATTTAAGGCTATCACATCAACGAGATTTTTTACTTCCGCAAACAAGCCACAGTAGCAGTTTAATTCTATTCTCAGTAAAAAGCTCATGAAAAATTAAGCATTTGAATGGTTAAGTGAGAACTTGATGAATAACTCATGGTACTCACCACCCAGGCCAATGGCAACTGCTAGGATTACTGCAAGGAATAAACCACAGACATATGGGAAGTATTTTAGGGAGACAAGAGCATGGCACATTGAAGGTGGTTCAATATCTCCTGGAAACAAAACAGAGGGAACAGCTTCTGTGAGGTTAAACCAGCTGAGTTTGCAATGAAAAAGACTTATCTAACATTAAACTAGGTGTCATCGGTAACTCCTGGATATACTTTATGAGCTGACCTCACCTCAAGGGATTTGGATTTGCTCTTTCAGGGAATGAGAAAGCTCCAAGAGCTTTGGGGCTGCTGCTGCTCTCAGACATCCCTTGAGCATTTGCCTTGGGAGGGTCTGAATTGCGTCCCTGCAGAGCACCTGGCCTGTCCTCAATGCAATCAACAATATGAGCTCCAAATTTTCATTTTCATGGCCTACACCACCCTGGGAGCTTTCCAAGTATATGAGCACCTCTGCTGAAAATGTGAGTCCTGGGATAAAAATGAAATTCATACCTGTTTTGCCTGTGTAATCAAACTTGTGTGCAGCTCATAAATAGAAGGTCAAGACAAGAGTGAGGAAAGTCACTTGTCCTTCTGGATTTGGAAGCAAGGTTAACTGAAAATTATAAAAAGTTACATTTGAACAAAAGCAGAACCCCCTAACTAGTCTTGAAAACTGTGAAAAAGTGATCTGCTCAAAGTTTTGCTACAAAGGCGGGAAGAGAACTGAGCAATGGCTCGAGGCTGAGTCTTGAGTTCTCAGGTAGAAAAGATGCATCTAAAGGTAAAATATACATCAGCAGTAATTGCTGAATACATTTCATGAGCTGGACCTGTTCAGCAACCACTGACCTCCAGAGCTGACCTCTGCTTAGTGGTATTGCCAGTCTGGAAGACAACAAGAGATTCTGCTGAAATTAATGAATGGTTCACTTGTTTCAAATGTATTCTGATATACCAAGGGCAAACTGTGGGGAAATAGCAAACACAGCTGGGTCACGGCCACACACAGGTACTGACAGAACCTTGGCTTTAATTTTAGCTCATACAGCTCCTCACTTCCCCATTCCACAGGCTTTGAAATTGAGATTGGCAGATACAATCAGTCAAGGATAAGGAGTGTCTCCGAGGGTTTATAGACTCTCTACTAAATCCCGGCTTCCTCAGACTCTCAGCAGCAGCTGAATAACTGGTTTTGGCAATGGAAGTGGTGTATGGTATGCCAAAGATCTTAGACAGCTGTAGCAGCTAATGGACTAGAAAATTAAATTGCTCTATTTCCATTCTGGAAGCTCAGTCTGCCTCTGTTGGAGCCCATGGTTATTTTGAAACCTGTGGGAAGCAGCAAACAGAGATGCTAATCCTCCAAGGCTGCTGCATTGTATATTCAGGTTTTTTAATGCACCAATTTCCAGGCTGGCAAAATTTCAAACAAACAGTTCCAAAATGCGTCTGAAGAGTGTGGGGGAGCATTTGCTTATGTGTGAACAACCTGGCTGTGAGAAATGCTCGTGTGTGCAAGCTGACCCAAGATGTCATCACGTTACTGAGCTGGCAAGCCCCACACCTGGGGGAGGGAGGTCGTGGTTCTTCCTCCTCGGTGTGATCGCTTGCTCTGAGTGGGGAAGCACAGTTTTGCACACAGTGGCCATTTGGACTGCAAAGGTCAAAGGGCTGTGGGTTGTCCCTACCAGATCCATCTGCACTTGGGTCCACTCTTGCTTGTGGTACGAAGAAAAATCTTTTGAAGGTAAACTGAATTGGTGGTACTGGCGGTTCATCTTCTGCAACGGAGATGATTTCAAGACTTCCAGTAGTGGGGTTTGTCTCTTGTACCTGACTCAACAGGAGAAAAAAAAAGAAAAAAGAAAAAAGAAAGAAAATTATCGTTAAAGTGTTGTCATGGAGTCACAGAATGGTTTGGGTTGGAAGGAACCTTAAGATCATCCAGTTCCACCCCCTGCCATGGGCAGGGACACCTTCCACTATTCCAGGTTGCTCCAAGCCCCATCCAGCCTGGCCTTGGACACTTCCAGGGATGGGGCAGCCACAGCTTCTCTGGGCAACCTGTGCCAAGGCCTCCCCACCCTCACAGGGAAGAATTTCTTCCAAATATCTCATCTAAACCTCTCTGTAGCCCCCTTTGGGTACTGGAAGGCCACAACAAAGTCTCTTTGGAGCCTTCTCTTCTCCAGGATGAACACCAACTCTCTCAGCCTTTCCTCATAGCAGAGGTGCTCCAGCCCTCTGAGCATCTTCCTGGCCTCCTCTGGACTCACTCCAGCAAGGTCCATGTCCTTCCTGTGCTGGGGACTCCACAGCTGGACACAATACATTGTTATGTACTTAATGTTCATGTGAGAAGCACTTATAATTAATTTACCAGCAAACTACAGAGGTTAATTTTTGTTCAGATTCACCTAAGCACTGGAGCTACTCTTAATAATTCACACCAGGGGTGTGAATCCATCCCCTGCTCTATAATTGCAATAGGAAACAAGAGAAAGGCTGAAATGCATAGGACACCAGCACGGCACCTGACAGGATCCTCACTCAGGGGAATTTTACTCCAGTAAACTTTAGATGACTTACTACACAGGGAAAAAATTTAAACTTAGCTACACTAGAATTTGGGGTAAATAGATTTAAAATGCTAATTTCTGATTCTGGTTCTGCACAATGGCAAAAGGAATCAGATTTTTGAACTCACAATGGTGTGAAATAGGTCCAGGTTTCTTAAAGACAGTGGAGCTGGCAAGCTGTAAAAGCAGCACATTTGCAGGGTCAGTCCAAGAAAATGCTTACAATGACAATTTTTAGGCAAAGAATACATGTTTTATCTGTGACATTATACCCATAATGGAAAATAACCTGGAATATTTTTTCACCTTTCAGCAATAAGGTTTATGCTCTTTCATTTGGTAAAATTTCACCTACATTTAAATGAACATAAATCAAATTTTGTAGAGAATCTACAATCTGCCAGCATGATTGTTAAATATTAAAACCAAGAAGCCTTCTAGCTGGTGCATAATTTGCCCATCAGGAAACAAAACAGCATTGTGAAGTAAATTACCAGCAAGCTGAACACTGACATTTCGCTTGTTCAGAGGCTATCACATGCTCCCAAAGCTTCACTCACCTCTTCCTGAGAAGTCATAGTTGAAAGCAAAACCGTTTTCCTTCTTCATTATCGAAAGCAACCCAAAGGAAATTCAGAGTTTGCTGAGCCACTCTGCTCTGGGAGGGTTTCCAGCCGGCCGCTGCGTGCGGCATCGCGGCCGCAGCCCGTGTAACCCGACCTGGAGGGGGGTATCGGGTGGCCCCGGATGGCATGGCTACGGAAAGGGGGAGATAAAAATTCAGCACGCTGTCTAATTAGCCTGAGAACACCAGGCAACACTGGAGTATTTGCAAACCTTCCCGTGAACCCTTAGCAAAGCAGCCCCACGAACGCCACGTGAGCCCTGGCTCGTCCTCTGTCAAATCCGAGGGGCCTGAACACCAAGAGCTGCAGGTGGCAAAGGGCAGCAGCCCCGGGGCTTCGTCTCCTCAGCACACAAAGCTCACAGACTCACCTTGCTCCTCCTTCGCTTGGTTCAGCCTTCGCCGGGTGCCTGCACAGGGTTTTTGAAAAAGCAGCGTCTCAGGTTGCTGAGGTATCAACGCAGTTGTGCTCTGGGATTTAGAAAATGGAAATGTATGTTCAGCTGCAAGGAATGCTCAGGAGTAGTAATAATTTGGCTGGGTTGTTTTCACCACGAAGAGAGGTTCCTGACAGAGGGAAGGGTGGAGGGAGGAAGGAGAAGGAAGGATGATGCAAAAAGCCATCAGACTGTAAGTGAAACAAGGCTCCTGAGAGGCCAGGGAGGAAATTGAAGTTTTCCATGATAAAACCCATGTCCCTGGAACATGGCTGAGATGAGAGAAGCTCCTCAGTCCCTTTGCTGTGCACGATGGAGACTGACACTTCAAAAGGAAAGGACACCACATCACAATCCTGTTAACTTAAGCCATGACATCAAGAATCCTTCATCATCTCCTGTGTCACTCTTTCAGCAGCCCTCCCTGGAAATGGGGACACTGTCCCCACCAGGCTTCAGCTAGTCCTGATGGTTCTCCACATGGCTGGAGAACCAGCTCAAGCTGGCCAGGTGTCCCTAGGGGAACTTCAGCCGAAGTGGGAAAAACGTGAGGGCCCGTTTCAGACCAGCAGCTCAGGTGATCCTTTCAGTCCACAGGGTGAGGTGTCCTGTCCTCCACAGGGAACACTGATACCTGCAATGAGGACAGAAAAAACTGCCTCCAACCAATTCACCCACTCTGGCCATGCTGGAGATTGCAGGCACCAGCCAGGGCAGCTCTGCAAAGGCTCCCACAGTGGGACTGGCACCACTGGAAAGAACAAGTTCTTCTTCCTGCTTCCACCCTGAGCTGCTCTAAGCTCTGCCTCAGGCTGTGATGTCTAGATGGGACATTGGGTTTAATCTTCCACAGCTGGGTTGCTCGTTGCCTTTGGCTGAGCAGACCAGAGCAGGAGCCACGTATGATATGGGCAGGAGGACATGAAACTGAGCCCAAAAGGAAAGTTTTGGCCTACAGATTAACTTCTTACATGCTGCAGGACAGCCTCACTAGCCTCCCCACCAATGCAGTCACAGCTGAGGTGGATTTCTTGGCTTTCAGGAGACAGTTTAAAGCAAAAAGCTAAAAGATTCCACCTCAGCCCCTTTAGCAAGTCCACTCTGACTGTGGTGGCTACCCGTGGGCTTCTCGTCTTGTTCTGCCAAGGCAGATGGGAAAAGCTTTTGCTTCTTCAGGCGCCCTCCAACGAAAATTCAGAGGCGCAGATTCTGTGAAAACAGGATGTCAGCCTTTGTCAGAAAAGATCACAAGGGGCGTGAGGTTTGGGGTTTGTTTGTTTTTTTTTTTTTTTATCTGCCTCTTTCTCTCTTTCATTTTCCGCCTCCCTCCCTCCCTCCCTCGCACCCTCCTCCCACCTCCCCGTTTGTGCCAGCGCCCGGAGAGGGGAGGACGCGGAGGAGATGGCGGTGGCTGAGGCGCAGCTGTACGCAAAGGTGTCCAACAAGCACCGGAGCAGGAGCACCTCTGCACTCCTGGAGCCTCTCCTGGCCAAGGGATTCCCGGCTCATATCGCGTGAGTAGTGTGCTCGGCTGCCTTTGCACGGTGACATTTGTTTAAGATATGAGGTGTTTGCCATAAAATCCCGACACAGGCGGCTTGGTTTTTTTCGATCAGGAGAATGTGCTGCTCCTGGGGGTGATGCCCCTATGCAGGGATCAGCCCTGTGTTGCTCTGAATTTCATACAGAGCAGTGTGTATTGCCCATGTAGCAAAACCAACCTGCTCAATATCCCATTTTTTTAAATACTGTGTAAATCTAAAGATGCACACCCTTCCACATCCTGAGTTTGAGAGGCTTCTCAATGAGTTGAGAAGCTGACCATAGCTTCCTCTTGGGATGCATCCTCTTTCATTTTTTTTCTGCTTATCACTTTCATTATAAGGGAAGCAAACACTTTTATTACAAGGGAATTAAACATGGATGTAATCTCTAGCCAATGTTTTTTTCAGGCCTGGCAAAAAATCTCCTGCTGGATGGTGTCACTGGAAACTATTTAAAAATCTTTCCTTAACAAGATGCCCCATAAGTCTGTCAATTTTTCTTCCTGTCTTGAATCAGGATCTTGTTCCAAAATTCATGTCCCTCCTAGAACACATCATAGTAAAGAATGAGGCACTATTCTTGGCAACCCCAATGGATCAGAGAGTAACTGGCAGCAAGTAAACAAGTGGATGCAAAAGAAAAGTGCTGGTCACTCCTCCCCCAAACATCTCTTCTGTTGGACAGGAAATTTCCAACTTCTGAAGGGCAAGTATGGACATTTTTGGTTCAAACGGTTGAAATAATAAATCTTATTATTTAAATATCAGTGAACCCCTCATAAAAAATATTTTAGAAAGAAGTGCAATATCTCTCTACCTTTTGACTGAAAATTAAGCAAGTGGAAGAGGCTCCATTTGTAAGTGCTGTGTTGTTTTTTGGGAACAGCTGTGGCAGCAACAATGTCAGACATGATGGGCACAGTTCACAAGAGAACCGTGAGTCCCTTGTTCCCAGTTATGCACAGTGGAATTTAGCTGTGGGCTGAGAACATGGCTCATCATTTCTCTATCAGTACTGTAAGTTTGGTCAGCCCAAAGCAATGAACACTTTTCAATTTTTTTTCTGCTTTATGTGGTGTTTGTCCAATCCCAAAACACTTTCTGCTGTTACTGAGATGACTTTGTGCTTCCCAGTTCAACACCAAGAAGCAGCAGCAGAAGTACTGTGCAGATCGACAAAAGGACCCAAAGCAATTTTTAAAAATTTTATTTTCCTTTTTTGACTTTAAAACCTTCAAAATTTCAACTGCGTTTTTATAAAACCTTTTAGCTCTCTCTGCCGTCCCTCAATTAAACCATGAATGAAAGTACCGAAAAGTTTGTTTTGAGATATCCTGGCCTGAGAAGTATGAGGTGGGGTGGAAATATTACAAAATCTTTCACCATGTGGAACCAACAGGCCAAAGCAACATTTCCCCAAAGAACAAAACTCATATTTGTGAGGGTCATGTCTAGCATAAGATAACAAATTTCCACAAGAAACTATGGCTGCAGTTTTTGTTTTAGAGAAGAGCCAGCTTATTCTCACTGCAAGTTTATTTTTTAATCTACTTTCAGTACAGCTTTTCAATGTTTTTTCCCTGCTGTCTGAGAGAAATTGGTACTTGCAGAATTTATTCTTTGCGCTATTTTTCAATTTTCACTTCTCCTCTTGGAAGCGTAGGATTAGTCACAGCCTAATGCACCCCTAGTGCTAAGGGCTCTATAAACACTGCTGGAAATCATCCTGCAGCCAACATATGTGTTGAGACAAAAGGTGGGGACAGGCATGGAAAGGAGCACAGGGGAACGATGAGATGGGACTGAGCAGGATGGCAGGTCACGGCTTCAGGTCTCGCTTGCCTTATTACATTTAATTTTGAAGGCCTCATGGTAAAGGAAACCTGAAGCCAAGCCCCGTTTTGGCTTCAGGGCTGTTTGCACAGAGCTTGTCCCCAGCTGGTAGGAGCAGCAGGGCATGAAGTGTTAAAACACTCACTTGGAGGTGCAGTGAGTGGTTGCAAAGGCTGGCATCATTGCCACTGACATTTCCACAAGGCACGGCAGGAAGGGCTGCGTGAGGAGAGGGACAGAAACACCGTGGTTTGTGCTTGGTGTGATGGAAAGGCTCAGCAGAGGCACAGAAAGTGGATGTGCAGTGTCCAGTCACAGAGGGCACAGGCTGGCTTTGGACCTCGTGGTTGTGCACTGATCTGGCCACGGAAGTTGATTTACTTTACGGAAAAGAAAGGCAGAAGGCAAAGTTTGACCTCACGTTTGTCCTTATCCTTGTCAAGCCTCACTAAAGAGCCAGGCATGGTTGCATACAAATGTTATCAAAAAGCCCAGGTGTAATTTTTTACACTGAAGAGAACGCAGAAGACAGGGAGGGAGCACAAGGATGAACCTGAGTCCTGCAGCTCAATGCTCACACTGCTGATGTGTGTTCGGGTGTCACGAGGACGGATGAGGAACAAAAATAGGAGGAGACAACACAATTCAATGCCCTCAGGAGCCAGTGGCCAGAAAGGGTGGCCTCAAGAGACAAGGAAAAGCATCAGCAGAGGTCAAGTAATTCAGTAGTTTTTTCCAATGCCCACTGTCTCTATGTTCCCTTCTTCTGGGAAGTTTGTAGGTGCATTTCAGGGGTGGAAATGGGGTTCATGGGTGCAGCTGCTGCTTGAACACTTGAATCACCCAGTATTTATGCACAAAGATTTGCTCATGTGAAGCACATAGCTGGCATTTTGAAAGCTCTAGTGAGAAAAGGAAATGCGGATCAAACCCCACCCCAGAGAATGGAAGTTGCATTAACAGAGGGAAATGAGAGATTTTGTCGCTCATCTTGACCGAGCTGCTGGCTTAGATCTGGCTCTCTGCTGGCTGTGGGGGATCCTCAACCCAGATTTCAAACCCCAATATAAGCATGTTTTCCTTAGTTTTAATGTATGGGCTTGGACCTGGCATCTTGAATCAGAACCTTTTTCCTATGAACCAAGAAAAATCTGTTCTTACAGCGGATGGATGGTTTATCTGACCCCAAGGAAATCCATATATTCAGTAGGGCAGCTAAGGAAACACCTCCAGAACATAAAGGAAGGCATCTTATGGGGAGGACAGCTTACCAGTCTTCAAGGAATTAAAGACTTGCAGTGAGAAAAAAACTATCTGGAAAGCTTCAAGAACATTAACATTTGCTAGGAAAAACCTTCTTGCTAAAAGTCCTGCCTGTGCTGGAAAATAGACGGGGTGACCACAGTCACTAAATGCATTTATTTTATAAAAGTTTTCTTTCTGGTATTCTGAGGAACCAATTTTGTGCTTTTTCTAGGCAAAAGGCCCTGGTTGCTACTGGACAAAAGACAATAGAAGATGCAGCAAAATGGTAAGTACCTGTGATTTCTAAGGTGGCCCTTCACATTAAATCTGCCTAAAAATCCTTGTTGAAGTGCTCATCCTGTCACTGAATTTGAAGCTAGATGCCATAAAGAAAAGAAACCTGAATTTGAGATTTTTTAAAAGTTTATTTCACTCAGAGAGAGAAATATTTGTATTTGTACTCATTCGGGGAAGCAAGGTTACTTGCAGAAGGTCCAGGTAGATTTTAAAAAAGCAGCTATTTTTACTTTTACCAATGAGTCACTTCATGGGACCAGCTGGTCTGGTCAGAAAATCCTCCTCAGCTTTAAGCCTCCCGAGGGAAAGGAACAAGGAAACAGGGAAAATTTCTGTAAGCCCATGACTGCTCTTACAAAAACGTGCAGAAACAACGGCTGAAGGGGAACAGAAAGGCTCACCACAAAAAAAGCTGAAAGGCTGATGGTCAGAGGGACGTATTAGTACAATCAAAATCACCTCTCAGTTTTGAACCCCACAAAGTTTTCTCCTCCCTACTGAGGCTCTCACAGAGTATTTATATGTCATTCATGTGCTGATAATTAATTTTTTTTTGCTTTAATTCATCTTCACATTAAATCCAGTCTTTCCTTGCATTTTTGGGGGGGGTTTGTTTTGCTTTGCTTTTTGGTTTTTTTCCTCCTTGGTTCAGTTGCTTTTTTCTTTTTTCTTCTATTTTCTTTTCTTTTGTGAAAAGCCAGAGGGGATATTTGAGAATGGCATGTTCTTTCCAGATAATTTTTTTCAGGGATGCTGCCACACTTCCCAACAGCCATTCCCAATCCAACAGCTGCAAATACAAACACACAGCACAGGAAGGACATGGTGAACGATATCATCACATGAGATATGTGTTTCTCCCCTTTGCTTGTGTATTTTCCAATTTGTCTTGCTTGCTTTTCTTAGGGCTGAATAAAAAGGCTCTTTTTGAGTATTTTTTAAATCTTCAGTTAATTTTAATTTTGTCATTCTTCAACATGTTCCACCCATTGCCTTTTTTCCTCTTTCAGTCCTCTGTTTCCAGTCATGAAAAGGGGAAAAAAACCCCTCAAAATTCTAAAAAAGTATTTTTTGTTTTCTCCCATATTCAGACAGTGACAGAAGTGAAGACACATGATAAAATGTAAAGTGCTCCAAAAATAATCAAAAAAAAAAAACAACCAAACCCTCCATTATTTAGTGCTCCAGAGAGGAAAAGCAGCTTTTATTTCAGCTTTTCATTTGTAAGAAAATAATAAAATTGTATTTCCTTTTTCTGATCTCTGCTATGGAGGCCTTGGGCCACAGGAAACAAGAGCCAGGGGTGCCCACACTCACTCTCGGGGGTATGCTCTTGATTTCAGGCTGCATTCCCACTGCAACGACCCCTCCCTGGATGACCCAATCCCTCAGGAATACGCTCTTTACCTGTGCCCCACGGGCCGCCTGCTCAGCCGCCTGCAGGACTTCTGGAAGGAGAGCAAGCGCCAGTGCGGGAAGAACAGAGCCCACGAGGTGTTCCCACACGTCACCCTCTGCGACTTCTTCACGGTGAGGCACGGGAGAGCGCAGGGGTCGAAATGCAGCTGGGTGATATTTGGTGAAACTGGGCCACCTGCTGCTGTCTGACACCAGAACTTGGTGGTGGTCGAATGAAATGACCCAGGTCCAGGCACGTTGCTCAATGTTTGAGTGATGCCTAATGTTTGAGTGATGCCTAATGTTTGAGTGGGATGTTTCGTGGTAGCTGATCCATCTAGAGCAGCCCCGTGCCACCCAGCTGCTGTCAGGCTTCCATGTGTCCATTGCTGCATGGGTTCAGGATGATAAACCCTCCCGGCCAGGGCAGCAGTGGCTGCCATCAGCCAGCTGTGCAGCAGGGACAGTGTTACCGTAGGACGCAGACAGCTTTGGCACCAAGCCTGTGGGAACCTCAGGGAAAGCTCTGCCTTCCCCACAGAGCCCCATCAGCAGCTCACTGCTATGGTGGCGTGTCCCACATTTTACCCTTTCTATTGAAGCTGAAGATTTTGTGAAAAAGAGAGAAGCAGAATGCACAGGATGGGAGAGGAGCCAGACTGGAGTCCAGCAGTGCAATTGAGTCACTTTGTCAAAAATTTAATATGGAAGTTAAACTCCTGAGCTGGACTTCTGGGGGGCAGTTTTCTGGTTCTAGAGGTGCTGCTGTCCTCCTAGATAGCTTCTGTATGCTTGGAAACCCTCTAGAGAACTTCCCAGCAGCGCTGCTTCTCCTGCATAGGTGAATGTGTCAATATAAGCAAAGTCCAGCAAAGAGTCACTGGTCTGGAAAAACTCTGGAGACACCTGGAATCCAGTTTTAGCATGCTGATGGTGCAACACATGAACATCAGCTGTGTCTGGGATGGGCTGAAACAGGCTTGAGCTAGAGCAGCTGGACAAAAATCACTTTGTCCATCATACCTTTATATTAAACCATTAAGTGTTTCCTTCCCCTTAAGGGTGGGTCATCACAACTGTGCCAAAAAGGAGAGACAGTGAGAATAAGATTATTTTGTTGGAAAATACTGGATGGTGCTCTGTGGCCATTAAACACAACTACGCAGAACAAAAATCATTAATTAATAATGAATGCCATGCTCTTGGGAAGCATCGAGTTTAAAGGCTTGTCTGGAAGAGACAACTGCATTGCAACCCTCGCCTTGCACAGCTCAGCAAAGGACTGTAGGATAACAGTAACACAAATTCTTACTTAGAACTGAAGAGGAAAGTCATGATCCCTGCCTCGTTTCAGACTGGTTACTGCACACCTGTCAGATGGTAAAATATTTTGGCTTTTTCCTACCCAGGCTAGATACACCTCGGGTCGAAGGCTCCATCTCCTGTTGTAGAACCAGGACACCGTGCTGATCCAACTGCCCACTATTACTGGTGGGCAGGAATTTCAGGCAAATTCCTAGGTATTTTGTGTTTCTCAGGAAGTTTGTAGCCCCACAGTTTTCTGGCAGTGCTGTATGACAGGGGCTACAACACTGGCTGCGAGCTGGAGGGTAAAGCCTGCTCCTCCTCTGTTTTCTTTCAGTGTGAAGATCAGAAAGTGGAATTGTTGTATGACATCTTAAAGCGAGTCGGTGACAGCTTTTCCCAGAGCTTTCCACCATCCATTTCCCTAACACTACATGCATCTCCCAGCTACCTTGGCTTCTTCATTGATGACAGCCAGGCAAATGTCCTCAAAGAGTTTGCTGTGGCGTTCTCCTCAGAGGCTTCGGCTCTGGCAGGTAGGATCAACAACAGAGGGAAAATGGGTGGGTTGTAGCACAAATGCGTAGCCACAGTACTGTGCAAAATGGGCACATCTCCAGGGGAGCTTAGCTGATGTTTTCCTGCCAGCAAACACCCTTTTCTCCCACAGAATTGCAAGCAGAGTGGCCAGAGGAGCATGTTTTAGACTTTAAAGACAGAGCTCTTTTGTCTAAAAGCTGAAATGATCCTATGTGCAATTGACAGGCCATTGATTAGGATATCCAGGTTGGGCAGGGACATAGCATTCCCCAGATCTCCAACCCCCTGGTGCTGTGGCCCAGCCTGATGGCCTGACTGCACCCCTGGGAACAGGGTCTAATACCCTTTCCAAGGGAAACTGCATCACCAGTGGAGATGCAAAATGGGCACAGCCCCACCACAGCTCTGTCTGGGAGAAATGAGTTCAGCACATCTCAGGCCGGGAGAGGAATTCAAACCCTGATCATTTTTTTTGACTCACAGAGGAAGCCAGGAAGCAAATCCAGTCCACATTTGGGAATGATTTTGGCACGATTAAAACCATGACACCCTTCAAAACCATTTTTCAGTAGATCTACTGTACCACTGGTTACTGTGATATTTCCTGCATCACGCAAAGCGTGCAGGATAAAACAAGAGGAGCTTTGAATGACCTTTTCTTCTATGTCGTGATGTGATTGTTTCATCCCTAGACTGCCACGTGAAGCCCTCCTTGAAGCAGTTCCACCTTACCTTGGCCCACAGGTTTTATCCTCACCATCAGAAGACTTTGGAACAATTGGCCAAATGCATCAACCCAGGGGAGCCCTGCCAGTGGGTGGCTGCTCTCTACTCACGGGACATGCGTTTTGTGCATTACCAGGTACTGGAATCAGATTTATTTCATTTCCTGAGCCCTTTATTTCCTTTGCTACTGTTATCTTGCCTTTTCCATCCTGAAGGAAATCTCTGCCTGCTCAGCACAGTGTTTCAAAGAGCTTGGGTGTTTCCAGTGCCATTTTGGGTTGAAAAACTGCACTCCTGAATCAGTAGATAATACCTTCATTATGGTAGGTTGCTTGACCTGCATGTCTCAAAATCTAATTCCAAGCCTCAGCAGAAAAAACTAATCTTACCATGACATGAGAAAGTAAAAGAGAGACTGGAAATCATCATGCTTTAGTATTTGCTAGGATTTGTCAGTTTACAGTTTTGCAGTAAAATTCCATTCAGCAAAATTGGTTTTCTTGATTGTTCCAGCCATGATGAAAACTGCAGCAGTGATCAAGGCACAGTTCTCACCGATGATTTTCTGCTTACCAGACTCTTAGTTAAAACCTGCCAACATTGTTTCCAGTTCTCATTTCCAAATTTAAATTATGGAATGACCAACAGTTTTTTTGACTTTGTAAAGTAAATCACTTTGTCACAAGTCTCATGTTGGATTTTAGTCACATTCAGGAGAGCTGCAAGCAATCACAAAAATAGGTCAGATCTGTGTTCGCTTTCAAATAACTCTGTACCAGCCACAGGGAGAAAAAGGTATTTTTGTGAAAACCAAGTGCCTGTTCTTACACATATTGTAAATGTGGTAGAGTCTTCCTTTTCCTCTGCCGAAGTGCCACTAAAGAGCGGGTCGCAGAGTGGAAAACAGAACTGGTTCTGTGTCCAGGAGAGGTGAACAAGCAACCCCTGAGCTGCTGCAGCACAGGGAACATCCTGACCCTGCTGTGTGTCCCCCCAGAGGCTGAGGGCCCTCTTCCAGTACAAGCCCCAGAACATTGACGAGCTCATGATCAACGCTGGGGACTTGATCTACGTGGACCCCACGCAGCAGCGTGACGTGAGCGAGGGCTGGGTGATCGGCACCTCGCACCGCACCGGCTGCAGGGGCTTTCTCCCAGAGAACTACACCGAGAAAGCCCACGAGGCAGACACGTGGGTCAAGCACAGGTAACTCAGGGTTTTGTGGGTGTTGCTTCCCATCACCGCTTTTCCTGCTGAGGAGCCGTGGCAGTTCCTCCTTGCCGGGAGCTGTGGGCAGAGGGGGAATCCAGAGGGTCGGGGTGGGACTCTGGGACACCTTCTGAAGGAAAAGGGATAGGACACACACCTGCAGACACCCAGAGTTCGTAAGTTCAGCTGCTCGAGGGATGACCCCTGCTTGCTCTTGAACAACCTGAACGCCCTAATGAATTTTGAAAGAGCACATTCTGCCAGGGCAGGCTGAGCCTTCAGCCTGGCTCTCTGCTCTCTTCTTTTTTCTCATTTCAAGGGCTTGTAGAGTTAACTTGAAATGAAACCACACAAAGGTTGCCCCGCCAGCTTGGCACCACCCTAATCTTGTTGATGTGCCCTGCATCAGAAGGCACCTGTCTGACTTCCTGCACTTCACTCTGCAGCTGACAGCACAGCTGATGCTACTTGTAGATTAGAGCTGATTTTTCTAGGCAGGGGAAGTTTGGTGTACTTCTTGGTGTCTCAGAGAAAGGGAGGAGGCCACCAGGTAGTATTTCCTGCTTGAAGGTCCTGCTTTAGCAGGGTTACACCCAACATGCACCATCAGTTCCTAATATTTTAACCTCATTTTTATGGGGTGTATTCTAAATGAGCAGCAAAGTGATGAGGTGGATTGCAAGTGTGCAAAAAGTATTGAGTGGAACATGAATCCTGATGTACTGATCCTGTAAACAGCATCATGGCTCAAAAATCTCTTCTATTTTTGTGTGCCTGTATGTTTGTGTATGTGTGTGTGTTGCTTCTGCTTTTTCTACAGGGAATATGTTTTTGAGACAGCTTTAAGATCCTTCACCAAAACTGAAAAGGAACCCAATGTGAAGCTGAATGGAGAAGCCCATAATCCCAGTGTGCCAAGGAGTGTAACAAATGTACTTTCTCTTCAGGTAATTGGTTTTTTTTCCATTTCTTATCTTTGCCACCTGCTTGTGCAGATATGCTATTAATTAAAGGCATTTAGTAAATTTAATAGTATTTTCCTTTTCCTCCCTCACACTTTCATGTTTTGTTGTACATTTACACATGCTATTTCATTTATTTATTATGTTGCACATTTATATATACATGCACACTCATACTTGCATTGTGTATTATCTCATAATTTTTTTTTGTGATGTACATGATGTGTATCACACTTGCCTTTCATAAAACTTCCCTTGTTCCTGTCGTAATAGCACAACACCTGAGTTCTGTGCTCAGGTTTCTCTGAGCACAGCCTCAGCAGGTGTGGAGACAAGTCTGGCAGGTGAGGGCACAAGCACAACCTCCCCTGACTGCCACATGGCTTCAGGCAGAGTAACTACATCAGAATTAGGCTCGCTGTTCATGGCTGCTCTTACGGCCAGGTTCTGTGGATGTCATCTTGGAGGTTTCCATGGCCCCAGACCTCATTTAAATGTTCCATTTCCGTCTTTATTTTTAGATGTATAGCAAGTGCAAACAACTGCACAGAACAGCTAGCTGGAGTGGTTAACAGCACTGACAGGATGACATTTTTGTCCTAGGTTCAAAATCAACAGGTATCCATTTTTCCTGTGTTTTCCACTGGTCTTCTGGTAGGAAGGGCAAAACAAATAAGGACTCTGATTTTTTCCTACAGCACATTTGCACCTGCATTGCCTTTTTGGCTCTGTCGGAGATGCTAAGACTCGTTTTCCGCACAGACACGCCTCAGAAACCCCTTTGGCTTGCTGGCCCCACAGCTTCTCTTCCTGCTGTGCTGGGCAATAACCCTGGGCTGGTTTGTGTCAACGTCGGAGAAACTGAGGGCACCTTGAGGGAACTTCCACCCTGGGGCCTCCAGGACACCATGTATATGACTGTAAGAAATTTCTGAACAAGTCACACATCGTTCCTCTGGCTCTTGGCTGCTCTTGGCCTCTCTTATCCGGGTCAGATCTGTGGCAGAGCCAAGGCTTGGCCTGAGGAACGTGTTTTGCAGATGGGCACGTCTCCAGTACAGAGTTTCTCTGGCCTCTGGGTTCCTCTCAAGCAAAAGAGGAAGACCACAAAACCTTGGGTTTATACTCTGATCTCGTGGCAGTTGATTGGCATTTCATGGCAGAAATGCAAGTGTTTAACAGAATGCACAAATATCAACCTCAAACCACTTCTTAAGAGTTCCCTTCTCTGTTGCTGAAGATGCAGAGCACTTAACTCAGAGGCAACTGAGCACTTAACTCAGCAGCAACACAGCTGCACAGTTTTAAAACCTTTGACCTGTTTCTCCTTATTTTCTTCTCATCTGTATTTAATGTGCATTGTATGCTAACCCCAAGCTACTTCGAACTTATTTGTAATTCCATGCAGTCTAAGTAAAAAAAGTGGCCTTGTAGGAGATCCGAGTTCACTGTTGATTTGGCCACACAGATATGAAAATGTAGAAGTAGTATTTTAATTAGGAAAAGCAGAAGTTTGGTGTTAGTCCTGGTGTAGAAAAGGGCACTACCACTTAAATCTTAGCTGGTTTTCCATTTTTTGTTTATATCAACCACATGATATAAATTAAAGTTACGATTCCTTCCCACACCAAGATTAAAAGATCTATTACCAGCACTGTCTTTCACTAGTGCTAACATAGAATTAAAACCTGCAGCCCATGGGGGTCAGGGATGTGACCTTTGGCAGGACAAGAGGAAGTGGCCTTAAGCTGCACCAGGAGCTGTTCAGGCTGAACATCAGGAAGAATTTCTTCACTGATTCAATGAAACATTGGAACAGATGGCCCAGGGAGGCAGGAGAGTCCCCATCCCTGGAGGTGTTCAAGAAACAACTGGATATGGCTCTCAGTGCTATGGTTTAGTTGACAAGGTAGTGATCGGTCAAAGGTTGGACTCGGTGACCTTGGAGGTCCTTTCCAATATAAATGATTCTGTGATTCTGTCTCTTTCATTTCCCTTTAGTGGAGAACCAGTCAGGCTTATTATTGCCCTAAAGACAGGCACTTATTACAGCAGCTCCTCTCCAGGAATCCAGACTTTCCTGCAGGTTACAGATAACATCTTAATGAAACCCTTTTTCCCCATCTGCCTCAGAACGCCGCCCTGCGGAGAGGGGTGCTGGTGATGCGCCACGGGGAAAGAGTGGATCAGGTCTTTGGCAAATCTTGGCTTCAGCAGTGCCTGACTGCAGATGGTGAGTAAGGTAATGGGAGGATCTGCAAAAACGAGGACCAAACCAAATTAATCCCAGTAATGGGTAGAAGAGATTCAATCTTCTGCGTGTAAATGTAAACCCTGGCACAAAGGAGTGGTAAGTCAGGCACAGCACTGCTTTGACCTGCGTGTAACCAGGTCACAATGTCCTAAAGTCCTTCGTGTTCATGCTCACTAAACTCTGCAGATAAACAAAGCTCTTGTGCTGCTGATGGAAGTGTGTTTCACTGACACGTGAACAGATCATAAGAGCACACTCATCACCTCTCATCACGCGAAGTGGTGGTTGCCAGACCCCTCCACCTTTCTGTGCCTGAATCACAATCATGGGCTGTCAATCAGAGTCACACTATGTCACTAGTCCAACCTGGGCAATCTGTGGTGGAAATGAAACGTCAGCACTGACCTAGATTAAAATCTGAATTTCCCCTCTCTCTCTCTCTCTCTCTCAAAAATGCAGCTGACTGTAGCTGCCAGCTAATGTACAAACAGAACCGAGAGAGGGAACAGCTGCNCAGGTGAAGAAAACTGACCCAAAACAGGGAAATGTGTGTCAGGAGGAAGGAGGGGAACAAGAAGGTGGGAGTTCACAACTGAGAGTTTTATGCTGAAAGTCTGCCTTGCTATGCTGGAGATTCCCCATGTTTAGTGTGTGAAATTCACACCAGATAAGGAGAGTGGTACCTTCTGGCAATGCGTTGGTTTCATTTTTATTCAGTGGAAATGGGTTTTTTTGGCCATTTTGGCAATTGTAAAAGAATGTAGATAGGGAGTCAATTTTTGTTTCTCTTGAGTTCCACAGAGCCAAATTCTCTTGATTTCACATCCTCTCTTCTCCTTCCCATTTGCTCCTTCCTAGTTTGTGGGAGAGGGGCTGTCACTTCCTGACAGGTGACTTCCCAAGCCAGTGTTGTGGCCTTAAAATGCAACCCCTTTAAAGTAATAGCACTGGCTGTTTTTCATCAGTGAGACACTGACTCTGTAATACAAACATGAAACAGATGCTGCCTCCCTTGTGCCACAGAAAAATGTCTTGCCTTGTTTCAGGAAAATACTACAGAGCGGATCTGAACTTCCCCTCCTCCCTGCTGAGGCGGAAAGACAGCATGAAGCAGTTTGAGTGTGATCCTCCTTTATCTTGCTGTGGTATTTTCCAGTCAAGGCTTATAGGTAAGCTGGATATTATCCTCCTGCAAATGTAAGGCTTTGGGAAGCAGGCTGTCATCATCTGCCAAAGCTCATGCTGGCTTTATAGCAGAAAAAATTCCTACCAGCACTCACTGTTGGCCATGATTCTCCATGAACAACCACTGCAAGATCTTCTTAAGTAGCAAAATAGAGAACACAGCTGGTTACTCGTCTTTGAGACCCATTCTGCCAGTTCCTGGCAGAGAAAGTCTAGAGGAAGAAGCCAGAACACCACCTGTGCCCTGCTGCTTGTCTGCAAAGGATCAATGTCTTATGCAGCTGTCCCTGAGTGGGCAGTGAGGAGTGAAGGGGCTGGCCAGAGGAAGCGGCTCCATGGTCAGCAGTGTGGTCATCTCGCTGCAGGAGGATGGGTGGTGTGGGTCAGGCTGACTCAATTCACTCACCAGATGAAGTTGTTTGTGCTCCCTGAGCAAGATGCATGACTGTGACAGTGCTGGTCTGCTGCAAATGCTTGTCTCTGATGGCTCACGTATATAGAGACAGCCAAATGCCTAACTGCTGTTTGCAGATTTGGAGTGACTCTTCTGTCATTACCTTTCCAACACTCATTTTAGAATTGATGTTTCCACCAGAATGAGCTTTCTAATGAGCCCAATCAGAAGACAGTGTGAAAAAAATTAATAGAAAGGGACCGTCAATGTAGCCCATGTTGATAAAATTGCAAAGCTCTGAGCTGTTTTTTTGCAGAAAGTATTTGGTAGTCGTTTCTCATCTGTCACACTTTGCTTTTGCCATCCAGGGGAAGCTCTGCTGGACCAGGAGGTGACAGTCAGCTACGTGTACTCGTCCCCAGCCCTGCGCTGCGTGCAGACAGCTCAGCACGTGCTGCAGGGTAAGGCAGCAACACCTGCCAGGGGCTTCTGCCACACTGGAAACATCATCAAACTGCTGTGAAGTCTCTGACATGAGCAATTAAGAAGATGTACGACTTTGTGGTTACTTGTGGTTATCTTTAAGCAGGGAACACGAGGTGGTTTTGATTAGCTGGTAATGCAGGCAGCAACAAACCTGCTGGTGTGTGTAAGGTCTGTGGGATATGATGACATTTACACTGGTCCTTGGTAGTTAAAATCTAATGTTACATGAAACAGAGGTGTTTCGCATCTGCTTTGATTCAGCATTAGTAGATGTTCATCAAATCACCACTGCCACCTCTTCCAGAAAATATTTCAAGCCAAAATGCAGTATTTCCAGAGCTCTGAAGGATCTGAATTAGTGAATCGTGGATGACTGCTTTCATGTTAGTTTTTTTTTTTTTTGCAAGCTGAACTACTTTAATCCTTCATATTGCAGAACCTCTTTCCCTTCCTTTCCTCTCCCTCTTTTCTTTTTTCATCGTCTGTCCCTTTCAGCAGGTTCACAGTTCATTATCATGTTTACATCAGGATGCATCACTGCCACTCAATAACCTCTCTTGAGAATGCTCAAAAAATAATGTTTCTTTTGACAAGAGAATCCCATTTCTAATACAGGACAATTTGAACAATTTACTGCTCCACTGAGGAACTCTAAGCAAAATGCTATATAAAAGTGGTAAAAACATTCCCTGTCTGAAAATTATTCAGATTGCAACATTACTGAGGTATTTCCTTCTAGCAGAGCATCACAGAGAGCTTCAAAAATTACGATTATGATAATAATGATGATAATAATTTGCAGTCCCTTTACGTTCATCAGACAAGAATATAATGGTGGCTTCCTTTAATCAATTGTTTGGCAATAAGTAATTCATTTTCATTAATGAAAGTACAGCAGCAAAGAAGGTAGAACATACAGCCTGAATGTAGCACTCTGAGTGTGCCTTTCTTCTTAAGATTTATTTCTTGTTCTTGCAGGGCTTAAATTAAATCAAAAAGTCAAAATCAGGTTGGAACCAGGACTGTTTGAATGGACCAAGTGGGAAGCAAGCAGGGCAATCCCTAACTTCATGACTGTGGCAGAGCTGGCAGAGGCATCTTACGACATAGATACAAGTTACAGGTAAAGGCTCTGTGTCTGGCTGATAAAGCTGTGGGGTTTTTCCCTGAGGTATCTTGTGCTTTTATGTGTCATAAATCATTACAAACACTGCAAAGATGGGGTGATTCTGATGAAACTCAGATCAAAAATAAGATAACAAAATGAAATATGTTGTCACCAGCACATGGGTGCACTCACACAAACATCTTGTGCATGGGTGGCAAGCACCACCCCTGCTGTGGTGCTGCCTTGAGAGCTGCTGGCTCAGGCCCCCAGCTGGACATGTACCATCATAGCTGCATTATGGGCATTATTGTCAGGTGCCAGGAGCTTTGCTTTTACCTTTGGTTCATGTGAAAACACTTTTTAGAAATGGGAAGAATAACCTGATTTTCAGTGACAAAAAAGGTGACGTTAGATAAGGTCGGTCAGCCCCTGGCTGAGGGTCTGCAGGGCAGCAGCAAGATGGTTTTGGGACAGGCAAGATAAGAGCATTTCACTTTAATTAATGTTTGTGGCATCGTTTTAAGTTGCTCAAAGATTACGACTGTGCTCAGCAAGGACTTTTTGGAGCCCTCATAACTTGGAGGGGTGAGGGGTGATGCCTTTTCTGAGCACTTGCAAACCACAGCCCAGCAGGAAATGAAAAGCCTCCAATTCAATCTAGCTCCTCATCTTTGCTCACAAACCAGGCTGCTCTGCGTTTGCAGTGCTCAGACAGATCCAGGAAATTACTCAGCTGTCTCTGGGATTTCCCACATGGTCAAGAAAGAGGGGAAGGAAACATCTCACGTCTTAATGCATTCCTTACAGCCAATGAAGTAGCTTTGTTTGAGACTGCATAAAGTCTCCAAAATCCGTCTCTTTTTTTGAGCATAAGGCTTTCTGGTGTGTTTTTGGTAAGTTAGTGTATTCTCTAGGGTTTTTTCAGTACAAAATCTCTTGCCTCAAAAGAAACTGCAAATGCACAGCAGTGGGAGGTTCAGAGTGGAGGCTCTAAGGCAATGTTAACTACAGTGTTCAGGCCCCTCACAGCTCACTCAGGTCCAGGCAAAAATAGGGTATAACTATAGAAATAACTATAATTCAAATATATATATATAAACTTGCACATAGAATGACAGTTTCTTCCCATCAGATTCAGGGCTAAAAAACCCTTGGGCGCCACATGTTATGAACGTGTGTTTGAGATCACTTAAAGAATCACTGGCAAGAGTGTCAGTAAAAATCAGATATAGTATTAAGTGTCAGCACAACAAAATTCATTGGCAAGCTTCACTCTACTACTGACTAGGTGGTTAAGTCACACCAAGGGAAAAAAGCAACAAACAAAATGCAGTCAATCAATCCAAACAGAAACAAACCAAGAGCTGTGTGTATGTGTGTGTGTCAAAAGGAACAATATTTAGCAGCATTTAACTTAGCTTATAACTTTAATTAAGCTTACTTACAGGCCTAACTTAGATATCTAAAGCACCTGAACATCTGAGAGAGCAGCACTGCTGGTGTATTCACCACAGCACGTGCACATGTGTGTACACACAGACAGAAAGAGTCAGCGCAAGGTACCTGTGAAAGTTCCCCTCAAAGGCAGTGAAATACTCACTTTGGATGTCTCTGCATCTCCTCACTGGGAAAAGGGTTGAGCCTCAAGAAGTGGGGTGATCAGCCCAGGATCCATCGTTGTTTGGAGATCCTGTGAGTGCAGCAAATGGGAGATTTCCCAGCTCGGAGAGGTCCCACTCACAGGGAAGTTCTGGTCACTGCTGCGGTCCAGGAAAGCTCCACAGACTGCTGTTTATAGGGTCCCAAGAAATGGGCTTTAGTCATAACAAGGTTTCATTCTGGCCCCAGTTCAGCTTGGAACTTTCTTTGAAAGTGTGAGAACAAGGATATTATGCCATTCCAGCAAAAAAAAGTTTCCAAGGGTGTTTATGGAAAAAAGCAGGAGCTCGTTGGACAGCAGCAGTGCCTGGGAGCAGACTGGCAGGCTATTTCTGATAAGCTCCAGAGGAGCTGAGCTCAGGGGCTGCTCATCAAGGCTGAGGCCTAATGAGCATTTCACAGATCGTGGTGTGGCCTGAAAAGGCTGGGGGGGGAGGATGCACCACCGCACCAGGGCCTGGTTTTACCATATTCACCTCTCGCAGTTGAGGCGAACACGACACTCACTAATTCTAACATAAAGTGCAGGCAAAAAGCGTTTATTCCAAGAGCCAGTGTCATATATATACACCTTTGTATGTTTATCATTCATGTTAATTGTCCATTGGTTGCTTAACTACTACAATAGATTCATTGGCTATTTTAACTACACCATACTATTATTCGTTATCTACAACACAGACATCCCCAGAATCCAAACAAGCGCCAGCTGCAGCCTTGTTGCTGTTTACTCCCTCTGTTGTTTTGAATTTCTTGCTTCTCTTGATTGAGTTTCTAGCGGGTAGACACGGATTGTGCTGAGATCAATGTCAGATTCAGACTCAGACAGGCTCTCTGACCTGCTGTTGATCTCTGGATTCACCCACTGCAAATTGGGGGCATGTTGTGCATCACCCAAGCCCCACCACACCTCTGAGGTTGCCCTGATTCACAGCAGTGTGAGGGTCTGGCTCTTAGTTTTTTTGGGTGCCTGACAGGCCCTGGTATATAAAAGAAAGAAGAATGCCTGGTCTTGGCAGAAGTGCTCAATCAGAGTGATGCATTGTGATTACTGTCCACGGAAACACCTTTTTTTTAACTGGAGCAGTGAAATCCTTTACTATCCATTTGACCAGCAACGCAGATAAGCCTCGTTTGTTGTATATTTTTTTTACTTGGTTTATTGAGGAGATTAACGCTGAGGTACCAAATCTTGCAAGCATTCACATCATCAGTGTCTCTCCTTTGTTTGATCCCAGCCAGGATTGGAAGACCCAGGCAGCTCTGCAGCCCGTGTCTGGGCAGTGGTCCTTGCTGGCAAATTGCTCAAAGCCTTTCTTAGGCATAAACCCTGCTTTAAATAATCTCCACAGTAAACTACAAGTTTTATTGAAGCCTGGTTTTGCCTGCATCTGGTGCTTTATAAGCTGTGAGACTTAGCCATGAGATTTAATGGAAATTACTCAGAGAGAAGTTAATGCTCCAGACAAGCAGAGGTAACAGCGTGTCAGCCAAGTCAGTAGATAAACCTTTTCACTAAGTGCCTTTTCTCCGGTGTAGTCATTCAGTATTCATCTAGATTAACATATATTTGTGATTTTATTGCCAGGGCTAACTTCCCACTCTCTTCTCTGGTGCCATTGGAGAGTTATGAAGACTATGTCAGCAGAAGCTCTGCAGTTATAAAACAGATCATCACTGCCTGCCCCAGCAAAGGTAAAGGTTTCAGGTCTTTGTATATTCTGTCAGACACTTGCAGTAACAAGAACTGGCAGAGATTTGCCAACAGAAGCACACTTAATATGAGCTGTTGGCACTGCACAGAGCTTAAGGTAGACACAGTGCTTGTCCTGGGCTACACTGAAGTAACATAAATGCAATTTATGGGATAGAAATGAAAAAAAGTAAAATAAAACTGAGACAGTAGAGTACTGAATTGCAAAAATATATGCTTCCCTTGGTCTTTCTACATTGGGATGTAGCTCAGCAAAAGATAATATGCTTTTTCAGGAAAGCTTTTTCCTCTTTCCCTCGCAAATGCCTTCTCTCACTAGCTGGCAAGCTCAACACGCCAGATATTTTCTGCCCATCACAACACGCTCTGCCACATGATCAAAAAGGCCTGCAAAGATGATCAGCCCCAAAGCCACCTCATCCCCATCTGCTGAGAGGCAGCTCCCTTACCAGCATTCTTTGCTTTTCCTGGTGTGCCAGGTGTCATCCTCATCGTGGGCCACAGCTCTTCCTTGGCATCTCTCACCCGAGCGCTCACAGGGCTCCCCAGCAGAGACAGCGGAGACTTTGCCCAGATGGTACGGAAGGTAAGAGGATTTCATTTCATCTGGAAGCTTTTGGGTTGTTCCATTATACTTCTAATAAGGAGACTGCTTATGCAGCAAGATGTGTGTAACTGCATGGCCAACACCAATGGCATCAGCTTTCTCCTTCTGAAGGGAATCTCACACAGTTTTAGCAAAGTGCTGGAGGTAAAGAGAAGGATTTTATTCTGGTGGCATTGTATGGGATTAGCAGCTAAATCTTTGGAGATTTTCTTCTGGAAAGTCAATGCCACGTAACACCTACAGACAAGAGGCACAGCTCTCCACTTGCTTTAGCTAGTCTCCTTCCTTTCAAAGTGGGAAAGAGAAGGCTTTGGGGTGACCTAATTGCAGCCTTGCAGTACCTGAAGGGAGCCTACAAGAAAGATGGAGAGAGACTTTACAAGAGCCTGGAATTACAGAACAAGGGAGAATGGCTTCAAACTGACAGTGAGTAGGTTTAGTTTGGATATTAGGAAGAAATTCTTTACTGTGAGGGAGGGTGAGGCATGGGAACAGGTTGCCCAGGTATGACTGTGGATTGATGACACAAGTTCAGCTCTCAGCCCTCAGCCTTCCAGCCTGGTTTTAGTTCATTCCAGAAGTGACAGAATACAGGGGGCTGCTCTTTTCTGTAGCAAAGCCCCCCCGCCATGTCAAAGCAATGACCCTGCTGGTAACTTCCTTCCCAGATCCCTTCCCTGGGCATGTGTTTCTGTGAAGAACTGAAAGAGGACAACAAATGGCAGATGGTCAATCCACCAGTGAGGACGTTAACTCACGGAGCAAACGCAGCATTCAACTGGAGAAATACTCTCATGGAAGATTAAAAGGTCATCTCTGCCTTTGCGGTTGTCAAAAAGGAGCCAAAGGCAGGTTATGGTTTATCACAGTCCAGTGATTCATCCCAAAGACACACAGAGGGTGAGAAATGCCCTCTCTGAGTTGTCAAAGCACAGAAAAACACTTCCGAGTTTGGTGCCTGAATTTTGTTTTTATTTTGGTGACTGAGAAGAATGAACTCATGAACTGGTGTTCAAGTGAGAAATACCACTTTTGGCGGTGAGGAAAGCACCTTTTAACATTTCCTGAGAGTACAAATGTTTAATAAATAGGGATGCAACTACCTGATTATAAATTCCACTCCAAGAGGCACTGAAGTAGACAACGTTGTATTTTTAAGGCCAAACTACGTCCAGCAAGAATTCCTTTTTGTTTTTTTCCTTCTTCAGTCACTTGCATATTTTCAGACAATGGGAAAACTGGGACTGAAAAAAAAGTCAACTCCTTCGTGAAGAGGGGACCAGCTCTAGCTAAAGCCACTGTATTTCCTGTTCACTCCATCAGTTCTGTGAGAGCAAATACCACACTGACTCTTTATTTACCTCTTCTATGAAGGGAGTCCACTTTCTATCGCACCAGCTCCTCATCCAGCAATTCTCAAGTGATGCATATTGCAAAAGGGTCTAAATTATTCTTTTTTGAAGTAAACTGAACTGATGGATTCACTGTTTCTGGGACAAAGAAAGGTGCCCTGTGTTACTGTGCTGGTGACAAAATAGTGACACGAGCAACTCTAACTCAGAACCCCTCCCAAGATGGCACTTGCAGCTCAACAGCTTTGCTCTGTGCTGTTTTGTGCCAAATTTATTAATTTATCTTCCCAGTGGGTCACCTGAAAGGTTTCTGTAGCTCTTCTGTAGGTGATGTGTTTAATTAAGGGAATGTAGCCCTGAAATTTTGTGCACAAACAGGACCGTGCCTTTGCACAATCTGTTTTTCTTCCGCTTTTCCTTTCTGGCTATCAGATAACTACCTCCAGGAAAGTACAAATATTTCTTTCAAGGAAAGGAAAAAATGAAAATGTCTCTCTCAGAGCATGACTAAAAACGTTTTCATTTTCACTCCTCACTACCTGCTCCTATATGACATCTCCCTGCATGCCATTAGCCATCAGGGCATGCAGTGGAGCCCGTCCAACATTCCAGCTTTGGGCTTGAGAAGTGTCTGACAGGCACCTTTATCTGTAGGTGTAGAGATTTTGTTATCTCAGCTGTGCAGCTGCAATGATTCATTCTGACTTTCCAGCTCTGGTGGAGCTGTTTAAGCTCTCAGTTTTCTGACAGTGCTGCAATTTTGCAGTGAAAATCAAGTGCCCCAGGGCCGAGACAGGAGTTCTTTAGTGAGCAAGTGATGCAAGAAGAGGCACAGGACTCGAGCTCAGGAGATGGGTGGCTACAGCTGCAGTCCCAGAAAAAGATAGAAACACTGAGTGTCACCACAACCTTTTCTTAATCAGAGGAAGCAGGATGCTACTGCAGCACTGAGAGCAGTGTGGCTTGGCTACTTCTCCACATCTCAACCAGCACTCACTCGCTGACAGCCAAGACAGGCAGGTGTGGTGAGGGATGATTTTGCTCTGAGCTCAGGCAGTGGCTGGGCTCCTCTGTGGCCAGCAGGGAGAGCAGTGACTCACAGGTCTGGCTGAGAACGGGCTGTATGATACAAGAAAATCAGCAAAGCCACTCAAAAGACTGGTCATTTTAAAAGCATTAGTGATATAAAACTTCATTACGAATTTTCCTCTGCCTTTTCAGAAACAACATGTTTTTATTCTCCCTAATGCTCTTATACATTAGTCCTAGATTGGGCTGCAAACAATCAGTTTGGGTTAAGAATCTGCGTCTTCCTTTAAAATACCAAAATAAAATACCAAGTGAGATCTCTCCCTTCACCCAATGGCATCAGATATATTTGTCAGGGTGGGTCTGTTGTGGAAAAATAACCTGTAAGGACAGCATCATCTCCCTTCTTTAACAGCTTTCGCATACTGCTGCCACTGCATACAATATAGCAATGAAATACTTCTCTTTGCTTTTCAGTCCTTCTGGTCTGCAGAAATAATGTTGCTGAAAGCAGTTAATGGCACTCTAATCCTGTTATTGTCTATCCAGCTCCTATCCTTAATGAGTCTGTGCAGCTCCCAAGAGTCAGGTGACAGGAGGGGAAAAGGACACGGCTGGGGGAAGTGTCTGTCTGTCTGTCTCTTACAGAGGCACGATTTAACTGTCCCACCCAATCTTGGCATCTAATCAGATGCCCACAGTGCATGGACAACACTCTCGACAAGTTAAATGTGCTTAACGGGCAGATTCCTAAAACACTTGAAGCAAAATCCCACTGTGCTTTTCTTTTATTCTCAATACAGATGCACCCCAATGAATTTTACTTCAACGAAAGCAATGAATTAAACTTCAGAGCATGTTTGAAAGAGGGTTTGGGGGCTTAAGATTTCTCTTGTGGTGGTTTCTAATCCAGACACCACAGTGCTAAGCAGGTGAGGACAAATTCTTAGTCACAAAATACAGTAGTAAAGTTACAGACTTCTCCATGTCTGCTGTTTGATTCAATCGAACAGTAAGAGCATGAATAGAAGGAACAGGCAGCACACACAGGAACCCATTGAAACTATCTCAGTCTTAATAATGGAAGGGCAAGGACAAGCTTTCCTATTCACAAGGACCCTGCTTTCGGCTTTCCTGGGACCCCATGAGCACAGATTCACCTCTAAACACTTTTTAAGATCAGAGCTGAAATGATGTCTTTAACATACAAGGTTTCTTGGTTGTACAATCTGGTACTTAGGAGAGAGAGAGTTCCTAATGTGGTGTTTATGCAGCATGAGACTAATCACTAAACACAGGTGAAATGAAGAAAATGCCCTCAGGAGCTTCCAAGTTGTTTTTGTAACAAGCAAAAGAAACAGGAATTCTTTTCCAGTTTCCTGGTTTGGGATTTTTTTTTTTTCTTTTTTTTTAATGCATCTTCTAAAATTAGTTGTTGCTTTACTCCATTGCAGTTTTCTTTAATTGGATCCAGTTCATTACAAAGTTATGTACTTTAATAGATACTTGAAGTACTGCTTTGAGAATCTGATTGTTTTCTTTATATCTCAAAATGTGAGAACATAAATTCTTTTGATGATGACCTGCAGTGAAGCTAATCTGTGGTGACCCCTGGTGGGAAAACACAACCTCAGATTTACATGGCTAAATCAGATCTGGTGTGATTGAGGGATGAGGAGGAAGAGCAGCAACTTTTTTTGAACAGTAATGCTCCTTCCATACCCTTTGAAAGAACATTAACATCAAAATTTATAACGTTTGGGGTGTCTTTTAGGCAGAGGAGCTTGGAAAGACACTTGAGTCAAATCTTTCTGAAAAGTGAGATATAACAGGTTATGAATGTTGTGATCCTGATTTTTCCAAAGCTTTTTCCTTGTGCCAGCATTAATATTGGTGCAAGGAATATGCACAATTCTACTGACTCAGAGAAGTAGACATTTCTCTTCTTTGCACAATTTTAAGTCACAGGTGAGGAATAAAACAGTTAAATGGATTTTTTGACTTCTCCAACAAAAACACTGGGGGTCTCCGAAAGGAGCAAGTCCTGTGCTCAGGAGCAACCTGTAACACATTAGAGAGTTCCTGATGTTCTTAAGCTTTTCTTGACTGTATTCCAGACAGGATGCTCTTTATTTTTTCAGGAGTACCACTGGAGGTCACTCATGTACTAACAAACAGTGCTGCAGAAAAAAAAAAGTAATTTAAACTCTCCAAGAATCAACTCGACTTGAAGAAGACATTAAAATGGAAGTGAGTTTGGAAATATGTGGTGCAGATATTCCTAAAATTTACAGTAGACTATAATAAAAGTAGCAAGTAAACCAATTATCTTAATTTTCTTATAAAAAGACCAAAAAAAAAAAAAACAACTACAACATTAGCAAACTAAGTTAGCTTTGATCTAGCTACAGTAATAATGGAAATGCAGCACAACTCTGTCAGAAACAGCAAAAAGAGGAAAAGAGAACCCATTTAAAAATGCTCAGTGGGGTCACATCCCTTGACAAGAAATTGCAAACAAAATACAAGATAGGAGAGGAAAGACTGCATGGGAATTTTCTCACTGTGATATTTCTGATAGTAGAAAAATTGCAAGGAAGAAGTAATAAACTCTGTTTATTTAGTATGATTTGTTTCCCTATCTCCACTTTCTCTTGCTCCACTTTTATCACTAACTTTCAGACTTTCAGATGTATTTTTGCTGGAACTCTGAGTTGTAGAGAAAAGGAAATTGTTAAAATGTTTTTCCTCTTTCTGCTAAACTAAAAATTTAATACTGATTTCCTGCTCTGAGGTGAAGAACTAGGAAATGTAAGTCCTGTTGCAGCAATATCAGTACAATATCTCATCCCAAATGGACCCAAACTGGTTGTTTCACTTCAAAAGCAAACTGCTACTGACTGGCCTCTCTCTTCCTAAGGCTCCAGGCACATCAATATTCATACCAAATTTCCCACAGTATGAGAGAGCAAATTAAAACCAGGCAGATATATGTAATAATTAAGGTATTGCTTACAAACTATCAGGGGAAAAAAGTTTCAGAGCAGCTTTATTCACCTGCAGAAAGAGAGAAAAACACCTATCAGTGGCATTTAGTGCTCGTACAACACTTTGTGTGGATCTGCCTTGCTCTGTACTTTTAACTTACTATTTCTATCTTTCCATTTGATTCTGGAAGCTTCTAGGAGGGTTCTGCAGCTGTCGTGTCCTGCCAGTCACTTCCTGATTGACAGTTTTTTTTATTTCAAAGTAGCTGCATGTTCAGTATCTGCCTGAGGATGCGGGTGCTGGACCGGGCTTTTTCTGCTCTGTAAGGATGCTTCCTCCACTGGGAGATGGGAGCAGAGCAAGCAGAGCTTTTGGTAGTTTGTGTGGGTGCTGGGGAATGGCAGAAACTCTCCTCCAAGCAGTGGGGACCATGCAACACCAAGGCTGATGAAGCACCGGGCCTGATCTCCAGCACCTTGGAGAAATTTCCCTTGGCATGACAGTGGTGACAGCCTAGACAGGGCTTGGGGCAGGGGGATGTTGTGTCCGAGCCTCTCCCAGGGTTGTGGGTGGAAGTCTCCTTCCCTGTGGGAGGTGAGTGGTGGTCCAGATGCCGTGTCCAAGGAATTGCTGGAGGAGGTGTGCAGACTATTCTCTGTTAAGGAGGGACAAAGGGATATCAGCTGGGATTCCACAGAGGTGAGAGTCTGAACCTGAGCTGGAGGGATGTCAGGGGCTGGGCTGGGTTGAGCAGTGGAGGAGGACACCCTTGAGGAAAGTTGCTGAAGTTCACGATTTCTGACAGCAGCAGCAATGTTCCTCGTCCCAGCTCAGACCTAAGAGCACAGTGTGTCAGCATGCACGGCTGTGTGTGAGCGTGCAGGACACTGCTGGGAGCTTTGGACGTACTGGAGGTGCAGGAATGTCCAGAGATGCTGTTGGTGATGGCACCAGAGAGCCCCTGGAGAAGGGCTGAAGGACAAACAAATGAAGCAGAATCACAGACTTCACAAACAGAATTTTAATTAACCCCCTGGCAGTCAGCAATTCAGTTTGCACATCTGACAGCTTTACGACACAGACTGGAGAATTGCATCAAACTACAGATATTTACATGGGAATTGCTCCAGTCAGGAGTTCAGGTTTTTGGGTTGTTTCAAAAAGTCAACGACCTTGTACAGGAGGCAGGAAACGTAAAGGTGCTCCTGCCCTGGAAGATTCAATTGTTCCATGTAATCATATCCACTAGATGGATGTTGTGTTCATGCCAGAAGTTAACTCAAGAGCATCCCTCAACAGAGATAGCAGAGGTTCTAATATCTCAAATCATCTATCCCAGGAGTGGGTGGGAGGATGGTGAGAAGAGAAAGGAGAAAGGGAGGAAGTTGTGTGTTCTGTAGTGCTGCCTCTCACGATCACAGAAACAAGGGCAGCCACAGGACCATGTGCCCTCTCCACAGCTGAGCTGGGCCCATGTCTGGTTGTGAAGAAGAAAGCCCACCTGGTTTCTCAGTTGGGATTTTCATCTGTAGTAAATCTAACATCCTGAGCCTTTAAAATAATGGATGTTCCAGAGATGATGAAGAGAAAGTAAAGTATATAACATCCGCCATATGCCAGTTCAGAATGGAACATTCCATCAAAATTATTTATCTGAAAATGACACTTCTTTACCTAAAGCGACTGTACTTCTGGACATCTGTTAGAGAATATTATGCATTATCATTGTGGGAGGCTGCTCTTGGCCACCCAGCCAGGAAAATGACACCAACAAATGATTCTTTAAGGAACCAAGGGACACCTCTAAACCAGCCACCCTTGTCCTTCTGGGGGAATTCAGCTTGCCGGGCGTTCACTGGGAACACCACACAGCTGGTCCAA
>VZRR01012731.1:0-36743 GCA_013398015.1 Oreocharis arfaki
AACGCTGCCCAGCATGACTGGAGCTCTTGGATTTCTATGCCAAGAGTCAGTAACACATTCTCACAAAGAAAAAGGGAAGGTATTTTACAGTTTAGGAGATGAAATTGTTCGTTCCCTAATCACTGCTTGATTAGGGATCAATAACAAGAATTCATACTATTTCCATAGAGATTATGTCAAAGAGATAGCTAAAAGGAAGAAAATCAGGTTGCACTGGTCAATCAGCATTTGGCTGTGAGCTGTTGGCGTGATGCAGGTGTGGAAGAAGTTAATGACATCAGAAAATGCTTTAGGCAAGATAATTTTGGAAGGGAAAAAGACTCGTCAAAGACTTCACTGGAATACTATTTGGACTACTTTTCTGGTCATTTACATCCTGAAAAAAATAACGTAAGTTAGAATGGGTACAGAGAAAGAACAGAAAAATGACTGAAGGAAGGGAAAAGCTACAAGAGCTTGGACAGTTTTGTCAGGCCAAAGTTGAGAGGGGGCAAACAGGAGGATAAGAGAAGATCGGTTTCAAAGGCATCGCTAAAATTTCAAGTAAATACAAACTCATAATGAATCAGCTGGAACTGGAACCTGGGCAAGGAAAAAAAAAAATGCTTTCATGCTTAGCAGCATGAAACTCTGGATCAATCTTCCAGGCAAAGCAGTGGGAACGAAGAACTCTCAGTGTTTTAAAGCAGGGTTCAATCACATTATGCAGGGATTTATAAACCTAAGAATTGCTGAAGACAGAAAACCAAGTCCGTGCTACAGGTTCTTGAGTTGTTGGTGCAGCAGTGCAGTTAAAACAATTACTATTTAAAAAAAAAAAACAAACGAACTCACACCTATACCGTATTAAGCTTCTACACCAGAATTTCTTCTGTTTACCTGCCAAGAGCAAAAAATTTCTGTCCACCTTTGACACATCATTTGTTTTCCAATTTTTTTTCTCTCCTGCCCCAAGTCCTGTGAGATTAAGTCATTCAGCTTCATTGCCACGAAGTTGGCCCCTTTGACTGGCTGCAGCTTGAGACAGGCTGTGAGTAGCACGTGCCAGCTTGCCTGCCAAAATTCAATTCCCAGGTCTAGAGGCAACAATTCCCCTCCACTTCCCTCAGGCTAAGCCAAACCATTTCAGCACCAGCTGAGAAAAGCAAAAAGCTGAGCCAAAAAAGAAAAAAAACCAACAAAACCTTACAAAAATAAAGCAGTCCACTACCTTTAACATGAGAGAAAATCTTTTGGACTCCTGGACAGTTCTTGCATCATATCACCTACTACTGCAAGCACTTAGGCTTTTACAATATTTTGTTTGTCCATGGCTTCTGTCATTTTACCACATATGGCCTGTCTTGCTAACAGCATTATCAAGCAATTTGCTCCTGGACTGCTTGCAAACATGCAAAGTAGATGTTCTGCAGACCTTCTAAATCAGGCACCTGTGGTCAAACAGCCTGTGCGTGCAGGAGGCTAGCACAGGTCTTCCCAACCATTAATAGCATTCAAAAGAAATTTAATCCTGTCAAACAAAAAATTGTGGATGTGGAACGTATGTTTATGTAAGTGCTCTGAAACAGCAGTTGAGCTCTTCTGAAGTTGATAGTATTTACCTCAGGCAGGAGCACTTTTCAAGCTCTGTTTGAAAATAATTGGCAGCATGCCCTATAACTTATTCTGATAATTAGGTTGCTAAAACACAGTAAAATGCCCCCACCCATTTCCTAGTACCCTGCCAGCTCAGCATGTAATTTTAACACCTCCCCCTTGACCAGCAGCTCTGGCTGACAACAAACTCCTGAGACCTTTTCCTACTTACAATAATGCATTCAAGTACTCACTGCACAGAGAGCCCAGCGAGCTTCTTCCTCTCCATTGATGGCTCTTACTGGCCTTGGCCTCTCCCCAGCTTCACCTTGAAAACTTCCCCTTCCCCAGGTGGCCTCTAAAAACCACCTGGCCCCAGCCAGTCCCGTGACCTCCCCTCCCAGCCCATTCCATGACCTTTTCTCTGCACTTGCCCACAGGGCCCAGTTGGATTCAGCTGGGCCTGATCTGCCCCCACCACGCTCTTTACCTGAGTCAACCACGTAAAGCAGGAGGGAATGCACTCAGCAGACAATTTTATCATGCTATTAATAATTGGAATTGTTTTAACCGAACAAAATGAGTAGGCAGTAATGGTAACTATTATCGCTTGCACTATTCATGTGCGGTGACAAGGCAGTGTGACCTAACTGCAGCTTCCTGTAGTGCAGCTATTATAGACATCACAGCTGTGATTTCCAAGAATGGTCCTGGCAGTTTGGACACGCTGCTGCCAAAAATAATAAGTGAATTGTAAGTTCAGTGTCACAGCCGACTTTAAACACTAACTCATCCTCTGATTTTGTTTACTAAGATCCAAGATCTCTGCTTTTACTTTTCTGTGACCATAGTCGTAGCTGAAAGAGAATACTGGGGATGTGTGCAGGAGGATTCCTTCTCAAAATAGGAATAGACCAAAAATTAAATCACTCTACCATACAAATGGAGGAGTGAATTCCATATAAAAGCAGAATTAGTATGCTGATTGAAAGCGAACAGGGGGAAAAAAAGAAAACAGCTATATCCACTACTTGATAATGGTTTTTCATTACAGGTTTCAAAAGTGTCATCTCCTCTAGCCACACACTTTGGTTTAAAAAATGTGATGAAACTCCCCAGGTGTGGGAGTTACAATATAGACTATCAAGGAAAACAACATATAGATAGTCACAAATCAGAACAGAGGAAGATGATCTATTTTATCATTTACATAGGACTGTAGTACCTTATATCACTCCCTGTAATATCAGAGATTATTTTTCTCCATAGAATAGTACTTTTAGAGGCAATCATCTACCAATTAGTATTAATTAAGATCATAAAAGATGAAGTACTGTATAGGAAGCAACTCTCCAGGGTGAGAAATATTACAGCTTAATGGGTTGAATCCTGTCTAAGCACTCAAGCCCACCCTGCTATCAGCATCCACACAGGCAGTCTCCCGCATCGTGCAGGTGCACTCAACCTGGTTCTTTTCCTGCTCCCCAGGAGTTTAGACATGGAGCCTGAAACACTGATTTCAGACATGCCACTGCAAGAATTTGGGCCATGTTGCACAATGGATCTCCTGTTTCCAAGTGTTGCCGATTACTTTTAAATTCAAGATCGAGAAATGTGTTCATGCTGGGGAATCCAGGGGAAGTTGTGAGCTAGGTACATCTGTTGATAGGTCCTTCAGCTCAGAAATGTTCTTTCCCCTTCCAGCAGTCACATGCTGGAGATCAGGATGGTCCCTGCAGGCTGCAAGTGTGTCCTTGGTGCTCCTGCCATCAGGGGAGAAGGAAAAATAAGAGGAAACTGGAAAATGAATTGGAAAATCTACAGATCAAAACCCATGGTAACAATAGGGAAGGAGATGACACAGGATCTTTGGTAGGGGAATCAGAGCCACCAGCAGCCCTGAAGATAACATCTAGTAAGCAGCAAAGAGCTGACAACAAATGTCACAGCCCCAAGCCAGGGCAGGGGCAGCCAAGCCCCTCAAAGAGAGAGGTGACAGAGGGTATTGATGCCCTCAGTGTCCTGACAGGGAGTCCAACCTTTCTGTGGATAGAGAGGCAGGTCAGGGACAGGAGGGCAAAGTTCAGGAGAAAGACAGTTCTCATATATACATGTACTGGAGGAGTGGGGTGAGAATATGGATCAGTTTATTTGTAGAAGATTCTAGTGTCAAACCCACTAATTTGGAGGAAGAGCATCAGCCAGCAGGTTGGACTGCATGCTGTGTGGAAAGCAATGAGGAAGATGAAAGGGAAAAATAACAAAAAGAAGCAGCAGCTAATGGAATCAATTTCTGAAAAAGAGCCTAAAGAGTTAGAGATGCATGTCCCTGCCATGTAGAGGTCTAAATGTGTGTAGGAGGAGAGTGGGGGTGGGAGTTCATGCAGGCAAAATCTGACATCAAATACTGACTCTGTCTATTGTCTAAAGTTGTTGAAATCCCATCCTAAAGAAAGCATGCTTTTTACAGAGGTAATTTTCCAACAATTTCTCCACTTCAAACACTGAACAAAATAAATTCGGGAAGAAACTTTTTAAAATCATGATGGAAGTAAACACTTACACCATTAAAAGGTGACTGTTAAAGCAGGTATGACTTGAGTTTATTTTCATTTTCTAAATCCAAGGAACAGTGCAAAATCAGAATAAAAAATGCTAGAGAGAAAGAGCTCATTTCTAGAAGGTAATTTAAACAAGGATCTTCTTAAGAGATGTAAAGCCCCTTCAGTGTTACATAATCCCAGTCTCTCAGCAGGGTGTCAGAGACCTATTCTATTAACAGACCTATTCCATTAACCTATTCTCCAGACTATACAATACCTGAAACACTGAAAAACGCTTATTTATGCTTTTGTATTTTACAGGGATCACAAAGAAAAGCCTTCCCTGGTTTCTAGGTGTTAGGCAACAAATTCCACCCAGTTTTGTAAGGCGATCTCTCCCACAGATGCTGTTGTGAACCCACAGAGCAGAGTCACAAATGCTGGGCCTTATTTGCAGCCAGGTAATCCTATTGCTTCCTGAAGAGAAAGCAACACATGCAGTGGAGATCAAAAACACTTAGTGGCAAAGACCCAGATCCCTAGAGACAAACCAACAGCAGAATAAATGCTCTGACTCATGAAATAGCCAAAAGGACAAGTACTGAAATGAGGTAAAGCTGAAGTCTGACAGAGTTTGGGTTTTTTGGCATTAGCAAGGAGGTCAAACAGCCAAAAGAAATCTTGTTAAACAGCTGTTCCTTGTATTTCCTGCTGTTGCATCCAAATGTTATTTAAATTCTGTTCTGTCCTTAATTAGTTTTCAGGTTACAATACCATGCCACCCTCACAGTCAGTATCCTGCTCCTCCTTTATTCAACCCAGAAGCAGCTCTGCTTCTACTGAGAGCTGGAGACTCTTGGTGTTTCAGTCCTTCATTCATATGCAAATATATACATAGATATAGATACATCCAATACCCTGTTATGCAGTTTCTTTGTGATCTACAGCAGCTGATACTTTTTAACTTGTTCTTCCTGTGCTTGTGAATGACGAGGACCAATAGCCAGAAATTCTGAGACACACAATATAAAAATATTTACTTAAAACGTTCAGAACAAAGGCACCCTCTAAAAAAAAAAAAAAATTTAGAGGTGTCCTGCCTTCTGCTAACAAGCAGGAGAAAGAGGTGAAGAAGCTGCACTGATCTCTGGATGCTGAAGTTGGCCACATCACTTAATCAGGCATCAGATCATTTACTGTGAACATAAAGGAAAGCTGTAGCTTTCAGTTTTTCCCTCAGTTTTTGAGAGGGCATGGGTTAAATCAGGATGTACCCAGAAGAACAGAAGGAGGACAGAGATGAAGAGAGAAGTCTTAGGAAATTGCCTTTGGCTTTTGTCTCTTCCCTCATGCTTTCTCCCTCCCCTTTCCTTCTTCCACTCACGTTTGTTGTCTTCACTCTGAGCAGCCTCCCTTGAAACTCTGCTCCTACCCTCAGCATCCAGCATTCACCCTGCTTGTACCTGCCCTCCTCCCAGTCTTTCTGGCACATCTGGAGCCACCTGCTCTATTCTATCATCAATCCTTCCCTTAACCTGCCAAGCAAATATGTTAGGAGGGAAAAATAAACATAATTATTGAATTCTCATTGCCAAGCTCCTTAACTGTAATCCTTGCCTGAAATGCAGCCTTCACCAGAGTTCAGCAACGTCTTCCTCTTTCAAAAGCATCCATATGCTGGTGGGTTTTGCCAGCAGAAGTCCTAAAGGTCCTGCACCAAGCAGCAATAAATCTTAGTCTTCAGATCAGCATCAGCTCTAGGCATTCACTACGTAGGCATTACGAATCATATGTTCATCTTCCAAGTCTGCCAGTGCTGGAGCCCCACATTTTCCATTTGGCTGCCCCAGCAGTGCAGAGCCTCAATGTGCAGGGAGTCACTCTCCTCCCTCCTATTTCCCATAAAACAGCCAGAGCAGCAAATGTGACTCTCACCACTGCCTTCCTCCCTGCTCTACCACCATCCTTCTCTCTGACTCCCCCTCCCAAATCTGGGCCAGACCAGGCCCTCATCCTTGGGATCAAAGATTTCAGCTGTCTCCACCACTGACACACCTTGAGTGTGTTCTGTCTCAGCTGTTACTGTCCCTGGTACTAAACCAGGTATTAATCACTGCAGAGACCTTTCCCACAGCAGAAATCCTCTCTCTTCAACTAGCCAAGTGGGTCCTGTGGCAATTAGGAGTGAATCTAATTCCTTAGGCTCTTTGAGCACAAATCATAAACCCAATACCAGCATTAACCACATCCATGCAGACCACAGCTAGTTATGAGCCATTTGCCTCATCCAGCACTGCTCATCCAAACTTTTCTTCTGCGGAATCCTCCATGCCCTGAACGTTGTGGTTAAGCTGAGGGCTAGCAAAATCTCCCTCTCCTGTCCAACACTGTTCCATTGCTGCCTAAAAACAGAAGGGAAAAAACTTGCAATGCTGTTAAAGTGGTAAGATGAAAAGCAGTCCTTTAATGAAAGCTTTCAGGTGCACAAATATGGCTATGTGCACGTGTGATAAAGGATTTCTGCTATTTTTATAAGGTTAATTCATTAGTGTACCTAGCAGGTACATCCAATAGGAGATCAGTTGCCCACTAACCCACCCTTGGGTCAGCCCCTTGGAGATGGTCCAGGGGCTTCTTTGCCTCATTTCTTGTTATGTCTCTGAAGTTCTGGTGGAAAACAAGATATCCTTGTCAAAAACTCTCTTCTTAAGAATAAAACTAAACACAGTTTCAAGAATGTGTTAGAAACGGTTAGCTTATTATTCTAAAATGTGAGAAGAGGCAGGAAAAATACTAGAAACCATACAACTATATATTTAAAATTTACAAAGCTACAAATATATGAAAAATCTAAAAATCTTTAGGCATCACCATCGCTGTGGAATTGCTGTGCCCTCTTTCCTGGGTCTCTTGCCCTGGCAAAGTAGCTTGAGAGCAAGCCCTGTAGGGCAGAAAAGAACCTTGGCTCACATCACTCCTTCCCAGGCAAAGAGGAGCAGCCATGGGTGCGTTTTTCCAAGCCTACTTCACGTTCCAGTCCCCACAAGCAGATCGGATGCTGCCAGAGATGGAGATGACAGCAGTTGCTGGGAGCAGTCTTGGGGCAGTCAGAGCCTTCACAGGAGGCACCCTGGGGCCAGTGCCAGCCCTCCTTTGCATCACACACAGTGAGATACAACAACAGCGACGATCAGCTCGCTCATCTCTGTAAACACACAGCCAGGTGTTCAAGTCTTGACAGGTGCCACATTGGCTAAGAGAGGCTTCCAACAACAGGGTCTGTCTTAAAACCCTGGGATCTTTCCTGTTTCAATCTCCTTGCTTAGTGGATTTGATATTTTCAGACTATTTTCCTCCTGGCTAGTGGAGCTTGCAGCTCTGCCTTAGCTCTCCAGTCAGGATAATGAGACATTTGGTTAGACCTCACCACTTCTGGCTGAGGCTGTACCTTGCTCCAACATTGGAAACTATTTTAAGAGGTGGGAGAAGGGTGTTTAGGAAAGGGAAGCATTACTCATGATTGACAAGTCAGCAGTTCTGTCTTCAGAAGCCAAGGGGGAGGATATGAGCCTGAGGTTTAGGACAGGAAAATAATGAGATGAAACACTTATCTGCCTTTTCATTATACATCCAGTTTTCTTAGAGATGTTTTTTTTTTCTCTGAGGGAATCTGAATATGAAACTCTGAGATGTTCTGCACATTGCGTCCCTACCTCACGGATTTTATCTGAAATTTTGCAGCATCAAGTCTTAGCTTCAAATTCTTGAACTGTCCATAAACAATAGTGGAAAATTTATGGTGGAGCGAGCACAACAGAATTCTCATAAAAATATGAAAGAAAAATGACTACTGGTCTCCAAAAAAAATGCTCTGTGGGCACTTCCATATTTTCAGTATAAAATTGATTATCAAATCTTCTGCACGAACACTGTGTGCTTAAAATCAATAGCATTTTTCCATTTTAAAATGTTCAGATTTCAAAGACTGATCTTTCTTCTACCTGTACATTCCTGTCATTTGCAGTGTAAAGGGATGCTGAGGACAATGAAAAATTTGTTTTCTGTGTGCTGGAAAGGAGTGAAAGATCCTGTTTCAAGTATGGTTAGTCACAGTAGCTTTGCCTACCTTACCCCCCTCCACTGCACACCTCGTTCCAGCCTCTTGTCCTTCTCTGGCCTCTCCTTGATTACTCTCTGTCCTTGCCCCTGGCAGGGGGGTTGGAACTCGACAATCTTTAAGGAGCCCAAGCCATTCTAGGATTCTACTGAATGTCTTATTCATTAGTAGGATAGGCAGGAAATGTCATGTCATTGGTATTTGTCTGCTTTGAAGAACATCTACCACTTCCTGACAGATTGTGTGGATTTTTCCATTAAGAAAGGAACAGATATGCTCACTTCTTTAAAAAAGCACCTTCACCCATTGTCGCTACTTATAGCTTCTTCAAGGCAGGTACCCAAATACTAAGAACATTACCTAAAATACTTTTAGGTCCTAAAAGTTTCTAACAAGCTGCAAGCACTTCTGCAGGTCTCGTAGTCAGATCAGTTCCTCCCCCTGTCTCTCTCCCCTTATTGTTCGACGCTTGGTTTCTCAGAAGTGCTATACATGGTAAATTGATGAGCTGTATCTCGAAAATTCCCAACTTTTCTGTAATATACATCTTCTCCAGAGAACTGGCAAGCCTAAAAAGTTCAGCTGCAAATATGTCAGCCTGAACCAAAGAGGCGCAGATTGAAGGCAGTGACTCACTAGCTCGCGATGGAGTGGCTTTGTGCACTCAGCTTTTTCCCACATTAAACAGCTCTGGGAGAAAAAGTTGTGGGGCTGGAGGCTATTTCGGGGTTTTTGCTTATGTATAGACTTCTGCTCCATATTAGCCTCTGGTTTTGTACAAAATGAAGCAAACCTAGTAAAACTTTTTCACAAAAAAAAATATAGATATTTAATATATCCATAGTCTACCAACCATTTCTTTTTGGAATTTGCCAAGATAGGCTCGAGTGTACACAGATACCCCCACCAACTCCACGAAGAAAAAAAGAACGTGTCTCTAGAGAGACTGATCTGACATACATGTACATTTATTTAAGCCTGGGGAAACTTGATGAGGTGCAAGTGACCATCCTTAACATTGAAAACTTACCTGGTTTCTGATCCATAGTGAAAGAGAGCACTGGCAAATTTCAAATTTCCACAGAGAGTGCAGCTATCTCAGCAACTGTAGCAAACGAAAAATAAAGTGGTTCCACTCACAGCAAAAGTTGAGCCATTAAGACCTTGCAGCCTGTAGTTGGAGAGGGGTAAATGAATGTTTTTGTCTGAGACTAAGTAATAGCAGCAATGGTCTGTGACTTACACTGGAATACAGCAATTACCATGCTGGATCATATTGGTACCTCACCTTTAATCAAAAGCAGGCAGAAGGCCAAGCTGGCCACCCTGGGCTGGAAAAGGACAAGGAAGAGAAGGGCATTTTCTACATTTTCTACATTTGAACTGTGTAGTTTTTGAGCCCAAACACATCATTTTAAAACTAAACCATACTGTGACATGTGGGCACTTTTAATGGATAGAAGATATGGTTTAGTATAAGATTCAGCAAAAGACTATGGAGAGCTTGTCCCTGAAAATGTTTTAGAAAAATCTAGACATCTTTACCTCAATCTGTGGTCACTCTGTTCGATATATTTTTTATCCTCAATGTAAAAGAAAGCTGGCTTTTTCTCCCTCCACTGTCTTTTAAAGAGAAATGCAATTACTTTCGTGCAACTTTCAGGTATGGTGCCAAAATAAAGAGTGCACAGTATTTTCAAAATTCCCTTAATTTCTATGGCATTAAAAATTGATTTCTTCATAAAAGAAGTCCTGCCTTTTCCTCATTTAATTACAAACCTCTCTACAATGTTCTCAAATACATCAACAGAAAACACTCTTCGTGCAGAAAGTTAGAAGTGATTTATAACTGCATATAAAAATGATGTGCTTGAGATGTAATCTCAGTCAGGCTGCCAATGAATTTTCCTAAACTGATCCAGCTTTTGGATCAGTATGGCTTAAAGACTGGAGTGCTGAAACAAAATGTGGTTTAGCAGAAGGGAGAGCAATTATTTGACTGCACATCACCATTAAACACACCTGTTTCAAAAGGTACCTCTGATAGCGGCATCCTTTGGAGCTGCATTCATCAGGGCCTCACAAACACCAGCCAGTTTTGAAAACATTGAGTAAAAGTTGAGATTCTTAAATTTATTTTAATTGAAAGAAATAGTGAAGGATAATATAAACATGGCCTCATTTATTTTAGGTCTACAAGCCTTCTCTGGAAGAATAACATAATAAGTACCTTTAGTGGGCTCCAGCTGTATCCATCAACATTTCTGTGTTCCACACTAGAACTCTTCCCCAAAAACTCTTCCAGCAGCAGCACCTGCATCAGGAAGAAAGGAGTTAAATAATCTCTACATGTTTCTGCAAGCCAGCGTGGTGTCCAGAACCCCAAACTCTGAGAGTAAAGATGAACCAACACCAAAGTTGTCTGCCCCACAATGGGTTGCCAAGCCACCAATAAAGCTTATGGCAAGATTCCCTTTCATTTTCCACAAACTTTGCCTCTTTTTAAGTATTGCATGACCCATAGTTAAACATTAAAAGAGGGTGACTGCTCCAGGAATGTTTGAGCCATATGATAACTTTGCTAAAAGAATGATACAGAGGACTGAAGTGCTGCCTGCTCTAGAGATGTGACCTTTTCATATGTAAGACATTGCTCTGTGAGAGAGACAGCACACGGTCAGTTAGACCAGCCCAGAAACAACATACACATTTTTTTCATCCCATACCCAGTCCTCTGTCTGTTAATCCCTGTTTTTTCCTCACAAAAAGTGCTCTGCTTGAGTGATGAAATGACAAGAAAAGTAATCCATTTTAGTGACACAGCTTTCGCAGAGAGGTATTGGTGTACGTCATAAACTTAGCTGACCAAGAACGAGCAGGTTACATCAAGTCTATTAATACAGCTAAAAATGTTATTTGCCTTTAATTCTGAGAAGACTGAGGCATTCCATTATTTCCTTAACTAACTCACAGACTGTTCTCCAAATTACCTTGAAAAGGATATTTTTATCCCCAAAATGAGAGCCCAAAATTTTTCATGGGAGAGACAGAGATGTGGAACTGTGGTTACAACTGCATTAGCAGAGAAGGAGGTATTTTTACTGCATATTTCTTTATTAATTAAAATAAACATACTTTCTCCTTCAAAATGAAGTTCAGGCTTTATTTTCAGTCTTTATCTAGTAATCATCCTTTTCAGTTTCCTAATCTGTCAGGGTTTGACAGACAAGTCCTGAAAATTGTGACAAAACTCTGCGGTTTCCATTAGATGTCTGAAGACAATTCAATTCATTCTGGCTCAGCTTTACCACTTTTCGGAACTCCTGAGTCACTTTTGACCTTATTGCAAGGGCTGAAGAACGCAGAATTGTTTTTTAAAGCGGGCAAAGGGGCATTTTCATTGAATTCTTTCCTCTACCTGTGTAACTCCCTGAGGAATGATCCACACAGAAAAGCATAAAGCAGCTCTGACTACTTAGCCTTGCTTATCGTGGCTTATCTCCTCAGACTTCAACCTTTCAAAAAATGCTGGGGCTAGTGTAAAGTGTCCTTCCAAGTAGTTCACAGCCCTAGATGGGAACTTCCAGGTTCTTTATGATGTAACATTCATTTTCACGAGAAAAAGTTCTCTCAGTCATGGTTAATCAATGCCTGGGAGCCTAAATGGTTATAAATACTGTATCCATTACTTTGATTTATGTTTCATAATTGATTCATCCTGAAGCAAAAGAGAGGGGAATGCACGCTGACATAATTCTGCTGTAATTCTACTTAAGTTATGTAATTCCTTAACCTTATTAGTCAAACTGCTACCAGTTTAACATTAAGCAATGGGGATGTTCACAGAAGGTGAGGGCTGGCTTAGGTTACCATTGCTACTTCCACACTCACTGGAAGCACTTGTGGGCTGTATGTGAGGATACAGTGACAGTACTCAGTTTACAGTTTAATAGAAACAACAAAAAAATTTGTGGAGGAGAAAGAAACAATCCCACAAGTGTAATCTAGCAAATTTTTTTTTGGAGTTTAGAAGTGATTCCTCTTTGTAACTTCACATTCTCTTGTGCTTTATGAGCCAGCTTTATGTAGTCCTCGTGGCAGAAATGGGTCTTTAGGAGCAATAAAGAAATCAGTCTTTCATGCTGTTCAACAACCAACAATTTTCCCTTGCCATAAGATGAGGACAGATGTGGGAGGCAGACTAACTTCCTGTAGCAGCTGAGGTAGGCACAAAGCATCCACAGTCTGAATCAAGACAGGCCAGGCAATCTCATCCTTCTGCTTCTCCTGCCCAGCCCTGCTTTAAATCCTTGCCTGCAATTAGTGATGACACATTTCTAATCCTCTTCATACAAGCCATCAGAGGATTGTAACTTCATATGGGAAATGTCAGGGGAAGAAAAATACAGAACAAAAATCCTTCCTTCTTAGAAAAGCATTCACTATCACAGAAGGAAGAACTAAAAATAAAAAATGGACAGACTGCAAGGGAAGTTTGTTTAGAACTAAATAACTCCAGAAAAACAACTGCGCTTTTGCCCAGCTTATTACTGTTCCTTTGTGGGATTGAGGTCTTGTTCGAGGGCACAGTGGTTTATGCCTGCAAAATTTCATACTGAATAGTTGCACTTGTGAGTAGGTACTATCCCCTTTAGGTAATAAAAGAAATAATAATAACAATCAGACTTGTTTCTAGAATTGAAGAGAGCTAGAAAATTGCCAACAAGAATTACTCACAAAACCAACCATCCTACATATTTAACTCTTCATTTTACTGCCACTTTCTACATCACAAAGGTTTCTTTTAATTTCATGGCAATGAACACCGGAAAGGGATAATTTATTTATAAGGAGATGATGTCACATAATGCTTCATCCTCAGCAATGTTTATCATGCTCAGATAAATGTTGTTATTAATACTGCTAGTATTATCATCATCACCATCATTCCTATACAGAGGAAATACATTTTGAACAGATATCTCTATTTTTCACTTGTGGCACGGAGTTTTTGACATTTGAGCATCAGCTCTTTCTTATTTTATGCATTTGCCCTCCGGCCATTGTCAACCCCAGCAGTCCAAATACTGAATTCCTCTTTATTGCACTGTCAGTGTGCTGTCATTTTTGCACACTTCTTCTCCTCTGGAAGGCTGTTTTGTAAGTTATTTCTGAAAAGATATACCACATATGTGTTGGGGATTTATAGGACTGTACTGATCCACCATTTTCCGGAACATCCAGTGCAGCCACTGTAAATTTAAAGAAAAAGAGAATTCTCATCCAGCTACGGATGTCAAGCCATTCCAGGGAGTATTATCTGCTTCTAACTCCTTGCAACTTTTGTACAGGGAACACAAACTCAGCTCATGATCACAGAGAGATTTCTGTTTGCCTTTGCAGTAAGACTCCAATTTTCTTTACGCCACCTTCACTTCCTGCTGACTTTTGAGAAGACAAAAATTTGTGTGTGATCTTGAACTTAGGTCTTCTGCATGATAGGAAATGATGCTGCCAGCTGAGCTTTTAAAACAGCTGTTAGATTCATGGAAAGCTGGTTTTCTCCCATAATTAACCTAGTGCAAGGTACCATTTTAAAAAGTCTTATTTAGCATCCTCCACACAGTAAGAAAGTCACTTTCAGTCTTCTCATGGAATTACTGCAGATGCTATTTTTAACCACAAAGAAAGCTTGCCTTCCACATATTTCACAAGATTTTTCCCATTGTGCTTCACAAGACCAAACCACTCATAATATCAATGTCTTTGCTAGCAAAGGAGGGCTGGAATTTTTAGTTCTGGGTTTTGGTTACTGGCATGCTTCAACCTGACATAATAAATATTCAGACTTGAAGCACGAGTACCCTGAGGCTTGAAAAGCAGTGGAAACAATAAATGTGCTTCATAGATGGAAGCAGGTCCAGAATTACTTCTGCTGGACAACCTTCCTAGAGGAAGTTGCTGCCACACAGAAACTGAGAATGCTGGGATTTTGAGCAGATGTGAAATGATTTTATACTGGGTAAAAAGAGGTTTGGGTTTTGTTCGGAAATATTAAGTCCTCATATGTACAAAACAACTCTGCTAATCTGTTAAAAGCTTGGCTTCTGCTTATTAAACAAAACAGAGAGTTCATAGGACTTGGGCTAATTCCCCAATTTTTTTACTTGTGTGGGGATTCTCTACTATAACAAAAATTTCTCCAATTGTAAATTACTTATCAATAGTTCCAAAAATCCTTATTTCTGCAGTTTTGTAATGTCTTCGTCTCTGTCCTCAGCTTATGGGAATCACTGCTCTAAACCCAGCCTCAGTTACTCATCGAGCATTACCTGTTTTTTTGGCCTGGTCTTAGAAAGCTAAAAGAAAGCATAATTCCATATGAACATTGCTTGCCAGCTATGTAGGATTCATCCTGGAGATGTGTGCTCAGTTCCTGTGCTGATCCCCTAGGTCCAGGGTACTTACATTTTAATTAAGCTGAAAGTGATAAGGTAATGATAATGAAATTATAATGATAATGATAAATGATGAGGTAAAACAGCTCCATCCATACAGCTGTATCATCAACAAGGACTCCCACATCCTTCCCATCCAGACAAGGTCTTCACAAGAGCTTGCAGGCAGCTTGCACAGGAGTGCCTGGCAGCACTCCAAACCAGGTAACAAGGAGCAAATAGTGATCTAAGCACCATGGGGCCTCCAGATCCCCTTCAGAGGTCACTCTCCCCATTCAGACAAGAATGAAGTCATTGGATGGCAGTGCCAGCAATGAAATTCTTTACTGTATAAGTACATGCATGTCAGGAATATTTCTTTTTGCATTAGAGGACAGGGAGAGAAAAAGGAAATGCACCAAGGGATGGCCTGAATGCAAAGAGCTGGGTGCTTGCAAACAGATCCGAGACGAAAATGAAAATGTGATGATGCAGAACCTGGAAGGCAAGGAGAATTGGAAAAGGACAGACTGCAGGGGTAAGGCATGTATGAAAAGGACCTCGAGTTTGGGAAGAAAGAGAAACTTCTTATTTGTTTAGAAAAGCCAAACAAAATCTTGAGGTGTGTAGGTGCTGCTTAGATGTTCTGACACCTATAATTTCTTACCTGGGAATGAAGGTGCAAGATCTCAAAAAGGAACTAAAGCCATCTTCCCCTCCATCCACCCAATCTTTTCAAGTATTTTAAGATCACCCTAAAATTATCCTAGCTCTTGCGCACTCCTGCACTCTCCTTCAGAACAGAGTTTTGCTACGATTGAGGGAGTGTGTTAAGAGAAAAGGATGGAGGCAACGGTTGCACCAACAATTTCCAAACAAAACCAGAAAAAAGGACCACTCTGCCTCTACCTTGATCAGTTACTGATGGTCATCTGGTGGATGCTTAACGAGATACAGCAAAGTAGATCATTAGGTCCTGAGTGCTGCATATTCCCACAGTAGGTCATGCTGCCCCCTCTGCCTTCTGTCCTTTCTGGCCTTGCCTAGAGAGAGAGAAATCTGAATTACAAAGGAGAGCAGGGAAAAACAGAGCACAGGCACTCATTTTACTTTTTAAACTCTATTATTACTGCCAGTAAGGTAAATTTTGAAGGTTAATGTTCTGTACTGAGCAGGAGACTTAATTTTTGAAAAATGCCTTACGTCTACCAGTGGCGTGGGTACAAAAGTATAAGAGCTTTTACTTTTCCAAGTTTTTTCAACACATGCAGCACTGATGGTGTAACTCATGATTTGCTGGGTGCTCTCACCCTTCCTTTAGCAATAATGAGGCCAGGACTTCCCAAAGTTGCACGGACAAGCTCAAGAAGCCCTGTCTCCTACTACCCTAGCCCAGCCCAGAGAATCATAGAATCAGTAAGGTTGGAAAAGACCTTCAAGATCATAAAGTCCTTTGACCAAACACCACCTTGTCAGCTAAACCACAGCACTAAGTGCCACATCTAGCCATTTCTTGAACACCTCCAGGGATGTTGGCCATAATGCCAACAAACAGGTCAGTAAGCACCCTCAAAACCCAGAGCACTCTGAGCTGTAAAAACTCATCTGATACCAAGTAATGGCCAAATGTTACTATGATTATATTCTGGATAAATTACCATGTTATTTGATAAGGTGTGAAAAATTATTAGGTTTTATCCTTTTTTTCCCGAGGAAATCAATGATAGTTCCTTATTTCTTTTGTCACTTTGTCTTCTTTTTGTTCATTTTTCTCACTGACTGCTGTTCTCCTTTGAAACAAGAACTGCTTTTGTTATCTGATTTTCTACATTTTAAGCACATTAGCCATTTAAAGATTTTATATTTAAAATTAAATCAGCCTACTCTTGGTAGAATGATATATTTCTGCACTTCACAGTGCAGACTTTTCACAGTGCATCTTCTTTTGCATTATGTTTCCTCTTTAGGCAGTTGCTTGCCGTGAGACACCGCTAACTGGAAAAAAAAAAAGATATTAAAGCTGTGAGAATGCAAGAAACAATGCGTGGCAGCTCAAACATCACACACTCTGGCATGTTTATCTCTTTAGCTTAATAACAGCAGGTTAATACTGCAAAATGCCAAATGCCCTGGGCTCCTACTGCAGTCAGTGCGAGTTGACAATTAGCACCTGACAGATGCACTCGGGTGCTAAAAGCATGAGACATTAAAACTGCTGGTTTGGCTAAACAGCACAGGCTTCCTTCCCCCTTTTCCTTTAACTGGTCATTAATCTCCAGGAAAGTACAAGTCAGGTCTTTCGATTTCTTGAGTTCCTCAAGTGGAGTCGATTTCTGGAGTGTCCAATCCTGCAAGGCCCTTGCTGGTCATTAGCTCCTTACAAAGGATTTCTGTCATCACCAGCTATGCTCTTAGGTGAACTCTGGTTGGGGGGGGTCCTTAGAGGTTCCTGGCCTCTAAGCTTTTAAACAATCATTCCCAGTTATTTGAAGAGATCCGGAAAATTACAGTTTAGGCCTTTCTGAAAAACCTGCTCCTTCCTCTGAAGCAGACATCGTTCATCGTCATTTACAGAGCCTATATTATGGGTCTTTTGCTTTCTTGCAGGTTTTTGGCAGTATCCAGTGTTGCTAAGGGTGACTTAATTCCTACTACCAGTCCTATCCCCAGAGGCAACTTTTCCAAGGTGATTCCTAACACAGGAGATGGTGAGTTGCTTTTTACCCTCACACACAGAGACTCTACACGTGTGTTTGCGATGTACCTGCTTTAGAGATCAAATTCATTGATTTGGGTCTTCCAGAGAGATTCTGCTAAGCAGGTTGGATACAGAGTTTTGCTGACCTCTGCCAGCTCGACCTTTCCTTAAAGTAGTGCAGGAGGAGAGAGAAGTCTGCACTGCAGAAAGCCTCAAGTGAGAGCAGGGAAATGCAGCCAGGTGAGGGTTGACCTGGGGGGTTATTGCAGGCTTAATGGGGCAATCTGAGCACACTCAGTGCAGTGGAAAGCTGAAGACCAGCCAGGAAAAAGATGTCAAAGAGGACAATCAGTTTGAGAAAAGGAGAGCAGTGGCAGACAGAAGGATGACTGAATAAATGAAGAATGTCCAGCCCAGTCTGAGAAATTCTGGCACCGCAGGAGAAGCTTAGTCTGCAGCCCTAGATCTGAGCGACCTTCTCCACAGCCTTGGACATTTAAACACTCAACATCTACTTTAACTGAGGGGAAAAAAAACATTGGTGCCAATATAACGCTTCATTGCACAGATATATTTTAAAGTCTTAACCTTTGCAAGACATTTTGAAGATGGAAAGCCCGGCAGCGCACAGATATTTTGTGAGAAGAATTTTCTCAATTTTTGCATTAGCCTGTGGCCATTTTATGCCACCATATGCTTGATTTTATTTCTGGTTTTGCCTCGTGTGGTTTTACAAAGTGACTTTTTCCATAGCCTAATCATAGATTTTTAACAACAAAGATGAAATCCCAAAATCCTTGTTTCCTGTAGTCATTCAAATACAACAGCTTAATGATAACATTTCAGAAAGCACAATTGGTTTGAATACAAAAGTGTTTAAAAACAGAAGGGTAAAACTCCATGCAACAGTATCAGGAGAAAAACATTGTCATTTAATATTGAGGCATGTGAATAATAAAGCAAAAAGAAACAAAGTAAATCTTCACCAATCATTTAATTGCCTCAGCAAATAAACATGAAATATGATTGCTCATAAGTGAACCTGAAAATTCCACATGTTGAGACAGCTGAGTCACGTGCCACCCATTTGAAATTCAGAGTCTTTCTGAAGTATTTAATCTCATTGCTTTTTTTGCTAGAGGAAGAAATAGACTCTTAAAGCTAATGTCTTCCCATGTTCAGTGCTCCTTACCCTTACCTATATCTACACAAGTTCTGACCCCTACCATCTCAGGCTTGTGTCCACACTCTGAAAGATACAGCAAGCTGCACTTCAAAAGCCTTACAGCAAGAAGCAAAGACAAGGTTGCTGCACTCGTAATAAGAGAACAAACAAAAAGTGTCACTGGGTAGCTGTAAAATGGACTAAAGCCACCCAGTTGGTTCATGATAATGTTAACAAAACATACAGATTTAAGTGAAAATTAGGTCAGAATAGGGGCCAGTTTCAGCCTTGACAAGCCTTTGCTGCTGCCATGAACAAGATACACAGAAAGACAAAGTTCCCAGATTTGTATGGTTTCAAACTTCTATGCTGGATCTTACTTTGGCCAGGAATTCCTCCAACTGGCATCTGTACACAGAGAAGAGGAAGACTTTTTTGCTGTATCTGGAAAGTTCAGCAGATTCGGGTGTGGGGAATGCCTGGTTTGAAAGCTTCTCTTTCCTTTCCTCATTTTTAAAACCTATTTTCTCTCTTGTAGTTACTGTTCTGTAGGTAATAAGAGAGAAATTTTGGCTGTTCCTTAATTCTACTATAATACCTGTGGTGACATTGGAGAGAAAAATTACCTGGCCAGAGAAAATGAAAGTGAAGTATAAACAGGGCTTCTGTTCCTGGTTCTGATGGAAATGGTTTTCCTGGCTGCATGCTGCTTTCCAAAAGACAATGACAGACTGGCAGCTTGAAGAAAACAGGTCTTGACAGCCCATGTTAGCGAGCCAAACATTTTCTAGCACCTTGTGTCACACAAAGCACTTTCATCCCATCTGTGCTCCAGCAGCGAAGGGTTGTTCTGTCCAGGCAGAACCTTTTGTCTCCGCATAGTCGCGGGAAGCAGAGAGCAGGTCTGTAACACCTGTCTGAGGCTGGATGTGTGCAGGGTGTCAGCTCCTCCCGTACACCCTGTGTGTGTCCCTGGCTGCCCACAGCCTGTCAGGAGCAGCAGCACAGCTCAGCAGACAGGCAGAGAGGAGTCAGACAGGTACAGGTTTTCTTGTTTAACGCTGCCCTGACTGGCTGAAGATAAGAAATAAAGATGGGAGGGAGAGGAAGAGGGAATGAGATTCAAAGGCACGTGCCTCATTAGCACTCACTATGCGAGTTCCTTCTACTGTGGGGAAGGTAAAAATATTTTTCAGCACCTTTTCAAATATTTATTTTTAAAAAAAGGACTTTATAAGGACAACGTATTTCCAAGATAAATATAAGTAGCACAATCTGCAACTTAAATAGAGACCAGGAGGGTAATTAGAAAGCATAATATCTTGATTACATTAAATTGCCTTCTTTGAGCAGCTTTGGTGTTTGTCATTATTAAGTTTAATGTTTCTCAGTATTGGAAGAAGAGGAATCATTAAAACTAACACTTACATAAGTAGCATGAAGGATTATCCCTGATACCACTATCAGGCACAGGTTTCGTGCTAGTAAAACCTCATATGCCTATGGCAATTTAAAAGTAAACGAGTTGCCAAAATTTTATGCAATTTGTCAGAAGTGGGAAAAAAAAAAAGCAAGATCTCTGGAAAGAGAAAACAGCCCCTCCCATGCAGTAAGTAAGCCCTAAACGCAGTCTCTCCTTTCAGTATTGTCATCTTTGAGGCTCAATATTTTTCTCATTATCCTCCCTGTTCCATGGATTTTTTTCTTGCTTTAATGAATTTCTGTTCTCAAGCACATAGCTATTTTCTTGGCTATCTTGCTTCATTATGCTGATGAAAGCACCCTTTTAATTTAAAACATTATTATTAAAAGTAATGCATGAAAGGCTTATCTGAAAGATATATTGGGTTGGCAATAGATGCAAATCAAAATGCAACCGTCTAGGTACTCAATTATATATTTTAATGGAAGATTTTGAGTAAAGCTTAGGCAGGAAGGAGAAAAGTACTTATCAGCATCTATCATTTAAATTACCAGCATACTGGTAGACTGTTCCTATATTTCACATAGTCCTCAATAAGGCTGAGACTGAAGTTGGCTTGTGAAGTCTCCATCCTTGGAATACATTGACAGCAGTGCTCCAGAAGCACAAGAAGTATTCCCGCATTTTTTTTCCTCCCATGCATCAAGTACTTGCATCTTTCGACATCTGGTAGGCTACTTCATCTTTTCTAATCCATGTGATTATTTACCATCTATTTGGCTTTGAATGGACTCCATACCTTTTTTCTTTGGTATCTTGGGAGATGCTCTTGTGACTTAGGCTGAGGGTGCTCCACAAGAACGCAGGCTGAGTGATGCCTCCACTGGGGCACACATCAGACATTCAGCTGTCCCAGCTGTACTGGGGGTTACTTTTAGGTTTCAAATTTGCAGGGCTTTTCTTCTCAGTTCAGTACAACACAGGTGACTGAAGCTCACCTAGGAGTGGTTAGAGCATCCTGCAGGCTCGTGCTGACCAAAAGCTCACATGACACAAGTCCTTCTGTACATGAGCAGAGAGTATGCCAGCGAGTTTAACCCCTGCAGTGCTCCATGGAACTCAGCCTTAGCTCTTTGGAGATGATATGTTCCTTACTGCTCAGCCTCCTGGCAGCCACCTCGATCCAAGACCTCTCCAAAGCAGCAGATGTTGCAGGGATCTCTGTAATGCTGGGATCCGGGATCAAGCATCCTGAACAAGTACAAGGTCAGAGAATAATTTAAGCACACAGAGTCTTCTAAAAGATGAATGAAGACTCTCTGTAACTTAGTCCTTCCTAAAGGGGAATAGAATGCAGATTTTAAGAGCCAGCATATCAAGCTCACATACTGCTGCTCATGTAAGGAGAGCAAATATGCTCTGAAAGAAACCTCAAGGTCATGGAGTACTCTGCTTCCCTGTAGAAGCACCTCCAGCAGGACAGACATGAGCTTGTCATCTCACTCTGTAACTGATTCACATCTAATACACAATTTTTTTTCTTTTCTACTGCTGTCCATCTTTTTATTTTATAGCAGTCTGTCAGCTGAAACCTGGCTGGATGTTCATGCAAAAGTCACCACATAAATATTAACGTTTCCCTATTTATAGATGGCTCAACTAAAACAATTTCTGGAGTTTGCAGGCAGCAACAGTGCTGGTAAGTCTTGCCTCAGCACTGAACTAGAGTTCATCACAACTTTTGGACCACGTGTTTTTATTTCTGATCTCTGTACCTGCACTTTTTAACACATGCACTAACTTAGTCTTTTAACAGCAGCTTAAAAAGAAGTCATCATGGCGGACAAAAGTCAGGATTTTAAATGGAAAACTGAAAAGAAGATAGGCCCTGCTTGCAGAAGGGTTTCATCTTGGCATAGTATTTGCTCCCATTAATACAGAATAATAGCTTTAGCAGGGCTTTTTTGTTCAAATATTTAGGAATTTTCCTGACATTCACTCAAATCTTAGCAGCCTTAGCTACACTCAGAAGGACTGATAATTTAAAGATTGTTTTACTTTCATATAACAGAGTTAATTCAAAGAGTTTTATCAAAATTCTCACCTGCCAAATTTGACTTTGAGGTTATTTTAATTACACCAGGACCTTCTAACTTGTTAAAAAAGTCACTGAGATGCCGAACTTCAATCAGAAATTCAGGACAATTGGTACAGACACTGAGGCAGAAGAAGAGGACCTATCAGAAGATTGTACTTAATGAGATTTCCACATGACATCTGAAAAGCTGACCTTTGCCAAGTGCTTCTTTTATCATGTATTGCCAGAAATATGTTACTTCTTTAGGTTATGTATCTGCAGTAGAGTCTATCAGCTAAAATCATGCAAGATGTAATTCTGCTGAAGCCAGTGCACTCTGGGGAGGACAATTTTAGCTACAAATGAATAGGGTCATTTACAGTTAAGATAAGGGAAAGCAAGTTACTGCTACTTCAGTAAAATACATACACTTATAATAATAGGGGGAAGAGAGGTTCAGACTTTGAAAATGTGTTTCTGAAAATGATGGTAACTACAATACATTTGGATAAGTTTGTGTCCTGTTCTGAACACTGTGTTGTCATCACCTACACAGGTTTAGCTGAATTAAACTAAGCTCAGCTATTGCAGATAGGGCTGGTACAGCAACGCTCAGCAGATTCTCTTTCCAAAGGCTCAGCAGGTGAATGCTTGAATTTGGGATTTTAGTCAGAACCTAAGATACAGTACTAAAGGGCTTTTTTTCTCTTGCAGTTCAATCCACTTCAGGGAAGAGACTTCTTTTTCCCTTTCAGAAATGCGGGATTCTCAGGACACTAAACACCAGGACTGTGCTATATTAGGATCAATTAAAATCTATTAGAATCTATTCCTGCTGACTATCACACCACCACCTACAAACTTCCCAGCAGAAAATTGCCAAATATCCCTTATTCTCAGTCAAAGCTTAAACACTTAGCACCTGCAAATTAAGGTTAGAATTCAGCTGATCAAAGATGGACATCTTGAACCAATCACTCCAAGTTTCTCTTTGCAGTAATAGAGAGAAGCAGACGCTCATGAGGTACGAGGCATCTGGTAAAAATAGGTCAGCACAATCTCACCCCAGTATTTGCTTCACTCCTTTCCCATGAAGGGTGCCTGAAGTGCCAAAGAGTACCTGTCTAGCACAGACTGCTTTTAGCTTAGGCAGACACATAAAAGGAGGTGAGAGGAATTCTACTTAAAGACGCTGGAAAAGTTAGAAAATGACAGAGCTTCATTTCCCTTTATATAAACAGGTGCATGAAACTTTCTCACTTAGTAGGAGTTGGTGAACTCAGGAAGAGCAGTAGTTTACCAGAAACACACGGAAGAAAAAGAAAAGCTTTAATGCACAGGGTCGATTAACATATGCAAATACCTTTTGCAACGTCCCCAGTGCAGGGGAACAGGCACTTTCTGTTCAAGAAACACTGGCAATCTTCAGTGAGCAGCAAATTCCATGGGTTCCTCTGTGCAACAGCTGTTGTGTGCTTTAAGGGTCCTTGCTGCAGAGTTTTTGACAAGGCCTGTGCTGTTGTGAGCCTTTTCTCCCATGACAGCTAAGGGTTGTAATCCATAAAAATCAAAGTTTGCATGTAAATGTTGTCCTGAAAGAGCATGTTGGGTTTTATCTGAGCCTGTCGTTAGAAACTTTTCCCCTGGGGTCTTTCAGGTCCTTGGAAAGAAAGATCAATATTTCTGTGGAGAAAAATACAAGGCAGCCGATTGAAAATATTCTAAATACAGGATTTCTTGATGTGCCTCTAACCCAGAGCAGCTTCCAAAGATTAATCTGCTAACAAAGAATTGATTGACAAAGCAGGATCCTTTGGAATCAGCTGCTGACAGGCTGGAGAAGATGGAGCACCTAACAGACAGATGATAGCCTGGAAATACAATGGAAATACACTGCATTGTGTTTTTCCTATGAGTAAACAAAGCTTAGCACTGGCATTCTTTGCAGAATTCATTTCTCAAAAATCTATAAAGTTTGTACTAAGCCTGTACACATTGCAAGATTTTATTTTTCTGTTACTCAGATTTAACTGAGCTTCCACAAAGTTGTCAAGGCCATGTGTTTCATCAGCAAGGTCATCCCACGTCAGATGTCAAGGTCATAAAAGACAGCTAGAATTTCTCAGCCAAGAAAAATATTCACAGACCTTTTAGACTGTCAAGACAACTTAACTTTTCTCTGTCTGCCTCTGAAAAACACAGCTGCTGGAAAATATTCTAACATATATTTCCTGGAAATGTTTCTTTCTTCTTTTCCTACGCTGCAAAGAAAATAACCCAAGGCAGACAGAAATTTGGTTAAGGTTATAACCAAAGGTTATAACCACTAACAGCTGGTTAAGGTTAGCTTAGAAAGTGGAGAACAGTAGAGAAACAGGGCTTTGGAATGGAAATTTCAAGACAGTGTTTATCAGATCTCTGCCTATCCTGGCACCAAGCTGGAAATTTAGATTTAATTCTGTACTCGTTCAAGGAGTTGGTATTTACTCGGCCAAGCAACCAAAAGTCCAGTTCTCTGAGGTCTGTTTTGAGCAGAGTATTTCCTTTACTTTGGAACAGGGTTGGGTTTTAAATGATAAATATGTAAACTGCTAAGCTGGGCAAACACACACATCATGCCTTAAGCTGTATCTGAAAGAGTAGATAGCAGGATAGCAAAAAAAAAAAACCCCAGAAGACTGCCTGCTTAAATATGATTAATATTAAGGCAAATTGCATCAGTAAGCAGTTTACATTTTGTTATTGCTGCCTACAGAAAGGCAACCCTAAAACACAAAAATGCTGTATTTGACCAGGAGGGGACATTAAACCTATAATTGAACTTCATGTCTTCAGTTATCTTGGTCATTGCCTCCATAAAACGATTTCTAAAGTTTAGTAATTAGCAGTTACTGCACTGATTAATTACGTAAAATAAGGAAGCAGCTGAGAAACCTGCTGTGGATTCAGGCTGGTATGTAAAATAATAGAAATTGACTATTTGGCAAGAAGGCTGATTGCCAGATGCTGAGCTCCTGCTCAGGGAGATGGATTTTGAACTGACCCATAAGAAGAAAGGGCAAAAATTGACAGTTTTGCTGCTCTTGCTCGCCAGCACAGAGATATTGCTGGGTTTGGTCTTTCTTCTTTCCTATCTCTTTCACTGCTTTAAGACACACAAATATAAGCTCCAGCCTTCAACACTTGCAACTTATGTTTCAAAAGGATAAAACAGTTCCATGACTTGGAGGCTACAGACATATGTCATAAACGGGCTCAGATTCGCTTAATTAATTGATGCACTGAGTAAGCTGTGAACGTACCTGAGGTACAAAAAGGTGAATATGAAGGTCTGTACAGAATTACCCTGGAGTGGTTATTTGCTCATAATTGTGTTACTGCAGTAGTGCCTTGAAACCCATCTCATACTGAACAAAAATACAATAATAAGTGGTCCATTTGCTAGAGAGCTTTCAGTATGAATAGGCGAAATGAAGGCTTAGGGAAAAGTGGTTTTGAAAACACTTGTGGTCTTTCTCAGCCAGACAAATTGTAACAATTTAACTAAAGCCCTTCGGAAGCTGAAGTTATGCCAGGCAATTGAAGCCCACATAGGTAGGGATTTATTAGTTTTTATCTGCTGCCCATCCAATGCACCTTCAGCTGTAATCTTACAGCCCTAAGAATGTTTCCACAGGCAGCTGTTTTATTCTGTACGTAACACATGTATGTTCCTGTACCCAGCTGTCCTCAGGTATTGACTCAAAGCAGGATGGCTCACAACCCTTCAGAAACAACCTCACTTTGGTCTAAAAAAGGCCCTCTCTGCTGGCTGCAAGCTGTGGTTCCAGCTGTTAATAACTTTTCCATCAAGAACGGCAGCTTTGTGCCTTCACCCTCTTCTGTCCTTGTTGGAAAGCAGAGAGGAAAAAAACAAAACCAAATGAAACCAAACTTTGCATGGACTTGAAGGAACCCTGTGCTCTCCACAATTTTTTGCAAGCTCTGGAAGAAGATAGCAAGTGAGAGTTTGGGGGGTTGCTGCCAGTTCTGGGTGGCTGGACTATGGTCATTCATGCTGCAAACAAATCAGAAGCACAGAGGCTACTTGTGCTTGTTTCAAACAAATCAGCCTTCTAATCTGAAGAATATTTAAAGAATATTTCTTGGTATCTTAGATACTCCAGTGGTAGAAGGAGGTAGCAGCAAAATTTAACAGGTAATCCTACAGAAAGGAAAGTCATAGTTTTGTGGAACATAGGGAAGCATCCACGTTCCTGAGCTTACCTTAGGATCTAGCTAGGGAAAAATAAGGCATATAGAGGAAAATCTAAGCAAGTTGAACTAACTAGAGGCTTTTTGCACTTTGAAGTGCTGGGCTAACTCTTGTATCTCCCTCCCGTTTCCTCTTGAGACTCACACACAAAATGACTTGCGTTTAGTGACAGCTTTTACAGCTCAGCGTGCTACAAGCTCTGGTACAGCACAGCCCTCGTTCATTCTCAGCTGAAGAAAGGCAGAGCTTACAGCAGCAGCAAGTGAAACAAATCACTGTGCCGATGGAGGGGAGTGACTGAGCCCTCTGGCTCATCAGGGCCCAGAATCCATCACTAAATGGGAAGCTGCTGCTTTGTCACAGTTGTGCAATTACAATCGCAGGTGATACTCCTGAGTCCCCAACAGCCACTTTGCTTTTCATTTCCCCCATTAAGACAAGGCTGCTGAGTTCAGCCTTTCACTATCCCATTTGTTTGTTGCAGAACAAATCAATGAGGAAAAAGAAAACTTTTCAGCCTGGTTCTCCAGGGCTAGAGGAATTCTTTCAGTCAATGAACCATCCAGCAAAAGCTTTCCAGCTTGCATGCAAGAATCCCACGGCACTAAACAGAACATTGTCTCTCTTAAGTTCTTTATAATTCACTGCTGTGAACCAATAAGATCCTCCATGTCACTACACAGGAATTTTTCACTAAGGCCCAAAGAACATGCACTTTGTGACACCTCCTAAATGCAACCACACTGAAATAGTCCTGCTCAAAACAGGTTAGGATTTCCTGGGATGGAGGTTACATGAAGAGTCATCATGTTCAAACAACCGTGGTGGATCCTTATCTGTGAATTTGCTGTGATCTGTTTTCAATCTCTTTTTATTGTTGGCTGTTTCAGCATCCCGTGGCGATGAGGGCTGCAGTTTTAATAATTTCATAGCCAGGGTCTCGGTAGTAGGGCGTGTGTGTTGTTATTAAAAACGTGCTTGCAGGTACCTTCCCTGCTTCCACTGAAACTTCTCTGTAACTTATCTTGCATAGCTAGAAGACAAATTTGCAACTTTGGGCCTCAGAAGCTGAATATGCATTATAATGAGCTGAGAAAATACAGGAGAGGCTTTTGCTTGCACGTTTCGTCTCGCAACTGTTCTAAATTACCTGCCTTCAAATGACTTACCTTCAAATAATCACTTTGCTAGTAGAAACTAAAATTCGTAAACTTTCTCCAGGTTTAGGATTCTCCACCCCTGTGATGAGCATCTGGGAACAGCCAATACAGTTACAGCCCTGAAAATTTTACATAAAATGCGTATTAAAAATTTTGAACAAGTCTGGCACAACTGTATAAATTTTACTTAAGGTAATTTGAATTTTGAAAACTCTTGCTTGAACTTCCCTCACAAAGGCATATTAACACTGAAAAAAAAACCCCAATGTATTTGGCTATACTTCAAAAGTAAGAAAAAAGAGCTTTCTTAAGAATGCTTTTAGAAATTTTAAGACCGGAACAGAAGACTAGCCCTCACATGAATTCATTTTCTGCTTCAAAACAATTTATTCAGAAGCAATGGAACGGAAACAAATTACAATGTCCCTTTAGATTTCACTCAGGAAATATATTCTTTTATAGGTCTTTGACTCCAACCTTCTGACAGCTAAAATTAACTTTGCATTACTGAAACAGATAATGCGCTGTCCTTATTCTATTCAGAGATAACACAGTAAATACTGATTAGGTTTAACACATGAGGTTTAGAGCAGAAAAATTCCTTAATTTATATTAGTTTGTATTTGTGAAAGATGTCTAGCTGCCCATTAGACTTCACTATTTCCAAATTTTATTTTAAATCAACGTCAGCTTTAATTTTTTTTTTTTTTGTTGTGGGGTTTTTTTTAGTGCTTCTATGTATATGCACTTACACAAATATTACTTTAAGTCACTAAAATTTAATAATAAACATTCTCTTCATCTCCTGCTGTCTGCCAGACAGCTTGCTTGTACAGAAAAAAAAAGGAATACATCCTATTTAGGATTAAATCTATTATGTATTTTCAGGGAATGTAATAATCTTCATACAGTGGCAGAAAAATGATGACTTCATAGTGCCATAAAATGTGTCCTTTTCCCCAGGATTTTCAAGACTGCAATATGTAGGTTAACACAATCAAATACCAACTACGTAATGTGGCTCACAGTGATGAGAATGATGTAAAACCACCATGTTCATTCTATGTTTGGTGGTTTGGTTCATTCTATGTTTGATGGGAAGCCAGGAATTCCCATTAATCCTTTCCCTTTTCACTTTTGGGAAGACAACCTGGTCAGTGCAGAAATTTTTAAGCCCCTGCTGTGTCACACACAGTCCCCTTGCCCACCATCCCTGACCACCCTATCTATTCTAAAGGCTCTGATACATTTCTTAATTAAATCTTGACAGTGAAATTGTAGTTCATGAAAACAATCCATGGTGGTTTGCGAGCCAGTGCCTGTGCATATTAAACCAGCACTTGACCAGACTGGGTTTTTTACAGTTCAGTCAGGTATGCCTTGAAAGCATTATCAGGGATAAGTGGTGGGTATTTGAATAATAAGCACTCTATGTCTGCCTCTGGGATGAAATACAAAGGTCCCCAGGCAGTCTGCAGGGCTGTAAAGCTCAGTCAGAATGTTTGGTATTTTGTTCTGCAGCAAGCAGCCACAGTTTACTTAGACACCGAGCTATTTTTCTGATCCTTTTTCCCTGGCAGCAGTGGTGCCTCACCAGCCCATGTAGCCAGAGGTGTTATTATTCCCATTCCCTCTACCTCCCCTCTCTGACCTATATCCACTCATCTGTTTGTTAGTCTTTCACTTATAAATAGACTTTAAATGCTACTGTGTGAATGCAAACTTATGTTATTAGATAACACCACCCACTCCTACTAAATAGAAATACTATTTTTCACCATCTTACAAGCTTAGAGCCATAATTAAGATAAATTTCAAGCACACTTTAAACATCTCAGTCCAAATGCATGCACATTTCAGAAGTACTCTTATTGGTAACTTGATGATAATTATTTTCTTCTTGCAGTTACAGTGGTGAATTTTATTCCTGAAAAACAGAGTTGCTTTTCAAAGGGCAAAGTTAATCTCCCCATTTATTTCAAATCCTACTTTTCGTTTGAAACAGTGACAGTTTTGACCTTGCTTGCTCTGTGGTGACTCCTTTACCAAACCAAATGCACCAGTCAAGCCAATGTTCAGCAGCACGTAAGAAGCCAAAGGGACTGGAAGTGTAGTACCTCAGTCAAAAATAGTCACCAGAGGCCTATGTGCAAAATAATATGGAAGCTACTTAAGGGAAGCCAGGAATTCCCATTCCAGTTTAAGATATTCCTATATACAGGGGTATATGTCATTTTCTACACAGAAGAAGCAGACATCTAGAATTTAGTCTTCATTTTAAAAAGGAAAACATTTAAATTGTAGAACAGGCACCTGAAGCCACATAGAAATTGCCTCTGTGCAGCACAACAGCAAATAGAAGCCCAGCCACCAAACCAGCTGGTGTAGATGGTCTCAGACTGCTCAGACCTGGCACCCTCTGGAGCAAATATAATTTGACAATAACTAATTTTTTTGAAAGAAATTCATGGAAAATTGCTGCACGGACAGGGTGTTCCTGAAATGTCAGGAGAAAATGAGGCAGACCAGAAAAGCTCCTGGTGGAAGTGCTGCCTGCTCTGCATTTGTGCACTTATCCATAGGCATTGGGACAATTTTCCACCCTTAAGTTCTTATCATCCCTTCATTTGCAAGAGCCAAGAACAGAGATAAAGACTGTCAGTATGAGTGAGCTCACGGGACAGCAGCTGGAATGAGACGATTCTCTAGGAAGGCACAATTCATCACAGCAACTCATTTTACTCAGCTTCACGGCCAGCACAGGAGGGGAAGTCAACAAGTCCCCCAGGTCTGAGCCCCAGACCAATCTCCAATGTGCCTCCAGAGCCAGACTCAGCACCTGCTGGGCCAGTCCATTTGCCAGTTTTATACAGTGGGAAAGCATGCAGCCATGAGCCAAAGCAATATTTGATTTAAACCCATAATCACCTCTCAGATCGGCTCCCCCAGGCTGGCAGCCCATGTGGCACCAAAACATAGGTATTATATATAATTCCTATCACATGGTTGGGGTTTTTTCAGATAAAAGATGAAAACCCACGTCCTAACCTAGCAGAGTAATATTTTCACACCGTAACACTTGAATTACATGGCTGTACTATGGCATGAGGGAGTCAGAATTTGGATGCAAAGGATGTTCTTGGAAGGGGACAGATGTGGTGCTGCCCCGTGTCATTACTACTGCTTTGCAGCAGGCTCAGGCATAAAACCCTTAGGCTTTGATATTCAGGTTTGTCCTGTGGAATTTGGCCTGTTCTCTAAGAGAGCCAGTTTTAGTGCACGAACACTGTGGATAATAAAGCAGGAGGCAAAAAGGCAACACAGTCAGAGTGCAAGGGCAGCACCTCCTCAGGAGAATGAGGGAAAGAGGGAAGAGAGCTTGAGTGAAACCATGACAGGAGAGGATTCACAAAGCATAGCAGTTCACAATGTCCCACGGCCTTTTCTAGCTCTCCTAGAGGAGAAATGGAGGTTGCTTTTACACACCAGGATCAAAATTTAGGAAGGGAACAAGAGGAATTTAGAGGAAGTCCTCTCCCCTGCATCTCATAAGCTAGTGGTAGCAAAGTCAAGCAGCCATCCATCAGGTCTGTGGGTAATACAGAATCAAATAGGAAAATTGTGTATCTTAGATTAATTTCTATAATTTTAAAATAGTACCCTGCTAGTTAAATAAAAATAATATATCTTCTTTCTGAATCAAATTAGTTTTTCAGATTTTTCCAGGATTCTAAATAACAGCAAAGGTCATAAAATGATATATATTAATATTTATACATGTAAACGATAGGAAGACTTTTAAGAAACACATTTTACATACAGTGCAGCCAAAATTTAAACCCTAAGTTTCCTTAAATAAGTGTAACTGTAAGAGATGGTATTCAAGGAGCTTAGACAAATTATCAGACTGATATTTCTAGATGCAAAGTCATTAAAAATATCTTGAGAATGATCTCCAGATTAAAAGTGACATACTGAAGGATGACTTAATTTATTCTCTGACATTGAGTAAAGTAGATTTCTCCTGCCCAGAAATATAAAATGAATAACTGCGAAGACCCACAGTGAAAATTCTAAAGGAAAAAACTATCACACTGCAAAAACACAAAGGTTACATAAGCAACATTTTTAGACGTATTTGGGAAGGCATTGCTTTTACCCCACAGCGAGTTAGAAGTGCTCGTGGTGTTCTTAAGTGGTGTTCATCCCTACAGATTTTTCCAAAATCCAGTGAAGGCCTCTGCCCCAGCCCCCATGGGCAGTGGCCTTAGGTTTTAGCAGGGCACAGCCCTTTGTTTTTACTCCACACCCCCTGGATATCAGCTTTTCACATCATCTTATCACTTCTGCAAGTCAGAGATGGGCTCTCAAGTCAAGCACTGGAGATCACACTGAGGGACAGAGCCTCACTTAAATGACTTCAGAGGGTTTGTAACTGATATCAGAACTGAAAGAGAACTAAAATATTTTAAGATCCAGAGGCAAGTGTCTAATCCTGAAGTCTTTCTTTTCCCTTTCATTACCAATTCATCCTAAGGCACAAAATCACCAAGACAACTCTTTTTTGGTTTGGTTTGTTTTCTTGCAAAGCTACAGGAAGTCGAAAAATCACATTTAGAGTGGAAAACATGTGGATAGACTGAGGCATTGGCACCTGAATGAATTTCATGATGATTACATTCCTCTCTAAGGTATGAAGCAGCAATTCTGTTTCCCTTTTCACTCTTCTCTAGCAAACCTGGAGATCCAATAATGTCATACAACATATTGCAATGTGACAGCAGACTGCTGATATAGCCTATACAGGCATTTGTCATTTTAGGTGTGGGATGGTTTTTCAATATATTCAACAGCACTTTAAAATATTTGCCTAAATTAGATTTTTTTACCTTCTGTTGTGCAAATCTAGATTCTTCTCATCCATACATGGACATTCAAGCTAAAAGGAGCTGTAACCAACATTAACAGAAATATTTTGTAGGAAATAGAAATCCTTATGAAAACGAGCAGGATGCAGAAGAAAGATACTATATTCTGTTGCATGTACAATAACAGGGATGCCAGTTTGACCAGATGTTTATAATTATCTAAGGAACAGCCAGACTACTACATATATTGTAGGGCTCCCTGTTCTATTCAGAAACATGCACACTCAGAACTAGAATACTCTGTTCATCCATTCCTTTTGAACACAAGAATTAACTAGTGCTACAGGAAAGAGAACTGAAGGGATAACCCCCCAAAAAAAGGTTTATAGACTCATGTTAAAGTTTATCTTACATTTGGAAGGCAGTGGTCTGCAACCCAGATAATGCTGTTATCTTCATGTCTTGCTCCCAGTGCTTCTAACAACCCTCAGGACAAATTCTGAAGAAATATTAATCTATAATATTACACATGCATCACTACTCCGTGCTCAAAGCAGCTGGAATAACTGCAGTACTTCTCCGTATTTCCAGGTTAGTTGTTACAAGTGATTTCATAGCTTCGACATGACAAGAGCTGACAGAGCAGAAATTATTACAAAAGTAATTTTGGAAGTGAAGAAATTGAAGATTCTATTGTATATTTGTTAACTATGGTCATACGCTAAGTCAGAATTTAGTAAAATTAATTATATTTTAATTTTGTAGAATCATCTACTAAACAAAGTTAAGTGTTTCTTTAACTTTTTGCATAGTTTACCTTTTGGTTTTTTCCTCAATGCCTCTAATCCTTGGTGTGGAACCAGCCTAATTGTCTATACTTAATTTATTTGAAACTTCCCATGACTTGTAGAACTGAGAAAAGTTACTACTTAAGACATTAGGCAGTGAGCCTGGATTTTAAAACTACATATTCCATTTTTTCCTTGGAATATTCCTTTTTTTTTTTTTTTTAATTTATTTTTATTTTTAACCTTCCCTGAGGGTCTATGGTGTTAATATCTCCTGAGCTGCAAGTCCTCTTCTACAACAACAGCTCAAGCTCAGACAACTGTCTTTTTCTGGAAAAATGTGTTCTTGATTGTGGCACAACTCAGACAACTCAGCCCTAAATCAAGAACACCTCTGGGCAAACTGGAGGAAAGGCCCATTTAAAAAGAGAGAGCCATTCATTGTCCATAGTGAGTTTCAAAGCACTACATTGAGTTAGAAATGATCACCTGTACAAAGCAGGGCTGGGAGGGACTCTGCAGAGAAGGATTTAAGGGCTCACAAGGTGGACATGGGCCAGCAATGCCATGCTATTGGGGGGGGGGGAGGGGGGAGGAATGAAAATTTTATACACTAATACATAAAACATCACCCCAGACCACTCTGTCCATTTTTCACCACTTTAGGAGGGTCAGGGACATACCAGAAAGCACCCAGAAAGAACAAGGTAAAAATTCAAATAACTAGAGCATGTGGACTAAGAAGAAATATCAAAGAGATCAAGTTCTTTAGTCTAAACAAGGGGAAGCACATTTGGAAGCCTAAGGGCTGGTGCAGTGAGGGAGGGACAAAACCAGTCTCCATGCTCACCCAGAGCCCAGCATGCCTGGCAAAAATGAGGGTTTAGCTCCAAGTTCCGTGCGAGGAGACGGTGCTTAGGAATTGTTTATTTCGATTGCTGGAGTGCCTTAAACAAGAGAAACAAAAATATTTTTCAGAGGTGACAGTAACACTGGCGTGGTGAAACACCCAAGATCACTGCTCAAAACCAGTTTTCTAGAAGATTGTGTTTCTGCCTTGCCTATACTATTTTCACAAAGTGAGTTTTGCCTTCACAGAAGCTGAAAATTGTGACTGACATAACTAGGTATTTGGCTAGTGTAAATAAAAGGCTTTAAGGGGTAGTAACTCCTTGGATTTTATTTTTGTCAGCAGCACAGAGACTCTGGCAAAACACCAAAACCCAAACTTGCAGTCCTTAGAAGTGTATCATTGCTCTTTTCTGGCAAACAACAAATACTCAGATTTCCATATAAGCTTCTATTTAAAAAATAGTTATCAAGTATACTTTCACCCTTATTTGCGTTTTACCTGCTTCATGTCTCCTTTTTGATCCCCTAACACTTCACATTCAACTCATTGTCTGGGGACAGAACATCCTCTGCAGTTTACCGAAGCTGAGGTACCTACGTGTCAGAAGAATGCTCATGCAGGAAGCAAGGGGATGCTTTACACTCAGGGCTGGTTATTGGGTTTCAGAGAACATAGCTGCACACTTGGGAGGCAGTAACTGCTTAATTACAGCCCTCTGGGGAGTGGGAGGGATCAAAGCATGTATGAAAGGGACTTGACACAAGTAGCCAGTGCAGCCTAATCTCATCAGAGGAGGAAGCACTTGATCTGTGCTCCAGAAAGCGCCCAGCCTTCTTCAGGCACTCTATAATTAAGTATTTAAAATTGCTCCCCTCAGTGCTCTTCTCTGCTTCTGCTCTTCTATCAGCTTCATCACTGAAATCACCAGCCTGGTTAACCAGCCTTGATTTCTGCTTTCTAGCCCAGAACGCTCCAGTTTCAGTGGCTGGGGGTGGGATCGTGGCTAAGGCACCGGGCTGGGGGTCAGCTCTCAGCTCCTGCACGGCCCATATCACAAACGCTCTGGGTTTTGGGTGTCTGTCATGAGACACGTCAGCTGAATGCCCACGGGAATTCTGAATGCATGAAATTATCCTAGAAATGATCACTTTTTTAAAAGTTAGGGCCTGGACGTTGGGAAGAACTCATGATTGAGAAGAGTGTTGAAGCACATGCTAGTTTTATTTATTTCAAAGTATCATCCGAGTTTAAAAAGAACTAAAACGCATTGCTGGATCAGGACATGTGACTGACTAAAAAAAGGGAATATCCACACCACTTCTAAAGCATGTCATTTAAAAAGGAATGCAATTATTCATTCTTCAACCAGCAGCCAACCTGCAGCTCGTGGCAGTTAGGAACAAGCACTTTCTCCAGGAGTGCTTTTCCATGATTGTCCACACATCCATTCCGTGCACTTTCCTGCCTATTGTCCAGCCCTAGTGCCAAGCAAAATCAGGATCTTGGAGTTGAAAGAGAAGACACTGATAAAATCAAAGGTGGCTTTCATTACACAGCAGTGTGAAGCAGGCACTTGTTTTAGCTGAGGAGCAGAGTACTGCCCAGCCCTCCAACCACCACCAATCCAGAGACCACTTTGTGAACTGTTTCAGGTCATTTTTCCTACAAACCCCACGTTTCACAGTGGAAAATAATATAAGAAACTTTCAAGGTTATTATCTGTAAGCTCTCTTCCTGGGAATACAGCAAACCACCAAATCCATGAAAAGTAGGTAACATTAACACCACCAGAGATGTCCTCTGATGTGGGTAAACTAATCCTCAGCTAAAAGAGGATGGAAGACAACGAAATTGCAAGTACTTAACATCTCTTTATATAAAATGGGTCGTTTTTTAATGCTATGACCGAGAAAGGAAAAAATGAATTAAATAATCTTTAAAAAAAAAAAAAAAATTAGAACCCACAGAAAACTAAACATTTTCAGACATTTTTACCAATCTTGAACTTTGGCACTCGAAAGACATACTCCACAGGGCTGGTGCCTCATTAATACAGCCACAGCACTGCAATCCGTGAAGGAAGAAATGGGGGAGGAGGACTGTGCTAATTTAGCTCCGAGTTCCACAGAAGAGAATGTCACACTCACTCCCCCTCAGCAGTGGGCTTTTCATATGGCTGCATCCAGGATGGCTGGTGGCTGAGAAGAGAAATTGCTGTTGCTGAGAGAGAGCAAGCCAGTCACTCATCAGCCCAGTGCCTTTCTGCTGCTGTCCTTAATAGTAGTACACCTCTTTCCCTGTTAAAATACTGTCTCTCTTACCTAGTCCAGGTGTGGGTTGAGATAGAACAGAATGAGGCATGTTGATCTCATGCTGTAAGTTTTTGTTGAAGAGGGCTACCAAAGTGAAAGATCTTTGTGGTTTCTGAGAAACAGGTTTTGCTTAATAGCCCTTTATCCTTTAGTGAACAAAAGGAGTCAAATACGTGTTCTGCTGTGAATCCTGCAGGCAATACCAGCCAGATATATATTACGTGTACTTATCCTGTGCTGCTTTCTCTACTGTAAGCTACAGCCTGAGACTATTCCTTTTCTCTTTTCCCATCAGATAAAACAAAATAGTTGTTTTCATCTTGGGGTCTGTAAACCTTTATATGAACAACTTCTAATAGATCCACCCAAAACAATTAGGCAAAAAACAAACCCACCACACTACCAGTGCATGACATCACATGGGGACCTGCATTTCTACTGAAAGATTTTTAGTAGTCCACACATTGGCTGG
>VZRR01012731.1:36766-221640 GCA_013398015.1 Oreocharis arfaki
AAAAAAAAAAAAAAAAAAAAGAAGTTTAAAACCACTTCAGAAGCTAAATACACCCAAATAATATCTGCATGGTCAATAGCAGAAGACAGATAACCCTTGAGAGAGACTATGAAAACTGAAATAAAAGAATATACACAGAAGCATATCCATTGGTACCTTATTGTCTAAAGTAAAGTGTCTAAAATAAAAGAAAAAGGAGGTCTGGCAAAAAGACAAGAAAAATTGGGGAGTGTCAGATGCTAACAGGAAGATTACCAAGGAAACCACACCATGGGTTAACCAGCCACGAGTTGCTCTATTTGCAAATAATGGGACCTTAACAGAAGAGAACAGGCAGGAAGGCAAGCCAACATTTTATACCAAACAATTATTAATGCACCGACAGTCTGAACATTAAGTTAAGGTTCCATAACGAGGCTAACAGTCTGTGGAGATGGTTCAGTCATAAGACTGTTCTCGGCTTAATGGGTGCCATAACCATTAAAGATGAAACACAATATTTGGAAGGCAGAATAGATACAAAGCAGAAGGACATCACAGCAAACAAAAAAGAAAAAAAAAAAGCTCTTGTTCCATTCAGGCTTGGCACTGCACAGCAGGATGAAAAGAAAACACAATACTAGTTTCTCCATATCTCCCACTGTTCTCACTTCTGAAAACTAAAGCTGAAGACACTCAAAAGCCAACCATAGCTTTTGGACTTATTAGGGAATAAGTCTTCCGTGGTTCCCTCTATAGTTAATGGACAGAGAAGTTTCCCCCGAAAGAATAAATCAGAGCAGAAACCTGCCTGCGATTTTTTGTATCCTCTAGGATAATAGATTAGAAGTTTCTGACGTGACAAAAGACAGAGCTTCAACACAAAAGGACCTGGCCATAAATCTGAGGACTGAGCAAACAAACATGATGAAGCTCAGCACGGCCAAGTGCAAAGCTGTGCAGTCAGGGAAGAAAAACCCCAGGCACCTGCAAGGGCAGGAAACCAAGAGGGCTGATACTAGCCCTGCCAAAAGGATCCTGAGGTTACCGTGGGTGCCAGATTAATATAAATGAACACTGCCCTCTTGTCACAAGTAAGGCAAATGACCTCATTAAAATAAGCACGTCCAGCAGGTCAGGAGGTTATTATCCCACTCCAGTCAGCACTGATCAGGCCACGCTTGCAGTACTTCAGCCACTTCTGGGAAGAAGGGTGAGATCAAGATGGATGTGGAGAAAATGGAGACAGCCCAGTCTCTGAGACGGTCAGGACTCAGGGCACATGGTTGGTGAGGAGAGGGTGAAGAACAGGGGTTGTTCCATCCTCAGAGAAGGAGTGATCCATCAGACTAAAGAAGGGATGATCTACTGCAACTACTTGTAGAGAGGTTAAAGGCCACGAAGCCAAACTGGTTTTGAGAGTGGCATGCAAAATAATGAAGGATGACAACATTCACAAACATCGCCTTGATAGGTTCAGGTTGGACACTAGGGGAAACTTCTTCACTGGCAGGACAGGGCACTGCTGTTGTCCACAGAGCTTGTAATGTCTCAGCTATTGGGGATTTTCAAAACTCATATACAAAGCCATGGCTGGCCTGGTCTCCAATGTCAGCAAGACTCCAGCTACAAAGAGGAGGCTGGATGATGGATGAGGGGCAACTTCCAGCTGCCCTGTCCAACCAGGACCTCTGTAGGATCTGTTGGATCAGCCTCATACCTTGCAACAGGAAAAAGAAAGCCTTTGAAAATAATGTGGCACAGAATACAGGTATTCATCAGCTACATTAGGAGTCTCTAGATAATGAGCAAGTTAATGGTGGCAGTAAATTTCAAGTTGGTTATTGCAGGCTGGGGAACAAACTAAGCAGGGGGGATGGTTAGCAAAATAGACCTAGACATCATATGACTGGTAATTGTAGGTCTCAAGTCTTTGGCAGTATTTTTTTAATAGTTTTCAATGGTAGAGTATGAAATTTAAATGAGATCAGATTTTAACCAGCGCTGCGTGACCACTATAGGAGGTGGAAACTGCATATTTAGTAGGAAAGTAATCTGTATATGTGCCCAGAAATTCAAAATAAAAGGGGGGTGGCTTGAGGTTTTTTTGAAAACATTGTAAGGTTTATTTAGCAGAGCCCTCAGAGTCCTCTCTCATATTTGTGGCAGGGTTCTTTGTGTTTCTGCGTTGCTTGAATAACACCAGATCCAGAAATGTTGCAAAACGGTAAGAGAAAGTATTTCCAGCTATTGGACTTCACTTAAATCATGAACTACAATATCTGACATCCCAAAGAGCTTGTTCCTTGGAACGTTTTTGAAGTTCAAGCAACTTACCCAATATTCATTGTAACAACTTCTTTGTGACTAACACAACACTGATCACCCATTTCATATCAACAGATTGACTGAAACACGGTGCAAACCACAGATTAAATAATACATATTATTTAAGCCTCTCCTTGCTTCTATAACTCTCTTGGGAGTAGTGTGGTGTGAAGATTTTATCAGAAAGACTGCAATAGCTTCAGAGACAAAGGAAGGACTGAGCTATAAAGGCCATTCCACACCAACTCTGCTAAAGCTCGTTGTTAGCATCTCCAAAATGATCAGCCCTCATCTCTGAAATTCAGAGCCCCCTTCTCCCTGCCAAGAGTACATTCTCCTAGGGTGAATCTTAGCAGTAGCGCTCCTGTTTTTAAGCACTGATGGGTAGAAAAGCATTTCTGAATAACCCCCCAGGGTAACTCCCGCCCTGCATTTCTGAGCTGTACAGCTGTATGGGTGAGCAAAGTGGCAACTGGTTGCTTGCTTGGATGCGCCAGAACGGGCAGTAATACAGGGATAAAATTGTTCTGTACTGACCAAATTAGAAATGAGTAGCTGAACGTACTTGGATTTATGCCAGTAGCCTTAGTAAGGTAGGGCAGAAACTGAGCAGTGACTTATGAGATCTGCCAGCATCATCCAAGAGCTTGTTTTATAAATAATAGTTGATTGGCAGCAACTCAAAGAGTAAAAGACAGAAAGATTAATCTCCAGTTAAAGGACTTAGCAGCGTTGCTCCTTGTGGAAGAAAGGGTAAATTACAAGTGACGAGGTGCCTCTGCAACGCGCTGTCGGGAAGCTCGTGGCTGTGGATGCTTTGGAGAGGAGAGGGCTCTGGGGTGAGAAAGGCAGCTCACACATTTTTACTAGGACAGCCTGGGAGAGGGGAGTGAGGGGGCTGCTCAGCCAGAGGCACTGCACTGCACGGGAAGAAGCAGCACACAAACACAGAAGGGCTTTCTGCTGAGCCAGCGTCAGGGTTTCTCACGCTGTAAGTGCACACAAGCACTATAAACAGTGAACAAATGCCCACAAAACACATACACTGGAGTTCTGGCTTATACACATTAACATGTAGAACAACATCCACCTTCCTAAATAATTTTGTGAGGCTCATCCAGAGCTGTAGCAAAATCCTGGTCTTTTATGGGGAGACCACTGTAGGGAGAAAGAACCAAAAGGCCTGCAAAGAGAAGTTTCTAGTGACTACGAAGCAAGCACTTCAAAAGAAAGAAATCAGATTTCTCCATCTGTTTTTCATCCACCTAGAACACAGGAAACACATTCTTAGGTAAGGCACTGAATGATCAGGAAAAATACCTTGACTGTTCTTCCAAGCCCTACAGCTGTCAGAGACAAAAATACTAATTTTGCCTTCACTAAATAAAACAGCACCTTAAATAATTCAATTAATTAACAAGACAAGGCTGTAGCTAAAGATATCACCATGAGCAACGGGTAGTAAAAACTGGGAGAATTCTCTTTTCTTCCCTCTGAAGGTCTCTACTGTAAATGTCAGGTGGGAGGCATTATTGTATTATATGCAAATAGCTTTCCTCACTTAGGAAACGTGCCGACACAGATAATCAAATTCTAGCTATGACCAACCCACCTCAACACAGAGGGAAAGTCTCCTGCAACAGGATCCCTCCAGCCATAAATTTTTACACCCTGTGATGAACAACAGTGCTTTATATCCAGAGATTCCCACACTTGATCTATCAGCATAACTACTGGTGGTATTTCTCAAAGGCCTAACTGGCCTGTATGAAATTACACGGCTGTATTTCTGCTTATCAGTGATGAACTACCAAGGGCATTGCAAACACCTAAGTCTTAATAAAGCTCTACAGCCTACCCACAGATTTACTGAGCACACGGCATCCCCAAGCAGCAGATAGGTGTTGTTTGATGCTAATTTTGCAGAAATCTGGCCCCTGCACAAGAGCAGAAGCTCGGCAGCAGTTTAGCAAAGCACACACAGCACAAGACCAATGCAGGATAGATAAACCACGGAGCTATCAGGGCATCTATCGCTCAGGAACCCAAACTAACAAAATTACAAAAAGTTCCGTTTTCTTTTTGTCATACCCCGAGGCAGAATTCAGCGTTTACCCCACCCTGCTCACAACAAAACTCAGGTCAGCTCTCTTTTCCCTTCTTGTGCCTTCTCTACCTGTGAAATGAGGATAAGCCATAGACAATCTGGGCTCTAGGTCTTGCAGTAGATAGAAGATGAAGCCCTAGCTGGTGCTAGAAACATTTTGCATGCTGGAAGACTTGTACCTGCCAGCCTCTCACGATCTCTTTCCTACCAGAACTAGAAGAAAGAGTTGTTATGGCACCAAAGAAGAAAGGAGACAATTTTCTAAGTTATATGCCTGCTTATCATTTCAGTTTAGTGTCCTTTCAGGCTTTGTCACAACTTTGCCATTACTCTCTATAATTTTCTAGAATTGCCATAAAAAAGTCAAAAGTTGCTGCTTTAAAAGAATATTTCAAGGCTGAAGCAATGTTCTAGAACGAGACACTGCACCCTACAGTTCTTCTTTAGATGCCTGCAGTCACCACTGACTCAATTTAAGGAGATAGTAAACTGGGGATAAGAGCCACGAGCTGCAGTGGTCAAACGGCCTTTTACTCAGGGAGCTGCACATCTACCTATCCTTTTCCTTGTCTTCCAGTTCATTGAAATGTAGCCCCTTTGGGGCTTGTCCTTTGCAAGGCAGATTGTAAATCCATGCAGCAAGTAGCTGCACTGTGCCTTTAATGGTAGAGTACAAATAATCACTCATTATCACAAGTATCATGAATTTCATTAACATCATTAAAACACTTTATCTGCGGACTAACAGATTAACGGAGATTTCAAGCAACCTCCCGTTCTGTTACTTTCCATTTAAAAGTAAAGAATCTCTAACTCAATTCTGCTAGTCTCCCACTCAATATTCCTTTAAGTCAGGGGTGATCCTCATAGGGATATTTAGCCAGGGCAAAAAGTATTCTTTTAAGGGAATAGATAATCCAGTGTGAGATGGAGATTTCCTCCATGGAAACATAGAGGGAAGAAACTGTGAAGTTATTTTGTGAAAGCAGTTTGTTTCATTTGTATTGAACATGAAATTAAATGCTCCAAGCAGCACTGAAAACAGTAATTATCTTCATGTAATATCAGTGACATTTTTCACCACAGCTTGCATGGTGTTGGGTCTTGAGCTACAGCAAAATAAAAAGCAGCCAGGAGACTGGCTGAGAGGGAAAGGGAAGGTGTTTGATTTGGCTAGGTTTGTTTGTTTGTTTTAATAAATAAAAATGTCAAACCCCATCACCCCTCAGGTATTCCTGACCAGGAGTTAATCTTTCTTGATGCCTTCTGGTTTGACTCAAGCAATTTAATTCACAATGCTGATGCTCTTGCTGTTACCAGGCTGGTAGCAGAGCTTTCCAAACCCATCACCAAGACATTACAGTGATACTGCATCTAATTCTCACCTGAAGTTTTTGAGACACCACCCCCTCCTACTGGAATAGCAGTCTCTGTAAATTCTGACCTAGTCACATCCACTTCAGGGACTGTGCCCTGCTCTCTGCACAGTCTGTGGCATTCCCAGAAGAGAAACTTCTTACTGGAGGCATAGGCTGTCAGAGAACAAAACATCTAATGAGTTGGGAATAAGAAATCTTGCAATGTTATGTAAGTATTGCTTAGGATATTTTCCATTCCAGTGACGTAGAGGCAGAGATATAAAGGTAACTGATTTACTTTAAAAAATTTTAAAATCTACCAGACTTTCCAGAACATAGAAATTGGGAAACTTTCACTGCTCTTTATCCTTCATTTCCAAAGGTTTTACAAGCCAAAAGACTTTCTCCTCTCTAAGAGAAGTCAGCTGTGTGCTTTACAAGACTCGATGGATTACCTTGCCATGTCTTCTAGGAGATCACAGTGGTTTCAGTGTATCAGGCTGTCCTCGGCTGACAGAAGGCCATAAATCTACTCAAGATTTACAGCCTCTCCCTCCAGGGAGGGGAGAAATCACCACAAGAAGAGAAGGTTCAAGCACATAAAGGGGGAAATCTGTCCAAGCAGGTTCAAGTTTCAATATTCAGGACAGTATGGGAAGGGAGGGATCCCTCTGCAGCTCATAGAACAGGCTGTGGATTGCAGGAAGGACGTGCTTGCAGCACCTCTCCAGCCAAACCCTTGTTATTTGCAGTGGTTTGGTTCCTAAGGGCAGTGGCATGAATGAGACAGCCTCATGCTGTGGTGCACTTCCAAGAGAGGCTGCATTTATTTTGTCCATGGGTGGATAGTACTACCACCAGATCCACACACCCAGTGGCAGAACTTGCATCCATTTCAACAGAATGGAACAAAATACATGTTTTTAAAGAGCAAAAAGTCACACACAGCATAGCTAAAGTATGTCCTGTTTCTGCTTGTGAAAGCAGAGAAGCAGCAAGAAGGTGCAGGATAGATGACAATAGATTGCCATCCATCAAAGCACAAATGTTTACAAACTGAAATTAATACTTTCAAAATCCTAGCACATCATGTAAATTAAGCTGCAGCTCTAAGAGCCCTCAAATTTGAAGCCTCACAGTAGGCCATTTCAGGAGAGACAACGTGGTTATTTCAAGCAATTGAATCCTGCCAAGCTTAAGGATATTCGACAAATCAGAGGTGGAAAAGCAAGAACAGGATCAGTGCTGATGTTGAGAAAATAGGTTTGCAAACTCTTATACAATGATGAATAAAAGCACTGCTCCAAGAGCAGAGCTGTCTGTAAGTCTAATGCTGAACAAGTACATGATGCTCTTAGCAGACAGCCCATATTTGTTTACAGTAGCTGCAGGAAACAGTTCTAAACCGCGACGTGACTTCAGGCTTCTGGCAATCGGCAGTGCCAAATTAAGTCTGTCCTATAATGAACGAGATCTTGGCAAGCTCCCCAAGACACAAAGTGCTGAGCAATGCTGTCCCTTCAGAGGGCATGACCACAGCCCTCAATCAGAGATCTGCACCTCAAATCCCCTTGGATCCCAGTCAGTTTGGGACCTCCATGTCCCCTGAATTCCTGGTACAGCACTTGTAGCCCATGGGGTGATGCTCATTTCTGCTTAGACAGTTCCAGCCCAGGAGAATGATTAACTATTCTCCCTGCCCCCTTAGGACTTGGGCAGGCTCTCCTCGCACCTTTTTGCTGCACAGCAAGAATTAACACAAGCAGAGCAGAGCCAGAGTGAAGCCAAACCCTGCCAGCAGGACCTCTAGGGAGGCACTGAGTCTGAGTGGTGATGCTCACTTGCTGGATCCACAGACGCCTTGGAGCAAGACAAATGCCAGATCTCTGTACCCCAAGGGTGGACTGGGTGCTGTGTTGCTAAGCTCTTTCTTCCCCACCAGAGTAGCTGTGAAAATTTTGGCAACTTACAGTGCTGGGCAGACTCCATGGAAAGGAAAAGGGAACACTAAATCTCTGAACTTGACTCTCACATAGACTTAGTCTTCCCATTAATTAATAAACTAGCCTGCAGCTACCCTACCCTCAATTTTTAAGACGTGATGAGCCAGAGAGGTCCCTTTAGACTGGAAGGGCAGCAGAGAAGAAGAAAAGTAGCAACCCTCCAACTGCAGTTTTTTAGTAAGCACTCTGTCTGTAGGTTACATAACACATTCACCTAGACAGACAAATTCTACAGCTAATTACTACAGGCATACCTTTATGCATACCCAAATTTAACTATCAGAAAAGAAAAGCAGCAAGCCTCTTTAAAAAAAGTTAAGTCAGTCTCAGTTTATATATTACTACAAGGCTGTTTAAGGATGTCGTTCCAGTCCAGAAAGCTCTGGGGGAAAAAAAATGAACTGGCCCTATCTTCATTTGTAACAGAGTCTAGTCTTCCATAAAGGGATTTGCTCACAAAAAAATAATTTAACTTTCATATCTTCATTTCAGAATGAAAGAAACAAGTTCTTACAAGTACAACGCCTGGCCACCAAAATTTTGTAAACAGCATGAGTTACTAAATGTATCCATGAATTGCCTCTTTCATCTGCAAAACAATTTTAGAGCCTTCATTTTCTTACTCATTCTTACTCCATTGGCTGTTTGGTACAGGTCATTCTTCCTCCCCCGAGGCAGCTCATCTTTGACTGCTCTGATGAGTAACTCCTGCCCAAAGGAGTTTGCTTTCAGCTGAGCTCTGCAGAACAAGCGATAACCAAAGTGGTAACAAAGTGATAACCAAAAAAGCAGACCAGAAGCTCATACTACACGCTCAGTGCTCTCCCTCCAGCTGCTGTTACCTCCTGAGCACACAACTGGGATAAGGAATGTCGGCCACAGAAAGAACTAAGAACGAACTCTTCCTTGCTAAATGACCTTTCATACTACACTCTCTAGCTGTATTCGTGATGGTTTGGATATCCTAAACTATTTACAGCTGAAAACTGATACTTACTGAGCACTTTATTCTTGTGGAGTATATTGTTTCAAACTGCCAAAATTGTCTTCTGAAACAAATTAATTTGTGTAGCTTCACAGTCTGGTAGCGTAAATCAAGGTAGTTGCCAGTTCCAGTCTATCAAAACAGTCTTAAAAGATGCAAGTTAATTTCTTTCTGGAAAATATACGCTGTTCTGTGTTTACAGCAAAGCCAAACTGCAGTTACATCCACTTTGCAGACCATGTGTAACAGCTGATGCCCAGCTCAGTCATATTCCCCTGAGTAAAATCAAATCTTACAGCATCTGATCTGTAAGGGAACACAAGGACTTATTTCTCTTTACGTTACTCTGGGATATTTAAACTCATAGAAAGCTGTTTGTGACAGCTGTCAGTGGCTTCCTGGAACTGGCACCCATTGTATTGAGCAGAGAACAGCATTTCTATGGCAACTGCCTCAGCACATTTCAAAAAATGGACGAACAAGAAGCATTCATCACCTTCTACATTTTCCCTTTTTTCAGCAGCACCTTGTCTTTCCATTCTCCCAACTCTTTAGGGCCAAGGTAGGAACAGAATAGGTTTCAGTCAAGCTCTACAGAAGTTTCTGGCTGCTGGCCACTTGGTCATTAAAGCTCTAAACTGATGCTTCCAAGAGATCTATGTTATTATTCCTGCCTCTCCTACTGGCCCACAGCAAGGCACAGCCAGCTATAACTTTAAGTATCCCCCTTTTCCTAGGACATGAGGCTGCCAAGGATGTCCAGTTTATCTCTGCCAGAGGTAAACACAGCCAGTGCCACCCTGAGCTGGCTGCTACCACGAGCTGCATGGAGGGAGGAAGGCTGTGATTTATCAGCTTTTTCCCCCAGAGGTCTCCAGAAAGGCATCACTCGTGCTTGTTCTGCTCTTCTGAACGCTCCTCTGTAATGCAGCTCGTGTAACACTGAAGAAACTGCTGTATGAGAGCAGCAGTCTGACAAGCAGGAGGGGCTGGGGAAGAAATACATGACAGCAGGATCCCCAGGGAGACTGGCCCTTGTGCTGCATATTTGCACCTGTGCTTGCTGAGACTGCAGTGATCTGAATGCAAGGCAAAGCTGCTCAGATTTTAGAGTTTCTGAGGAAGAAACGTAATGGTTATTTTTAACAAGTACTTCTCTGAAGTAGGAAAAGACCTGGAAATTTTTTTATTTTTTTTTTTCCTTTTCTTCCCAAAATGGCCACTTTAGTATCCCCAGAGAGAGAAAAGTATTTAAAGCATCATGTGCACATACTCTGTTCCCCTTTGGAGAGGACTATAAGCAGCTACATCTCGTTCTGCAGCTCAAACTGGCTATCATGGAAAAGGCAGGCAAACAGCATGATTCAACCACTCTTACTTCCAAGGTCTTTTTTTCGAAAGATGCTCAAACTCATACCATTTTCAAGACTGAAACCTGTCAGTCACAACCCTCACATTTCTTTATGCTCTGTTCAAAATACAAGATATGTGATTTCTTCTGTTAAGGAACTTCTATAGATTTTTTTCAAAGAACGAGCAAGTTCTGTCTTATTTCACTCCTCTTTTGTTCAAGTTCTGAATAGTATCAGTGTGCTCAGACTTAGAAACACTGCACTGACCTGCTCTAAACGTGGACATGCATTGGGATGGATTTTATTTTTCCAGGCTTGCTGTGTACCACATGAACTCTATTAACAGCTTTGCATACTGTATTTGTACTTGACTTACTTTGGCTTACAACTGAAAATGTCATTTAAAAATAGTTGTTTTAAACATTTCCATTAGATACCTAATGGATCGCCTAAACCATTAGTCCAGCAAATTTAAAAAAAAAAAAATCATCAAGCCAGTAAAACTTGCTTCCTTAGCAAATTTCTCTCTTTATTTGTCCTTAAGGATCACTTACTTTGCATATACGCACACAAAATCTTTCAAATAATCTTGCTTCCCCCAATCATTTAGCATTAGCTGTACTCAAGGTTATATTCATTATATCAATGAAATTGTTCGTCCCTTACTACTTCCCACAAAAATTAAAGCAATAAGTCTTGTAAATGCTGCTTTAAAAATAGCTATGTATTTATCACCAGAAAAAAAGGCATTACTAAGAAAATGCATAACACATTTATTGTTGTGCTGTTACTGCTTCATGCTGCAGCATTATGCTAATCAGCTTTCTTGTACAAATGAGGTTTATAGGATTTGAAACAGAGAGAATAAGATAACTGGAGAACTGATATTCTATTAATGAACCAATGCCATTATTGCAGAACTAACATAATTATTGCAGAAACTCTGGCTCATCCATGCTGCACTGTGGTATCCCAGACGGAATTCTAGAGGACTGGACTGTTCTCTAAGGAAAAGAATGTCTGGAGAGGGCCCCCATCATCTTGTAATTCTTGAAACCAGCAGGGAATACACATGAAGTTCATATGACAAGATTTTAGACACATATAAATTCCTATATTTATATAAATGTATGTATATATAAAGTAAGGAAAATTACCATCAATATTCCAGTGTTGTTTGAGAGCGCCCATTTAACTGTTGGCTCCTGAGGGCAGGCAATTCTGGGAGCATTTTGATGGAACTAACCACTTTGAGGAAGGCCATGTAGAGGTTGGTGCTTAGGTACAGCAAGGTGGGCAGTGATACCGTAAAAAGTCAAATTTCCTCTGTTTCTGGGTGTCCAGGTCTTAGAAATCCCTGCCAGCCATCCCTTCTAAACACAAATAACTGCACAGTAACTTCCAAAGTTCTCCCTCTCCATAATACAGTGCTGTCATTGCAATGCAGGAACTTGAGGATGTATGGAGCAGCAATTTGAGGACTCTTACTAGATAGAAACATTCCTTTCATTACCTGATAATTAAGAAAAGTCTTCTGCTTACCAATATTATCAAAAGTGAAATGCAGGAAATATTTATGTCTCTCCTACTACACCAATGCTTCCTACTAGCCTAGTACTTACAACCTTTAAATCCCAAACTCTAGGTCAAAGGAATGAGCAGAAAATCGCAGTAAATTGTCAGGCAGCACAACTGAATGAACAAGACAACACTAATCTGATGATGAGGGGGTAAAAATTTGATAAGCCTTTCAGAACAGATGCTTCTCCAACAATCCCCCGTTATGCTGGTAAAACAGTTAATGTAATTTTGAACCCGGCAAGAAACTCTAAACAACTCAATTGGACATTTCCTGCAGCGAGGTTTATAAAATACTTCTGCCTGAGCTGAGGAATGAACTTATATAGGATGTTGCTTGACTTAGTAAATTTTACACTGATACAAGAAAATCAGTCCTAGCTGAAACTACAAGGAAGCCCGTCTAGCAGCATTGATTACCAAAAGTAACTTTCTGTAATTGTGCAATTACAAAAAATGCTAGGAACAAACATGACTCAAACACAGATGAAGTATCAGAAGTCCCTTGAAGCCCATTGCAAGCACCAGCATATTGGATCAGCTGGGTCACAAAGAGAGTGCAAGTCACTGTGTACCAGCTTCCCATGGCGGCATCACTCACCGCTGCCAGTAAAAAATAATGGCCCAAAGGAGCTTTTCCAAGTTATTCATGGATCACTTAGGAGGAAGGATGTGAGAGTTATTGGAAATGACTCCCAATGGCATTGGTGTGGGAAGAGTGAGGTAACCAAAATCCTCATGGGGAGGATGGCTCTGAGGCTGCCCCATTAGACTTCCAAGACGACCACGGAATAACTGCGGGGAAGAGATTCCCCTCCATCCCTGCCAGCTTTTGCTCTGTCAAGGACCCATGGCATGCACTAGACTCTCAGAAGTCCCACCAGCAATTCGGGAGGAAGCAAAGGGTGACTTTATGCAGGGTGCCCAGCATCAGGGGCCCCATCTTTGGCTCCAGGCATCCTTTTCAGGCTGTGCTGTTTCCTCACAAAACCCTACAAGAACTTCTGTTACCAGCTCCCCTCCCACCCACCAGTGCTACTCAGAAAGACGCCTATTCCTCTTTTTTTTTTTTTTTGGGCGGGGGGGGAGGTTGTTTTGGGATTTTTAGTGTGTATAAACACCCCTATATATCTGGATGTTTATAGCCATTCCTCAGTGTTATGCACACACACAGCGTTTGCAAACAGACACATTCTTCAAAACTACCAAGCAAACACTTCACAGTTAAAGTTCTCTGCCTTCAAACACCAAGGTCTCCCAAGTGATCACAAACACTCACACATCTGCTGCAATTTCCTTTGAGAGACACTTCTTTCATCCTGGAGGAAATTTATTAAAACGCTGACTTTTCATTTAGGACACTTTCTAATTAAGTACCAATCTTTAAAGCTTCTGCCTTCCAAGACTTATTGTTCTTTGCACAAGATGAGAAGGCAGTCACAATTCATTGTCTTTATAGAGACACATATTGGTTCAAAAAAATTATATATATATTTAGCAGCTTGCAGTTCCATGTCCTTGAAGTTAGAAGTGCTTTTATAATTTAATATAGGGAAATAGCCAACTTTTGCTGAGCTAGGCACAGGCCCTCAACATATCCCAGTGTCCATGGCACGTTTTAAAAACATATAAATTCTTTGAGATTGTAATTACATTGTGGAAGACTCACTGAAAGTTCTTTAGTTCCATAAACTGGGCCATTACCTCTCATCTTATATTTCCATATTCTCGTTTATGAGAAACTGATTATTGCCAATAAGATAAAATCCAAGTGGCACCATATACAATTTTCCAACTAGAAGAGAAAGGGAAAAGAACAATTTCAGTGCCAGAAGTATTAGGAAAGCGCCTATCTTACAAGAGTAGCACAAAGAGGCTGAAACGAGATGAAGCCTAAGTTCTCTAGCTTTTCCACTTAGTTGCCTCTTACAAGGGTGTAAAGACAGCTGGTGAACCCCAATGGGACAAATTCCCCAGCAGAGGTCATCTCAATGTTGGTATTACTACAAACATCCTAAAAAGTGCTCCTTGCATGCCCTGCTCTGTTGGGTATCCTCACTGACGAACGCTACAACCTTTTCTGGCCCCTTTGTACCACAAAGGACATGATAAATGTTCTGCTTGGAAATCTTATCTGTCAGCTTTCTGCTATTGATATCTTGGGCAGGGTTCATTTCCTTTAGCTCTAGAGGGCCACACTGCACATTTCTACATCTGAGTCAGTCTTACCAGGCTCCCTTTACAACCAGTGGGGAGCAATAAGCACCTCCAGGCATAATTCACCTGACTCAACTGAGACAGCTACTTCAGGGTAAGAACAACTCTGCCCTAGAGATGGCTGCTTCTCTGTGTAGGGTGACAATTAGGGATCAGATGGCTGCATTTAGTCAGTTAAATCCCACCATTTGTGGTTTAAAATGTTACTTTCCCCCAACGCTCCCAATGTGGAGCATGACACACGGGTAGTGAAATCTCACGCAGTCATAAGGGGAGCCTGTACACAATAACCTGCTGGAGAGTTTTCCCTCTAAAGAGCTGCTTTTCTTTTGAGAGTACAGACTCAACATTTCCCAGCAGAAGAAAATCATCAGTTTGCTCTAATTAATGTGGCTGAACATGTGTACTAAAATGGGCTTCCTCCATTTTTCACCCTTACATTCAACGATTTGACAGAATACCTCATGCTCTTAGGTGCCTATTTCAATCCAAAACACTCTCTGAATAGCACTTGTAGCTAATTGATTTGTCGTAATTTACTTCCAGCTTGCTCTCTAATGCTCCAGCGTGGTACTTTTTAGATTTTGAACACAGCAGAAGGCCCTCCTGGGAGAAAAGCTTCTCTGAGCTTCCCCATGGGGCTTTCAAGCCACAGTTCACAGATGAAGGAGCAATGGGAAGACAAATACCACCTCCAGCCACGCTAGAGGTGCATGAGGCAGCTGTCACTCCCACACACCTCCTAAGTAGATTGCATTTCATCCTTTTGACCAGCACAGACAAAGAGACAGGGTGCTCCCTGAAGCTTTTCCCTTCGGGATTCATAGTATGGGCAGCTGCTAGGGCCATTCCTCTCCAGCTTATAAATGACAGTTTCCCAGAGGCAACAGAGAGAGGCCACTTTGGGAAACTATCTGACCTTCCCCATTCCCAAGTCCAGTGTCAGCAGTGCAAAGACAGACCCAGACAGGTTTTATTTCGTCCATACACTTGAGCAAGATACCACTGTGTAAGAAAGATCCACAGCTGATGTTCATTCTCCACTACCAGGGGCTTAGGCCTAGGGACACCTTTCTCCAATAGAAAAAAAATGCTGTTACTTCTAATCCTTCATGTAGCTTCTGCTGAGAAACACAAGCTCAGTGTGCAGCACAGGGGTAAAGCTCAGCCTAAGAGAGGAAGCTGACAATGTTGTATGTGCTTGAAGACAGTCTACCACCTACACGGATTGCTGCAACTTTCCTTCCTGAACTGCACATACGTGCTTCGCTGCCTGAGGTGCTAAGTTCACTAAGGATAATGCCAGATCCCCTTGTGGCAAGGATAATCTAGCCCAGAACAACACTGGTGATGCCTCATCTGGTGCTGGGTCATCTGCCATCCTTGGCAAAAAGGGCTCTTTTCTGGTCCCACTGTTTTCAAACAACAGCTCTTGCCAACAGCACTGGAATCAAATATGTGCCACAATTTAACTTCAGCCATGTGAAATGGAAAAGGGATCAACTTTCAAGTTAAGCACCAAGTTAACTTGAGAAGGAGGAGATTGTGGCCCTTTGAAGCACAGTTATTTTCAGCCACACTCTGGTTTCTGGAAAAAAATATTTTCTTACTAGAGAATATAAGACTTGGAAAGAAATTCTACAAAAACTATCTTTCACAGATACATCCTTGAGCTACACCTTCATATGTATAATATCCTCAACCTGTACCTCTGCCTTGGCTAGAAGAAAACCCAAGTGCCTCCTTCTGCCTTATTACCCTGAAGCACACAAAGAAGTACTTAGTCAAACAATTTTTCCACTGGCTTTACTTGGAGAGAAGTTTACAGCTGCTGGCCAGCTAAATTGTCTTCAAGTTATTTATACCCTGCTCTCTTGCTCACTAAAACTAAGAAAATTACTGCAGCATTGTACAAGTCATGGTGAACATGTTGATTTGCCTCGTCTGAATCCATGCTCTTGGAATTTTAAGGCACTTAGATGGCTTCTCCTGGCAGGAGGCATCTTTTGGCAGGGGGATTATGATGGATCAATTAACAGGATCAATCAGCATTTGATTTCAGTTCATCCTGTGCATCCATCAAGGCTCCCAAGCACTGGTGCAAAGTGCTTGCACCCTGGACTCCAGCTCGCACCTTCAAAAACCCTTCTACAGCACCACACCTGGGTGAAACCATAATTGCTTTATAAAATGAAAACCTTATAAATGCAAAGTGCCACTGAAACCAGTATGTCATTCTTAATGGCAAGCTCCTTGTCTCAAACAGCTTCTCAGCATCCTAGACACCCATTACATTTCCATATGGCTCTCCAGGTTTAATAAATCACCCCGCGAAGTTCAAGCAAGAGCTCACAAAATCCTCTGTAACCTTTCAGTGCACTTAGGCTGGATTTCTACCTGATGGATCAGAAGCAGGGGACCCAAGAAGCAAATCTCCTCCCCAGGAGATGCATCAGGAAGGATTTGCTGCTGGGTCCTCTGCTGCAGAACTAATGGACAGTGCTCATTGCTCAGGCTACTTGCAGACTGGGAAATGCGACCAACTCGCTGCTGCCAAGGGGTAAGGATTGGGAAAGGCAGCCAAATGGGAGCATTTGGTCAAATTGCATGGAAAGATATCTTAAAAGCTCTGTGAAACAGGGGACTGAGCTCGGCTTTACTTTAATACACTTTTGCCACTAGAGCAAAAGGAAAGTACTTCTTCAACCACTCCTGGGGCATTAAGTCATCTATTTTTTACATTTCGTTGCTGCTAAAGCAAAAAGGCAGAATCTTGTCTCTAACTTTGCTAGTGTCTGTGTTTCTAGTTGATGAGGAAGGAAATGGGAGGCCAGGAAACGTGCAGCTTCTCTCCCTACTCATAGACACTCTCGTTGCCAATATTATCAAACATCTGAATGGTTAATGAAAAAAAAAAAACCAAAAACCCCCAATCAATTTAAGTGTCACGTATTGCTGGCAATCCAGATGTCCAAACACATAAAAAATGGATAATTAAAATTATATGTATGTGAATTTTCCATTGCCACTCATTAATAGTATCATAATTCTATGTGCTGAAAGAAGGGCTACATCTCCTTGATAGAGAAGGTTTATTTCATTAAACCCATATACACAGGTAGGAAGATTGCTGAGGTGCCTAGAGGAACAGGTGCACCATTAAGCCTAAGTATTGAAAATACAATTAAACAGACAAATACAGTTCCTGACACGCTGTTTCCAACATATTAGAGTAGGAAAATACTATTTAACTACACTCGATTCCTTTAAATCACTTCCATTTTAGGTACTTAGCTATAACATTTCCTAAGGTTGCAACTCATTTGATTTAAATACCTAGGCAAGATGAAATGTTCTCTAAAGTTATACAGGAAGTCACCTAGTTGTTGAAAGGCTTTCTCAATAAATTGGTGCATGAGGTTCTTTATCCAGTTTCATGGAGAACTGGAGATCTTTATGAGCTTTTCTCTGGTCATTAACAGAGCTTTAGGAAAAGCAAGCAGCTGAATCTATGACTTTTGGCTAAAGTCAATAAATATAGGCAATATGGTTGTTGTCTTTTCAAAAACTCTCCTATATATGACTACAGCATTAGCACTAAAAGCTTCTTTATAGCAAATAAAATATAATTTCTAACCACACAAAACAAAGTCCAGAAGGAGGCATGTGGATTCCTCACTCCCTGCCACCTGAATTTTTAATTTTCTAGAATCTGTAGCATGCATATAGGAATAAAAATGCCCTGATTGAACAGGACACGGAATTTGAACATGCCTTTAACATTCTGATCAAATGGCAGTAGAATTTTAAATGAAAAGCAAAGGCTTGAAATGGCAAGAACTGCTCAGACTGACATTTTTACTGTAGACAGAAGAAAGTTCCTGTGCTCATCAGTCTCTTGTTTTGATAGATAAATGATCCAAATAGTGCTCTCCCAGCAGTCCCAAGCAGCATTTGTGACATAAAGGCAGTTAGTTTTCAGACTACCTGCTCTGAGACCACACAGATAAACACTTAATAACACAGCTTACGAAAACTTTTCAAAGTCGACTGCCTTTCCTCTGACACACCTTTTGCTGGTTTTACATAACTGCTTTTAAAGTGCAAGTGCAGTACACATCATCCATGGTGAACTGAGAATATAAAGAGACCTGTTCCCTCATATAAACCATTGCAATCTATAACATCACTTTTACTAGCAACCTGCAATGCAGCCGACACATGGAGATGAAGAAGCCTGAAGAAGTAACTGCTGTTATTATTGTTGTTCTTATGAGTGTCTCACACAGCTGCAGTCAAAAATCCAAATACTTGCTTCAGTTTCAGGCTGGAAAACAACTTTGTCGTGCCACAGAGCCAAGGAAATTGAGAGCCCCCTGCTACCAATTTCCTAAACGGATGTGTCTCCTCAGCAATTATCCTGCAGACTCCTGTTAGCACAATACTGTCACTGACGCAGCCCAGCTTCCTTCTCAGGCATACTTCTCACCCACACAAAAACTCAAGAGAGCACACTCCCAGCAGTTGAAAAAAAGGTCAAAAGCACCTCTTCCCTACTCTTACATGTGAGCAAAAGAACAGTCACAAAGACGGCAATTCTTGTAATTCCAAGACAGCTCAATATCCTCCTTCTGGGTATTCTGTAACAACTATCATGGCAGTAAAAGACTAGGCTGAAAAAATACATTAAAAAGTAACAATCAAACAGTTCTTATCTTAAAAACTATTAAGGCTTACAGACCCTAAGCCTTGATCTGGCAATTGTTCAGGCAGACACAGAAAAACATGTATGAGACCATCACTGGCATAGGACAAGGAGCCCCAGCTGGAGTGCACCTATTTTTCCAGCTGTAAAGAAATTACTGGGGGAAAAGGACTGATAATTGCCTTGTGTTGAAAGCATCAGATGAACCAACCCCCTTTTCACCACATTTCACTGTGCAAACAGGAGAGGATGAGAGAAGAAGAAAGGAGGACCTGCTGTGTCCCTGAACAACTGATAGCAGCTCCCTGAGGCTTCAGCCATTCCCTGTTTCAGAGACCCAAACTTCTCATCATCACTTGTCTTTGAAAAGGTTACCTCGAGCAATGTGCAAGCATTTGACCATGCTGACACCTGTAGATACTGAGCACTGTTATTTTTGAGTGGTTCTGCAGCACAGCTTTCTGGGGGTCACTACTGGCACTCCACACCATGGCATCTGAGCAACCTTTGATGAAATGAAATAGATGTGATTAAAGTAGCACACACTCAGACCAAAGGAAGAACTGGAAGCTGTAACAGATTATTTGAGCTGGGTACTTTCTAGCCTCTGTGCATTTTACCTCTTAATTCAATCCTTCCATGCCAGGACTCCAGAGCTGACAGTCTTCAATGTATTTACAAAGCACAAGCGCTGGATTGTCCATTTTACACGTAGAGACACTGAAGTCATTCGCTCTCCAAGATCTCCTAGCACATCATGAAGCACCATGATGATTTCCCAGCAGTCAGCAAGGACCAGCAGGGATCCCACCACCCTGTTGGGCACCAGCTGCTGGACAGCGCAGGGCACGTGGGATTCTGGGCATGCCGGGTGGATACCGAGGTGGCAAGGGAGGTGCCCTGCTACAGAAGGGAGAAATCAGTTCAGGGAGGTGGGAAGGGGCCAGCACAGTTGCTTGATTTGCATTGTCCTGCTCCAGCATCCAACAGGGACCTTCCCAAATTAGCTTTGCCACCGATATCAACTTCTAATAACTGAATAACAACCTCTAGCATTTAAACTGATTCACCTGGTTCACAGGCCTGAAGAGGCATATTTTGACACAGTTCTCTAAATCAGGCAGAGGCAAACCAAAAAGAGCAGCCAAGTCCTCTGAGCTGGGCAGAGGCAGCTGCTTTTGTCCAGCATTACCCCCATGGACAGCAGCTCCTCCACTCCTGTTGCAACACCCACACAAAGAGCATAATTCCTTCTTGCCACCCAACTCCAGCACTGCTCACTACAGGAAAAGTAATTATCTGTTAATCATCACAGAAGTCAGAAGCCAACATAAAAGCAGCAGTTGTATAAAAAAAAAAACCCTTACAAAAACAGACCATGTCAGGTACCCATTTATCTAAATTAAAATCTTTATCCATTTCAACGTAATAAGGAGCATAAACCTACTGATCTCATTAAATACAGCTGAAAAACATCTTACAGCAATGTTTTTCATCATAACAAAAGGTTAATCTAATGATCCTGTGCCATATTTAATGGTTATAAGACATAGTCAAATTTTGTTTTGGGGGGTTGGTTTGTTGTGGTGATTTTTCGTTGTTTTCTGTTTGGTTTGTTTTTTTCTTAGGCTTGGGGGTTTTTTTGCTTCTTTCTTCAGTGCTCTTTTCTGCACCTACTTTCCACAAAATATCTTATCTCCAACTGAGATAAGAGAAAACTTCATGGTATTTAAAGGTCTGCAGCACTTTTTCCACTACTAGCTGAAAATAATAGGGAAGCAAGGACTTCAGTGCATTGGAGCATTTTTACCTCCTACAAACTACCTCAAATCACAAACTTTCTGGGAGCTCCTTTACTGTTTGTTATAGGGGGTTTTCTTCAAACTAAAATTTGAAATTGGACTTAGAATAGTTGATGAATAAATGGTTATGTCTCTGCAGTTTCTTCCATGCAGTGCTGCCTATTATCTATTGAATAGGGAATATTGACAATCAATATTGTGGTCAAACCAGGTCATACTGCAGTAATCAAAAGAAAATGTGTAAGTAAGTGTATAACACAGTGTTATTTCCCACACAACAGATTCAAAGATTTTAGGATAAAGTTTGCTGCACGGCCTAAATTAGCGCCTAATGATTTTTTTTTTTTTTTTCATTAGGAGGCATTATTGGAAACAGAGAGAACAAAGAAACTTAAATAAACTCTGCAGGTGGAAAATACTGTGATTGCTTGCCTGGGTCTAAAACAATCCATTTAAATTATCAGGAAGGATAATAATCTTACAATAGAGGTCAAGTAACAGCAGAGCCAGGAACTGCAGCTAATGGTGTTGGACTTTTCCAACCTCAAATCCCAGAGCTAAGCAAGTACAAACAGATGGAGATTCCAAGTAAACATAGATATAATTTCTTCAGATGCTGGCAACCACATTCATTTTTCCTGTTCCAACAGCTGACGACCTGGCTATTTCTCTTCTGTCTCTTTTGAAGCCTTAGATACTCAGGTCAACTGATTAGAGAGAGCATCCTCCTAATGCATGCATCCGTAACCACCTTTGTCTTTCTAAGGAAGCCTCTAAATCTTGGGACTAGGAGGGGGAATGTTTTATATATATATATATATATATATATGTATATATATGAACTAGTTACATCCCAAAAATTGTGAATCAAGAAACAAAGAGGAAAAATAATCACAGAATGCAATGTCAGCATTTAGTGGGCAAAAATGAGAAAAAGTGAAATGAGGAAAAAAACCCCAAGGGATTATACAGAAGCGGGCACTTGCCTCAATCTGTTCATTGCTCCTTTCCAGAAGGGTTAACATTTTAACATCCTTCAGCTTCAAAGAGCAAAGAAGCATTTTGAACACTGAGGTGAAGACTTCTTAAAATAGAAAATACAGAAAAGATGGGGGAAAATATGATGCAATATACACAGGTGCACCTACACAAGGGCAAACACTGTGAGAACCTGCGCTACAGTTCTCATTGCTTGTTGAAGTTCATTGATGTTAAAATGCTAAAAGCCTTTTTCCGTAAATTTCAGGAGCTTCAAAGGTTAAAATTGAAAAAGCATTTCCTAGCAGACAGCTTTGAAGTTATAATTTGGTCTTTTCCAATCTCCTGTTAGAAAAATAGTTTGTCATGCTATAGCCCATGGAGGAACTCTCCAGTTTCCCAATGTGACAGCTGGGCTGTAAGCAACCCAGGGAAAGGAATTCAGCATCTCCAACAGTGCTGCTCCCATACATAACCAACAAGCCAGATCACGCAGAAGCAAGGGCTCACCTTTGATTTTTCCAGGCCTCTTCCAAGTCTCTGAAGATCAGCACTTTTACCATTTGCCTCTGTCCTTTACTCCTCCTTTTTACCATGTTATTATGTGGAAGCGCATCTTACAATCTTGATCTCTCTCAGAAACAACAGGGGCCATAGAAAGCCTGCAATTGCTGAGAATCCACTGGAGGTTTTCTAACTCTCCTGCAGCAGTTCAGAGCACTGATGTGCCTTCTGTGGATTTGGGCAATTAGACACGGTCTGTTTAATGCTTCTCTCCACCACCAAACTAATATTTCATGTTATCATGTGCAAGTACTGTCAAACAGCTCTTTTTAAACAGCCTTTTTGAAAAATACTGAAATATACTGCAAGTGTGCACCAAGTTTCCAAAGAAGCACTCTTATCATATAAAAACACAAAGTTCATTTTCTCAGCATGCAACTTGAGGAGAAATCAGCTGCTAGAATTATTTCCTCTTTATAGTAATATTACAGTCTAAATCTAAAAGATAGAGTTGCACAAGCCTCTTTTGAAACTGCACAGATTTTTCTTACTCAAGAAACGAAGAGCTGCAGTGCTGCCTACAAGAATCCTTAGGACAAAGTTGTACCTAAACTTCTCTACAGTGCTGAAGGCTTTATATATATAACAAAAATATAACAAAGTTATATTTTAAAAGATCTTAGAAAGCCAACATCGATAGATTCTCAAAGGGAAAAAAAAAAACAAATCAACAACAGTACAAAAAAAAACTTTGAAACTTCGGAAATACTTCCTTCGGCTATCATTCAAGATTCTTTAACTGTTTTATCAATGACTAATTCTGGGGATCAACTGAAGCTGGGTGATCTTCTTAGACAATGATAATCTGTACTGAATTCCTGGGACAACTGTAAGGTTGGTTTTCATAATTAATTCTGAGTCATCTGTTTAAATTTTAAGGAGCCATTCACAGTCATCTGTGCTGTATGTCAAGTGTCACAACTACATCTGAATTATGCAAAGGAAAAAAGTTGTGTGTGACAGTCTGTTATTTTCCTATCAGAAATGAAAATGAGTTCACAAAGCATTAGAGAGCTCAAGAGCTGATTTAGTAATCACAGCATCTACAACAAGAGACCTGGCAGATCCAGGAAGCTTCCTGAGGAAGATAAATCCTTCTTTCTGTATTTGGACACTTCTCACACTGTCCTGCTGCTACAAGCTTTCTGGAAAGTGTTGTACCCCTGAAAATATACCCAAGGCTGAATGTTTCCAGGAATTATTCAGCAAACTGCGATGGCAGCTGACCTCAGACACAGTCATCCTCCGCCAAAATTAGATCTTGGGAGATTTTGCTGGGCTCCTCATCCTGACCACGCACAAGTCATTTCCAGACCAGCTGCCAGTCTGGGCTGGTGGCAGCTGCTCCAGTTTGCCTTCCTCTCATCCTCGTTGCTGCAGACACTCGCTGAGCCAAGGAAACCTGCCAGAAATCTCAGAAATCCCACATGCTGACTTCCACTGCCCCACGCAGATGCGCTACCTGATGCATCTCAGCTCCTCAAAGAAATTGCTGCATTTGTATCCTCTCAATGCAGTTCAGCAGCAGTGTGGGGTACAGACACACTCAAACACTAAGCAGGGGTTACTCCAGCACCCCTCCTTCCCAGCCATTCCACTTTCTTGCTCCTTGCAGCTTTTCCACATGCTGTACTCTCCCCTGTCTCCACAGCTCTCCTCCCCACACCCTTGATTTCATGCAGGCTGTCCTGGGTCTTACTCTGCCTAACACTGGTGCTTTTAAAGAGAATCACATTGTAGTGCAATAAGAAACTGGAGTAAAGAGAAAGGCATGCTCAAGAGCCACAGAGTAGCTGGAAACTGTGAAAAGAAGGAAAGCTAAAGCCCAATCTGCACTAGAGAAGTTTTGCCAGCATAGCTGCATCCCAGATCTCAAGACACAGATGGTTTAAGCAGCCCTGGAACAAATGGGGTTTCTGCCATTAGCATTGAAGCCAGTTCACTGAGTGAACATAATTTTTCTGGCTAAAATACTCAGTTGTGTCAATGCTAGGATTTAAATCCCCAAAAAAATAATTAAACCCAAACAAACAAAGATTAAAAAAAAACCCCAAACAACAACAACAACAACAACTCAACAACCTTGGAAAAGCATATGAAAGTAGCAAAAAGAGGACTTCCTGGTTATCCTGTGGTGGTCATGGAAAGTCTGATCAGCTACCTGCCCACATTAATGCTCTGCCTCCATGCAGGAGAAAGCAGGTACAAGAATACTTGTCTGTATTTTATAACCAGCACTGTGGCACCCCATGCAAAGTATAGCAAAAATCACATCCTGTTTAGTATAGACCTAGGTTTGAAGGCATAGAATCTGAATTTTGGAAAGACAACCCCCAATATAAGTGTACAAGTCATCAAGGCAAGTGGAAGTCATCACAGCAAGGCAGGCTGGCATCCTCTGGCAGGAAAGCATTGTCTGAAAGAAAAAAACCAAACATTCCTCCACAAGAAAATCCAGTCCTGCGTATGCATCACTTTGAGGAAGTTTTCCACAAAATCTTCCTGCTTTTCTGGCAGCTTTCTTCTCTGTCTTTCCCACGGAGGCTGGGGAAAAAAAACATTTTAAATTCTACTTCCTCTAAAATGTTGATGCTCTTAATATCCCTCCCTCTTCTGAAATCATCAGCTTTAAGGGCTGTTTGGTTTGTTTTGCTTGAAGTACTTCTTGGCCAGGGCTGCATGCACATCATTCAGGGGAAATAGCCTGAATTGTCTCAGTTAGTCCTGATTAAAAAAAAGGCTAGAGAAGTGCTGTTTAGGGCAAACCCAATGCAGAGTTTACATCTGACAGGGTTATCCTATGCCATAGGGATAATAAGATCAAGGGAAAGAGACCTTCAGCCTTCAAGATGATCAGGTGAGGACTAGAATAAAGACAAATGACACGGTAAAAAGAAGTACAGAGAAAGACACTGGGAATTATGAAGTAAGACAAATGTTATCTAAAATAGCATCAGTCTCTAAAAACTAGTCTGAGATGAAATTAAAGATTAAGTGAATTTTGCCATCTCTCCTAATTGTAAGTGATCAGCCACAGGCTTGTGCTGTTCTCGTGCCACACAGAATCCTTGCCACAGAGGAGGAGCACGTGCTGCCTTCACTCCTCTTCCACCAAACTCTTCTGAGACCAATTCTCCCTCAAAGCTGTCCTGGTGATCACACAGCAGAAAAATAATTCCCCAGCTGTTGGACCAGGGTATAGCTTAAAAATCATGTTTTCTTACCATATAGATTGAAATAGAGATCTTTTCCAGGCACACATTTGAAAACATTGATTGTTTTGTTACTGAACCTCCTCGTAAAAGAGTTTCAGAGGGAGGCCTGTCAGTGAAGGAGGTTTGGGACTTAGAGCTGCACACACAAGTGTTTTCAGAGGGCTGTCAGAGAACACATGGCCTCAAAGCAGAAGGATGAGTGGGAAGTGAGAGAAACAAAGCTGCATTTTATGACTGTTCTACCGAACTAAAGCTGCCTCTCAACCTCCTTGCTCCAGCACTGCTTTGTGATTCCCATGGGTTTCTTACCTGAAAAGGCACTGTTTTGGAACACAAACAAAGCAATTCTGTGTTTTCAACCCCCTGCATAAATTTAGTTGATAACAATGAAAACAAGCCACTCCTGCCTAGTAAGAAACTAGTGGTACAAATCAGATAAAAAAAACTGGTGATTAGTCACTTCTTTGATTCACTGCCAATCAAAAAAAAAAAAAAAACCTTCAAATAAAAACAAACGGGAACCTTGCTTTTCCTTCAACAGGCCTGAAGTAAAAATTTTAAACATCTTTTCCTAATACATGAAGTTTTTGGTTGAATGGAACACTTCCATTCCTATCCGAAGAGTGCAGAGAGGAAGCGAGTGGCCCACTTCTGATATGGAGGGTTCAAGCTGAGCTCCCAACCACAGCTCCAAGGGATATTGTGCCTCTAAGGGTGGGGTGGTGACCACGTGGTTACCTGGGATTTTGTCTGTATGGAACAGTTGCCATCACAATAGTGCCATTCTTCTCAATGTGGAGCTCACACTGGAGGATGGGATGCTCAGACTATTTCTCACAGATGTTTATTTATTTACACAGCTAGGAACATCAGCAGCAGAAGAGATGGCAGGAAGCAGCTCCCACTATTGTCCAGGACCTGATCCTCTGGGGCTCTTCCACAACATATGCAACACACCAGACAACTAGCCAGGCCATTATCCTGAGAGGTCTGGACCAGGGATTCAGGCCAGCCTCAAATAAGAGAGGAAACCAAATCTCTTCAGCTAGTGAATTATAGAAACAAATCACTGTCATCTCTTCTGGAGAATTATGAATAGGAGAACAAAATTTTCTCTTTCTCCAGCCAAAAATGATCAAATCATAACAGGTTCACTCTGTGACCACCCAAGAACTGAAGCTGGATTTGGGAGTCGTGTTATATAAGCAAGTCCATCATCCTGTGTTCTTGCTGCTTCTCCTTCCCTCCCTCCCAGAAGCTGGCTTGCCTCCTCCCCACACCCCTCAGCTAGATTAAAACAGATGGCAGAGGGACATGTAATAAAGAGCAAACACAGGCAAGTGACTAATTTTTCTAAAGGAGACAGAAAGCCAAACCCTTAACTTCAACGTTACAAGCAGCAAGGAATGCATAATTACCCTCCAAACATCACATTCTTCCACACAACTAAATGCAGTGGTTGCTACAGCTATGACGACAAGCAGGGCAGGGATCCTCCTGATGAGCAGCCTGGGACTACACTGCAGTCCTAGAGACACAGAGGACATGGCAAAGGAATCTCAGCCTAATCCCACCCGTGCAGCAATCCTGCTCCACAGACAGGTTTAGCTGAGCGCTCTGCTCATGGTTACCCAGCTGAGCTTAAAGCTCAAGTGGCAGCTTCCCAGCTGCAGTGACACCTTTGAAATTCCAGAGGCAAGGAGGAGCTGCCCTGTTTGGGCTTGAGGAGTCTGGTATTTTGCACACAGGAGAGCATGGAGCGCCTGGTAATGCTCATGAAGTAAAGAAGCCAGGACCAAAGCCTCCTGGAGGGAGAGGTGTCAGAGAAGTTTGTACAGCAGGAAACATGAAGCTGAGTTAATTACACCAGGGAGATGAGGACAGAGCTATTACAATGCTTCCCTTTTACCAGAGAGCACTGTCTTCACTCCAACCCTGCTGGAGGTGGTGCTTGCAACTCTCTTGTCAGCAACCAGTGGCAAAGGGCAAATTCCCCTTCCCTGGCAGCTGGAGCAAGGCTTCACACTTTGCATTTCAGCTGCTTCAGTGGAAGCACTACCTACTTACCTCTGTTGGTTTTGCTCCAGGAGCAATAACATGAGAGAGCAGACATTTGGGGTGGTAATTTTCAAGGCTAAGTCTATCAGACTTTGTCACTTCAGCCATTTGGGATTATTTCTGCTGGCTGAAAGAATTTAAAGAGACATCCAGAAAATTAAAGCAAGCATAGTCTTTGTTGTGCCTGACACAAAGCATACTGCAGCACATCATTTTGCCAACAGGAGGACTTTTAAGACTGTAACACAGCAAAGAAAAGCACTAAATCCAGGTTCAGGGCGTAGACAGGGACTTTGCCACTCTGTAAGAAATCAAAGCGCCTGTGCTCAGACCTGGAGGTACCTGTTCTCCAGGACTCAAATTTGTTTCCTTCATGTGTCATATTGATATTCAGGGCATGCTGAAAAGCACATTTATTTGCCCGTGCTTCTCCCGAGGCATGCTTGGGAGACAGAATTCCACATTATCTTTAGCTGATATTAGTTCAATTGATTTATCTGTAATTCTGCAGTTATTTGTCGTCTGTGTTCCTAGGTCTGTTGTGACAGACTCTTACAAGTGGAAATTATAAATAACTCCAGTTTGTGGAGACTCATACAGCAAAACCTAAACAGCCTTTAAGATATTCCAGTTACCAATACATTTCAGGTCCAGAATGTGCTCAGTCCCATGGACTGGACAGCATCACCCAAACAGGGAATCCAAAGCATTACTTCAGCCATGCACACACAAATATTTGCTGACAGATTAAGAACTGGAAATAACTCTACCTCTGAGTTAAGTTGCAGATAAGAGGGGAAAAAAAGAGGGGGAAAAAATGGTTTTAAGCATGCAGAAATGCAGACTACGTAAGGAGAGTTGGCAACCTTGTAATTTCTGCTTCGCACTTCAATCTGCTGACAGACATCTACTTTGCATTCCAGGAAAGGCGGGTTTGCTGCAGCAGCCTTCAGCTGACAAGGAATTTCTCTTAAAACCTTCCCTGCCCTGTCCCAGGGATGCACCGTGGCTTTAGGAGCCTCAGCAAGAGTCACTGGGAGGAAAGAATTTCAGGACACCAAGAATCAACCCTCCACCCTTCCTCCTCTTTTGGGATGCCAGGGTCCAAGCTCAAAGGACACGTCCCCTGTCAGATCCACGTACAAGCTAATCTTTCTTAAATTGATTTCTTTAATCCAAAGGAGCAATATTTCCCTCTACTCACACTTAATATGATGGATCAAGCTACTTGTCATTAGTACATCACTTGGTTCGTACCTAAAGACACACAGTCACATCAGGAAGGATTTTTACAAGCTTATAAAGCCCCATAAAAAATTTTAGATCCCAAGCAAGGCTGGTACTGACAACGGCTTTATCCTATGGTTATTTTAGCCTTTCCTTCAGTGAGGATCTGGTTGGCCCATACAGAAACTGGTGACAAAAACAGACTAGCTGAAAACAAGTGTAGTCTTCCCTTTCATCAGGAAAAGAAGTTTGTAGGATCAGTTTGCACAGAACAAGAAAGCTGGGCCTTTCCAACTGGCTTGCAGGTCAGGGTGGCCAACAGAGCAAGGGACTCCTGCTGGCAAGTGAAGTGTTCCATTTCAAAGACAGCTGAAGCCTGGTGGAAGGCAGAAAAGGAGGAGCTTTCTCTGCCCCTGGCACAGCTTTGTGTTTACTTAAAGCACAAAGGCTGCCTGTAGCAGTTTAAATACCCTAAATTCAACCCCTGGCTCATTTTGCTGTCTGATTACTGTTACTGTTTTTTAATTAAGACATATTTTGCAAAGGAACCACGTGGAAAAAAAGCAAACACCTTCTCCCACTCCTCCCAGTACACTCAGAAAACCTGTATTCAAAAGCAGTACTTAAACCCTAATCAGCATGTTTTTTCCCTGCCAGTGCTTAAAGCAATATTAAAAAGAAGAAACAGGCCAAAAAATCAAGAGCTGTACATTTCTAGCAGCTCAGTCTACATTCAGAACCCCAAACAGCAGACTGATGATGCCCTTCCCAAAGGCATTCCCAGTCACGTTTCTCCAGCATTAGGCATTTTTAATTATTTTCCAGGTTTTCAAAGGCAGAGTAGTACTCTCTTTGTTTTCCAGACCTGGAAGGGCAGACTAATGCTGTTGTACAAGAGCAATTGTATTGCCCTTTTGTAAATCTTAGTCACAAATGGGCGGTTATGGACTTAATAACACACACACACACTTGTTCAGGAAAAACTGAAACACCAACAACATCCCTTTTCTTTGAGTGGCCACTAGACAAATTCAATGTTTACTTTTGTGATAAGGCTGTGCAGACATTTTCACCCACGCCTTCTAAACACGATCAGTAAGATGATATATACGTGTGTTTACAGACAAGGAAGTACTTACATTCAGGTCACCCTAACAAGCCAAATCTGGAAGGGAACGAAAAAAGATTTGTAAAAGTGGCTAATTCCTCAAAAATAATAATATTCCTGTGTCCAAGAGAAGAGGCACGCTATCTGAGGTGAAGAGCAGCTTCTTTTATTTACAGAGCTCTTGTGCAACAATCATAAATAACAATAAATAAATAACGAAAAGTACAAGACACCATTTTCACCAGTCTTAAGTTCAGGACAATGTAATGCAATCAAAGTGTCAAGTCTTTCCAGAGTTTTCCAACAACAGCTGAGTATTGAAAAGGTAATAATAAAAGACAACACTTCCATGTGCAGAAAGAGCAACTGCTGTGGAATTTCAGTTATCAGTGATAAGCTGATAGACTTTTCAAGAGAGGCACTGAGCTGCCAGCTCCACAAAAGTAGCCTTAGAAACATCTGGACTGGAATAATTCTTCTGAAAATAGCTGCATGCTTAAAATAGTCACTGCTAAACCCATTCCACAAGGGATAAGAGAATGCTACTAAGAGAAATCAATAAAAACAAACAAGCTGCCACTGTGCTTCCTGTAAAGAGCCTCCAAGTCACAGCAGCATTAAGGAAACTACTTATTCCTACACACCAGTTTACAAATCTACCCATACTATCTTCCTTACTCCATGGTCTCAAACTGAAGAATCCTTCAAAGGCGATTAATCAGCTTTCATTAGCTCTAAATTGCTTTTTGCTTGCTTGCTCGCAATTAAGCACTAATATCCAAAGAGTCAGCAATTTATAAGGTGATTAACCACAATGAGTAACTGTTTTAAAGTATGATCAACTGCTGAATATCAACAGACATCTTAGTTTTTCCCAATAAACTTTTTCCCCCCCCATGTATTTGAACAGGCTTGCAAAAGAAGATTCATTTAGCAGAGGTTGAACATTCACCAGATAATAGTGTATGTGGCTATTCTTTCCCTAGAAGGCAGCTAGCTATAGACAAAAATATCTGCAAACTAGCAATTATTGTTGATTCAGAAGGTGTTGGGGTGACACTGAAATGATGAAAGATCTGTTTTTACGTGTGTAAAGTATATTTCAAGTTCAGAGAAAGGAACACAGACAGAAAGCACACACATGTTGTGATCAGCTCATGTACAGGACAGAAATCTGCTCAGCATGTGTAATGTACTTTGGACCGGTACACATAAATATCACCACATTTCCTCTTCTTGTGCTTCCATTCAATTAAATGTTGGTCAACTAGTGCTAAAAATGTTTTTGAGTAGGTCAATAGCATATTAAGTATTGCCCAGGTTATAATATCAAACCAAGTGAGTGAGCTGGGTCCAAGGTTATAAACAGTAAATTAGGTTCTTTTTCAGCCACTTCAGTGCAATATCAGAAAGCTTTAGTTACGTTAATGAGACCAAAATTCTGAAAGAAAAATTAGTCATTTATTTCCCATATTTCCCTACGTGCGGCATCCAGTATAACACAACTGCAACTCACTCACTACACTCAAAAATCCGTCAGAGAAAACTCCACTTAGGTGTTCATCAAATAGATCTTACACAAGAAATTGCAGGTCAACACTCACAAGGAGGATGAAACCTGATCCTCTTTAGAGCAGAGCTTGTCACTCACAGTAAAACCTGGAAACTCCGATTCAGCTGCACTCTGCAGGGTACTCAGAAACTCTTCTTGATAAGAAAGTATCCCCAGAACACAACCAAGAACTTATTTCATCAGTATTCCCCTGCCTTTTCCTTCCTGGAGAACCAAGGGAGGAGTCAGGCTGTTTCCATAGGAAGAGTCATCAGCAGAACAAGTAGCATCCAAGTTTTCTTCGGCAGAAACCACAGAACAGCAGAACGTGAGGAAAAGTAATGATGTTCTCAGGATTCTAACCTATGTACAATCCTTCAATTAGACAATTTGAACCATTTGAAGCTTTAAAACATATTTAGCCGTTTCATTTTATAGCTGTGTAAGAGAAAGCCCTAAAATGACACTTGCACCACACCATTTTTTTCTTCTCCTGTTTTTACGGCAATGTTTCATGTTTCTATTTTCTCTTCAAATCTGTGTCTCAGTTAAGAAATCCCAGTTTTATCTAATACCCAAGGAATGAGTCACTTATTGATGGAGGGAAATGAGTTTATATGGGAAAATAAGCATTATGCCTGCTGGATTAATGTTTTCAACAGTCATTACACTGCTTAGTGGAGCAGACAGCACAAGCCTAAAAGCAGTATTAGTGCCTACTTTAGGATGAGGTTGTTCACATTTAACCAGTTTCAGGACTGCTCTACAAAGCGTTCAGAGTAAGTATTTTCAGCCACTCAAGGAACCAGGCTGGAAGTGCTGAAGAGCAGTGTCCCCTCGGGCTCCACAGCCCACTCCTCTCCCCTGCCATGCAAACCTGCCCTTCCCAGCAGCACAGGCACAGAGAAAAAGGAGGCCCCCGTTCTGGAGGCAGAGCATCCCACATAGTGCAAGCCAGGAAAATCTGTTTGGAGCCAGAATAATTTCTAATGATAAGTCTGAAGTTCTTGTAAGCTTGGGGCCTGCAGTCTTTCAAGGTGACAAAAATCAAGGGTGCACTATCTGAATGTTTTTACTTTTCCAACAGGTAACTGCCACGGGTAAAGATCGTCTTTAAAAGGGAACATGGATTTAATAAACTCGACTGAACAAAACAGTACATCAGAAGAACCTTTCAAATGGGCGACATCCAAGATTCTCATTTCCATTACCCTGTCCGTGCTCGCTCTAATGACAACGGCCATCAACTCTCTCGTGATGACTGCAATAATTGTGACAAGAAAGCTCCACCACCCCGCCAACTATCTGATCTGCTCTCTTGCAGTGACTGACTTCCTTGTGGCAGTCCTGGTGATGCCCTTCAGCATTGTCTACATCGTAAAGGAGACGTGGATCATGGGGCAGGTGGTGTGTGACATTTGGCTGAGCGTGGACATCACGTGCTGCACTTGTTCCATCTTGCATCTCTCCGCCATTGCTTTGGACCGGTACAGAGCGATCACGGATGCTGTGGAATATGCCCGGAAAAGGACACCTAAGCACGCTGGCATCATGATAGCAGTTGTATGGATCATATCCATTTTTATCTCCATGCCACCTTTGTTTTGGAGGCACCAGACAACCAGCAGGGAGGACGAATGCATCATCAAACACGACCACATTGTCTTCACCATTTACTCCACGTTTGGCGCCTTCTACATCCCGCTGGCCTTGATCCTGATCCTTTACTACAAGATCTACAAAGCAGCAAAGACATTTCACAGGAGAAGCGTCAGCCGCATCGTGAGGGAGGAGGGGGTGAATGGACAAGTCCTTTTGGACGCAGGTGAAAGAAGCACCAAGTCAGCTTCAATGCCCAGCACAACGGAGAAGACCTCGGATGCCCTGGTGAACTCCGATAAAATCAACATCACCCTACGAAGCCCCAGGTCTGAATCTAAGCACGAGAAGTCCTGGAAAAAACAGAGAATCTCCAGCACGAGAGAGCGAAAGGCAGCAACGACGCTGGGTTTGATCTTGGGGGCATTTGTGATCTGCTGGCTCCCATTTTTTGTAAAAGAAGTGGTTGTTAATACCTGTGAAACATGTCACCTCTCAGAAGACATGTCTAATTTCCTAGCGTGGCTGGGATATATAAACTCCCTTATTAACCCTTTAATCTACACAATCTTTAATGAAGATTTCAAGAAAGCCTTCCAGAAGCTTGTACGGTGCGGGCAATACCTTTAAGAGCTTTTGTTCATATAAGGAGAACATAAGTCACTGTTTTTTAACCTGTATAAATTTATATAATTGAGATGGCATTTGTTGTATTTAAGGCAAAGCACCAGGACTCTGCATTTACATTACAATGACTTTTTTTGTATAGGTAATATTGGGAGCATTAATTGCCCAAGTTTTAAAGAGATGGATCATCTGGGATTGGTTTTGCTCTGGAAAAAAGAGGTAGCATATTGTGGCTCTGATACAGTTGGGATTTGCACAGCTGCCTAGCTTGAAGCATAAGGTATTACCTTAAATATGAAAGAAATATACACTTGAAGCAGACAAAGAAACAAAACCTTTTTAAAAGTAACCCTCAGTCATCAATGAAATGTTAAGTAAAACAGCACACATGTTTTAAACCCTACTGATATAAGATAGAAAATACACCATGGAATGACAACATGATTTTAACAGTCTGGCACAGGCCTGCAGCACAGAGCCAAGCCATTCACAGCCAAGGGTAGTAGCTTTAAATATATCTACCACCATCCTGTGTCAATCAGCTGAGTGAGCTGCAGCCCTGCCTTGTCCCATCGATGGACATCCCTGTGTTACACAGCACCCCAGCAGCAGGCAAGGGGCTCTCATGGGTTACCAGTTTCATAGCGAGACAGTGTTGGGAGCCCTCTGCCATTGCACACCCACAACAGATGTGAGCATCACCCCAAGGGAAACAGCCAAACATCTGGGGCACCTCCAGTGAGCTGGGTACACAGAGTGCCCGGTGCTCTGAGACACCGCTTCCGTGGGGACTGGGGAGGGAAGGCTCACAAAGAGCAGATGGTTCTCCTCATGGAGATACTAGAAGGGAGAGAAGCATAAGACACTCCTTTCTCCATGTCCTCACATCTGGCCAGGCATGGCACCTGTCACTTGCAGCACCAAACCCAGCCACAGCTCATGCAAGGGCCAAACATTGCTGATGGAGGACAGCTTAGTGGGGTTTGAAGAACTGGGGCTGACAACTCCAGCTCAGCATGTTCAGCCCTCCATCCTCAGAAACCTGATGCCCACCCCGAGCCTTTTCTCGACTGCCCCGAGCACTGGGGCTGTGCTCCCTCTTTCCAAGCAAGAGAGAAAGCACCACAGTGCTGGCAGCATGGGTCTCTAGAAAAGGCCGTGCAGCACCTTCGGCAGCAAGGGCAGAGGGAGTGACCTCGGCATGCACTGCACACCTGGGCAGGAGATCTTGTGGGATGCTCACTGGGAAACTCGCCTCTAAACCCCTCCTTTCCCCAGGGCACCCATCCATGCCCCCATTCCCAGTAGAGTTAAGTAGGCATTACAGGAACTCCTGCCAGCCCTGACTAGCTTATTTTGTCAAAGACAACCTCTCTGAACAAATCCCTTCCAAGGCCTCAAAGACGGCACCTTGGCCAATCCTGATTGACGGGCTCCAGGTGCCAAGCCATGGAGTTGTTAAGAGCCACACCAAAGCCCAGGGACAGGTTTTGCACTTTTCAGGACAAGGAGATTTAGGCCATGCCACTAAGAGCCCAGCTTCAAATTCTTTGCCAGACATTCAGTGCTGCCTCTCAGGAATAGGGACTCGAGGCTCCTTACAGGGACTACGAACGCTGCTGTCAGCAGCAGCAATCTCCTGCAAATGTGCTCCAGTTTGGCACCTGGGCCACCAGCTTAGGGACACCACAAAGGAACTGAGACATGACAGCACCATGCTCACCCTTAGCTGGGCAAAGGTGTCACTGGCCCTTGCAGTTGTTCTTCCAAGAGACTTTCAGTGGTTTGCATTAGACAAAAAAAGAAAAACCACCAGTAAGAGTCATCACTGTTGTTTCTCTCTCCCCCTCTCCCTCTTTTGTATCACAAACTCTGGAGTTTGTAATAATTCTTTTTATAATGGAAAGTTATTTTGCCCACTGGCTGCCAGCTGATACAACAGCTGTCAAAAGGGTTTCCTGCAAGATGATGAGGTTTGAAACTTGAGATATTGAACTAATTTGTTTCTGTCACTTGCAACCTACTGTATTCTGCTTTCACATCAAGGTCCAAATGAAATGCTATTTGGAATTACCAGAAACTGTATTTGTTTTGCCATGGATTTTAACAGAGCCAGGAATCTAATGGAAAGCTCACTTGTCATACCATGGAGATCTAGCACAGCAGTGGCACAGCTAAATTTTGAAGATACTGGGATGTGACAGAGTGGAATTGGCTCATGCTCAGTGCAAGCCAGCACACTTTATTACCATTGCAGTCAGAGCACAGCCTCTGCAGCCCCTGTGACCTCAGCAATGGCTGCATTATGCTGAAAGAAAAAATTGCTCTAAGCATCAGCTGTGCTCTGCTGTCTCCAGAAAGAGCCATGACATTTAGCCTTCCAAAAGGATTAGCAGTTTAGCAGGAGGCAGCACAGAAAACCCCACTAAAACATCCAATCTTGAAGACCTCCATTTCCCACATTTACTGAGTCATAACACTGGGTATCTGGAGGAATCCATTCCTCTCCCCCTGCCTCTCCCTTTATGGCTGCCGGAGTACAGACTATATTGTTTATCCTCTTACTCGTAAGATGTTTGACAATATCTTGTGAAATCAAATTGGAAGGAAAAATAGGGGCTGCTTTTCAGGAGAAAAGATACTTAAAATACTCATTTAAATAATAATGGGTGAAGCTCAAAGAAGGAACCATATGTAGATAAACAGAAAATATCTGTCATTTATGCACTGTTAACAGTATTATACTCAGAAACTAATTAAGCTGCTAAACATTTCTCAAGATGCAGGGTGGTTTCTTTTGTATCGTTTTCACTGAGCTGTATCTGCTCACCCTTCAACACAGCGGTGGGAGAGGCAGCTACAAGAAACCTGATCAAACAAGTGGGCAGTTATTCCATTAAAAGCACTTGCGGCTTGTGGACCATCATTTCTTGGCGTCTGACTGCGACTCATCACTCGTTCCCTCACAGAACCCACTGTGCCAAACACTTCCCCACACAGCACCACACAGCATCATTTCATCTCTAGCATTTACCCATGCACGTGATGTGTCCAGAAAAAAACACTCGAAGTCCACTTTCAAAATGCATAGAGGTTCAGATGTCTGCAGGATGCTGCTTTCTCTCCCCGTGAAGCATCCACTAGACCTTAGCACCAGGTTCAAGGAGCACGACGGAGCAAGATTTTATGCACCGGAGCTAAGGTTTTTTGCAAGTAGCTCTGTCCCTTTTGAGACTTCAGTCTCAGCAGAGAGAAAAAAATGTGTCTGGTTTCCCACCTCTGTGTATTTCAGGGACAGGGTTTACATCTCCTCCAGAGTTCGCACAAAGCTCCCCAGGTCCCTATCCCTGCTGCAGCTGCCCTCCCGATTGCTGATCGCTGCCCACCCATCATCAGTTTTGATTTCCTCCAACACCCAGAGAACTGGATGAAGAGCAGCTGACCCACTCCCACTTCAGTTTTCACAGAGAACGATTCCTGAAGCAGCTGTGAACACAACAGACAGCTCAGGTGGATGGTTTTTACTAACAACAAGCAGTTAGATGCACCTCGTTATCCTGTACTCATTTCTTTGCCTTTCCTCCCTGCCAGATGCTTTATTGGTGTCCTTTCCTCCTGAGGATGGCATATCCCAACGAAGAGCTTGGGGGCACAAAAATACATTTGTTTTGGTGATGCAGTCACACTTGTTAACGCATGACTGTACCACCCAGAAACACCCACCTCATCCAAATGCGCTTTTGGCAGCCGCCGTCTTCAGCTGGTGCCTGATTGTTCTCGGTGCTGGGGAGGCACATGGAAATAGCTCTGTGCCAAATTGTTTTCTCCAGAAGTTACCAACTCAGCACGTTATTTCTAGGCAAGTACACATTACTACTCGACCTTTGCATGTCAGATTCCCCTCGCAGAAGAGAAACAGAAAATCACTGCTGTAGCTGTTCTAGGAAAAAAAAAAAAAAAAAAGGCTTTTTGGAACTCTGCACACCAAAGAGTAAATCCTGCGAGAAAGCGAGAGGAAACTCTTGTAGCAGCCCTGGAAAGATCAAGCAGAACCCTAACACTTGTGTCAGTCCTACTACAGGGACAGTACTAACAACAGCAGAACTGCTAAAAATTACCAGCAAGATGCTGATATCCCTTCCCCTGTGAAATCCTGAAATTAATTAAACCAGGGTCTTTTTTCAGATTTTTCATTGTCTTCTGGAGAATCAGGGTCAAATTTCTTATTTCCCTCCTCGACCAGGAAAGCTAAACCTCTAAAAGAAACATAAATGGTTTTTTGATCTAGTGTTTCTAGCCATCATAAAGTAACTCCAAAAAATTAAAGCTTTGATGATACTGATCTTGGCTAAGAGGAAAGATTACAGAGAACAGAACAAACAGAAGTCAACAACAAGGGCTGTGAACAGCCAAGGTTACCAACCAAATTCAAAACAGCCTTTCTGGTGTCAAATCCCCCACACATAATGGACACCAGTGACTGGTGTCCTCGTATTCTCTCCTAACTTACTAAAATATGAGTTTCATAAATTTCAGTTGTTTACTTCACATTCAAGTGAGTTACTTCTTAAGTAAAAACTCTGCAACTCAGGAAAATTTCAGAAGGGAACATTTTCAGGCAAGGAAAAAGTACTGTGTTTCATTAGTCAAAGTACATTAGTACAGTTATGAATTAAAAGTCCTGATCGGGGCAGGGTAAAGTCAAAGATGCTGCTTATCAAATGCTATTGCTTTTTATCCACTAAGAGGTCAAATCAATTGTATCTACTTTTGCTTATAATATAATACTATAGCATATACATTATATATAATATGGGCCTAAAATTATTTAAAACGTCATTTTTAAGGTATTCATTGCTATGCACCAGATGGGCAGCACTAACATAAATTAGCCTCTCTTTCCACTTTAAAGCAAGATACCTCCCATACACGCGTGGTTATTTTCCCCTCACTAAACTAAGCCTTTCCCTTTCTTCCTGTACACCCATTTGTTTGAAACTCAGAGCTGCATTTCATGGTTTGGGTTTAAAGATGAAAAACATGTTTAACACCTCAAAAAGCGCTAACTGCTACGGTCATGCTAGAAGAGCGATTAATCTTCTCGCTTTCGGTTTAGATCATGACTGGTGGTAGACATTTAATGCAATTGCTGGTTCTGGGCTGGCAGCACTCCAAGATGCAAAAGCTGTGGCTAATTTGTATGACAGCAAGCGTCTGCTAAGCAACTCACTCTTGGCTAAGCCTGGTTTCCCTTCTCTCACAGTACAAAGCTGCATGAAATAGTCCACAGCCATGAAAGAGGGAGTCAGCCAGTTCACACTCCAGTTGTTTCTAGTCTGGCAGTCACTAGAAGACAGTTGCCCCACAAACACACACCACTAACCAGCAGCAGCAAAGCTGTGCCTGTATCCGCAGCAAAACAAATCTTTCACATTTATCTGTTACTCTGGAGACAGCCTGAAGTGACTCATGGCCTGGTGGGCTCAACACAGAGCAGCACTGCTCCCCAGCCAGACACAAAAAGAGCTCCCTTCAAGGAGAATGCCAGTGATTAACAAATCAGTGTTGAACGACCTCAACAGTTCTCATCAATACAGAGCTCGTATTCCCTGTCATCAAGAAGTTCATCTCTGAAGCTTGAGGTGATCCATCAGCTCAGGTATATACAAAAATACTGGAATTTAAGATAAGAAAAATTCAGGCTAAGTGTTTTCAGGTTGGGGATTTGTCTTCCACATCTACTTTGACAGCTAGTAAACTGTGATAATTTGGAACACAAAACAGTTTTCCAAGCCAAATGTATCTATAACAGGTAAGCATAGCTTCATTTTTCACACACATAAATGTAAGTTACGTTGCTATTGGACTGTTTCTAACCTCATTCATTGATGGCCTTTTGCACTTTGACAAGTATTTCTCTCATCTGGTTTTCAAAGTGTGGAAGAAATACTAATTAATTCTTTATCTCAGGTAGGTCTTATCTCATTTTTACAGTTAGAAAACCAAAAGCTAAGGGGAGTAGGCAGCCAGCACCTCGTCCTGGGGTGGAGGACAGGAGGGGAGGGGAGAAGAAAAGAGGGGAAAGGAGGAGAGCAGTCCCTTTGTTAACTGCACAAGGAATCACACACTACTGTCTGAGGGATGAAAATGGGAGTTGTGGAGAAAAGCACATCAGGAGAGGAGAAGTAGGAGGAGAACAGGGAGAGAGAAAGACTGAGCAGTTTTCTCCTTACAGAGCCAAGCAGCCTTGAAATAAACTTGCTTGAACTCATCACATCTCAGATCCAGCTAACAAAAGTGCCAGTTCACTTTGGAGCCGCCTGGCACCTCCCAGAGCTGAGAGAAGCAGAGGAGGTGGTTTTGCCATCTCCATCCCACACAGGGTCAGTACAGCGCTCTACAGCTGAGCACACATGATCCTTCTTCAAGCCTGCTGTGACAACTCTGGTCAGCACCAGCCGTGCACAGACAGTCAGGCTGGGGAACTGCACGTCCTGAGATCTTGAGGGGTACAAACAGCAGAGGGGGAAAAAAAAGAGTGGTGAGAAAGGATGTCTTAAAATCTTACCTACATTCCAATGCCCTCCTGCCTTCTCAAAAGCCACCTCCAGTACCTGGAGAGCTAAATGAAGATTTTGTCCCTTGCTTTAGACATGGCAGGGATAGATACTCAGCTTGCTTTATACTTCAGAAATACGATTTACACAGTTAAACCACTACCACATTTCCTGCTTCTCTTAGGTAAATACCCCAGCGTATGCCAATCCTCCCCAGCCCCTGCCAGCCTGGCCTCCGCCTGTGTCTCCAGCTCACTGAACATGGTGTTAAAGCACTCCGTAACAATTTACTCCACCATTCCTCTCTTTCATTTGACTGGAGAAGAATAACAAAAAGCAACTGAAACACCCTCCAAGCTCTAAACCTGCAAATAGGGCATAAAACAGAAACAGAAGAAAGCAATCTAGATTTAACAGAAAATAAATCAAGTGACACTACTCTGAACCACCCTTTCTACTCCCCCCACTCCACTCTCTGTTCTCACGCACAACACACCGCACACTGTGGGGAGAGGGGAAGAGGTTTTCAGTAGCAGGTTTGACTTATTTTGAATAGTAGGGCTAAAGAGCTCTTGTTTAAAGATCCTTCAGGGAAACGAGGGATGCTGTGAAACAATAACTTGCTTTGCCTTCTCTCATCCTCAGCTGTGCAAGGAAAACCAAAAGAGCAGCCAGGGATTACTGACTCAGGTGCAGGCAAGGAACCACAGCACCGATGAAAGGGGTGCCAGGGAGAAGGAGGAAGGAGCAGCCTCTCACCCAGGGCTGGGTTCTCACGGGACAAAGCAGCTTTGCCTCAGCTCCCGGACGGTCCTTGAGGGGGCAACCCCAGCCCTCGCTCCGCGGGCAGGAAACCACGAGCACACAACCAGCGGGGTGGGAACAGGAGGAAGGGGAGGGGGCTGCGGCTGGTGCAGCCCCGCTGCAGGGCCGGGGCCCAGCCCCGCGGCAGGGCCGGGGCCGCGGAGCCTTTTCCCGGGCGGGCGGGTCCCTCTAGCGGCCCCTGAGCCCGGCAGCGGCCCCGGCCGAGCCCTCCCGCTCCCTGCCCGCGGAGCCCGGGGACAACCCCGCGGCCACAGCCCCGGCTGCCGTCTCCACGCACCCCCTGCTCGGGCTGGCCCCGGCTGGCAGCCAAGCCCCGCTCTCCGCGTCCCCCATCCCGGTGCCGGGCATCCCTGGCGCGAGCGTCAGCACCTGGCAGAACAACACGCTGACAAGTTGGGGAAACTTGTTGGGGATCGCCCCCTTCCCAGCAAGATTCTCAGAACCCGTCAGCCTACCTGCACCCCTGTTCAGTAGGGTTTGTCATAGAGCCATTGAACATCCTGAGTTGTAAAGGGACCCACAAGGATCATCGAGTCCAACCCCTGGCCCTGCACACCCCAACAATCGCACCATGTGCCCACCATTTGTCCAAGCACTTCTTGAAATCTGGCAGGCTTGGATCTGTGACCACTTCCCTAGAGAACTTGTTCAAGTGCACAGCCACCCTCTGGGTGAAGAACCTTTTCCAGATACCCAGGCCACTCCCTCGTCCTAGACACAGCTGCATGCCATTCCTTCAGGCCTGGGCACCAGAGAGAAGAGAGCTGTGGCAGCCACTCCTGTTCCCCTCATGAGGATGTTGAAGACCACAACAGAGAGACTGTCTCCCCTCAGTCTCCTCTTCGCAAGGCTGAACAGACCAGGTGACCTCAGCCACTCCTCACACGGCTTCCCCTCCAGTCCCTTCACCATCCTCATAGCCCTCCTTTGGATGGTCTCTAACAGAGAGAGAGAGACAATATCCCTCTTATATTTTGGTGCCCCAAATTGCCCCCAGCACTCGAGGCGAGGCCATGCCAGTGCAGAGCAGAGTGGGGCAATCACCTCCTTCAAATGGCCAGCACTGCACCCCAGTGTCTGCTCATTTAGAGACTTGGTGCACTGCACACACAAAAGGAATAAGAATTTCAGGGAAAGGTTGATTCACATAAGGAATCATTACTGGGACACTAACCTGAGAGGAGCCACTGAGCACAGAGCAGACTGGGTTGGTGACCAAGGGAGTTGCAATATAGCTTTCCTCAGGGTTAATACTTCCGTAGCATGAGGCTCCTGGGACAGCCAAGGTGCCAGAGGCAATGGAGACAGAGAACATGACATTTGCTCCCTCTCATGGCTGCTTCGAGGCTGCACTAGTAACATTTTGTGAGCTGAGTGAGACTCCAGGGCATTCCAGTTAAAGTTGGAAAGTGTGGGGAGTTGAGCAGTGTTTGTACAACCTCCCAAGCAAAGGCCAGAAAGGACTGTCATTTGAAATGGTGTGCAGGAACATCTATGCAGTTGAAAAATGTGCATAGGGGAGAAAAACTGCAAAAAAACAGAAATCAGAGGAGTTGATAACACTTAAAGGCTTCAGTGACAGGTAGAAGTTTCTAAGGTGGTTTTTAGAGAAGCTGTTTCTGATGTGTTATTGGGTTTATTCCAGGATTTAATTCTAAGTAGCCATGAACAATACCAAGCACTACAGAAATAGCCACTCGCCTCTCTATTTACAGTAATGACATTAATTATAATAACTATTTTTGGTTTTGACTTGTTTGTGGTTACTGGACAAGGTAACCACAAGATTTTGTTCACAGTTGCTCTTTACCACCTTTTTCTGTAGCACAGTACTGTGTGAAGTGGCCAAAACTTCCTCATTCCTAAAATCTGTAGCCCCTCTCATACCGGACAGGGACAAAGCAAAGTACAGGGTGGTGGAGAATTGTGCTCTGGCATTATAAACTGGGCAATGACTGGAATTTCATTATAGGAAAGAAAAATCATGTTGAAGTGAGAATAATTGAAGTCTTACTGTCTTCATACACTTTCTGTGAAATCCTACCAACAGCATGTCTGGATTTGGTGGCATACTGGGCAGAAGAACATCAGTGCAAACTCTGGGTACTGAGGAGAGGGAGCTTTAAGGTCTCAACTGAGACCAGAACCAGTACACAAAGAAACACACATAAGCCACACAAATATTTGTACATGAACATAGAGCTCAAGTATCACAAACAATCCTTTTCAGAGTTAGAAATTACCAAATATAAGGGATTCATGACGGCAGATTTTTTCTGAGCGAGAGAAGAACTCAGGAGCTGAAAGGGCTCTTTCTAATTCCCTTGGCATTTTTCATGTTAAGGAATTGTCTCTCTTGCATTGCCTAGCCATTGATTTATACCCAAGTGCTTCAGTTGGTTCCTGTCAGCTGTCCAATTCCATTCCTGTTTCTGGAAAAGTGAATCTAGAATTGTTTATGCAATTCACTTGCAGCTTGAATTTTATTTTTCTTCTTTTTTTAAATATAGGCAGCACAAAAGCTACAGAAGCACTTGAGCTGCTTTGCAAAGCAAAGAAAGAAAAATTTTGATGGATTTTCTGAATCCTGTGCTTCTGTCAACATCCCTTTTTTTTCCTTCCTATATGCTTTCTTCACTGTCATACAGACACAAAACAAAACAAAGAAACAAATAAATAACAAAAAAAAAAAAACCCACACAAACAACTTCACCAGACCTGGAAATTTCTTTCCAAGTTTTGTTGGATTCTAAGGGGGAGGGGAAGGAAAAAAAAAAAATCAAACCAAGGCTCAAAAAAATCAATCCAAATCCTTCATAACAACTGTGAGGCCAGTTACAGATAAATATGCTGCATTTCCAAGGGAATACACAGTGGCAGTATGATCTTATCTCATTCCCTTCTGCTGTGGAATATATTGCTATAAAGGTGGCAATTACAGATATTCAGGCACCCTAAAGACAAGCTAGTTTTAAATAGCAGGGCACTCACGTTTTCAGGTTGTTCAGGGAGCTGTACAAACAGGAACCCTGCGTTCAGCCTGGTCATAAGGAGATGCAAACCACATCCTCCTATTCAACTGCCCAGAAACGCATGGGTAGTATCTCTTGGCAGATGGAGCTCTTTACAATATTCAACTTTTTTTTGATGCAGAAATACCACGGGGACTCTTTCTATCTGCAGCAGTTCACCATATAATAAGCAAGTATGGAGTAAACTCCTTCCCTTATTCCCCTGTCTCAATTTATTTCATTCTGTCACTACATGACATATCCACACAAATGATCTGGCATGGGAGGTCTCCTTGCTCAAATGTATCTCCTGGAGTTTCATTGCTGTAGCAGGGAAGTTCAAATATTGTCATCAACATTGCAGGAGTTCACAGATATGAAATGAGTGATCGTCTCTGCATCACGCAAGGTACCTGTTAAAGGCCCCGAGGTAAAACGAAGCAAGTTAATGATCTGAAACAGATAAGGATAGGAGCTTCCCCAGGCCTTGGTAAGGAAAAGGAAGATGGATGGTAAACCAGTCTGCTGAGTGTGGCTTGGAGCACAACCAAAAGGAGTGAAATCCAAAATCCAGCACCCAGGGAGAGCACCTTCCCAAGAGGTCTCTCTGTTCAGCTGAGCCGGTGTCCCAGCAGCAACTGCAGAAGGACAGTGTGGGGACGTGCTGGCTCACAGGGACGTGCTGGCTGAGGCCACTGCAGGCAGGGAAAGGCCAGCCCAAGCACACAGCCAAGGAAGATGACAGGCCGGTGTCCCTTTAATCCTTCCACTCAAAGACAAACACTGCTTGCCAGTCTGCTGTCATTAAGGCATGGCCACTCCTGAACCTTTTGAGGGCCTTTTTCATACCAGGAAGTCCCCTGTTGACCAATTAGTCCAGCTTGCCCTTTGCTTGGCATCTCAATGAGGAAACAATGCAGACCACAAATACGATCCAGATCACTCATTGCCAGGAACGGAATGAGGAGTATCACTTCCCTCAGCATTGCATTTTCTGACCTGGCTGTCTATACGCTTAAAGCATTGCACAGTAACCCAAAACATAAATACAAAATGATCCTTTATTAATGCAGCAAAAGGCTGACATACGTGCTACCATTTCCGCCCTGGGCTTTAGAGGTACATTTTCTTCTTTCACACTGCATCACCCACACTGTGGTCATTTCCTTGCTCTAACCCCATCCTCATGATCTAATATCAGCACAACCCACTTCTTCACAGGTGGCCCACTGCTCAGAGAGGCTTCACAGACCACAAGGCAGCCAGAGTCTGAAATATAGCTTCTATGTGCAGAATTACTGCCCACCGATTCATGGGTTTTTCCATTTGCACGTTTCCAAGTGTGTCAAAGGAGCAAAGTCAAGCACCTGGAGTTTTTTTCAAGTACAGAAATACATATATTACCTTGTCCCAAAATGGGCTAAAGAGTGCTCCCCAAGGAAATGGGAATTAAAAGAAGAAAAGAAACTGACAATAAACCAGACATTCATCTGAATGACAGCACTATCAGCCAACAGGTTTTCCTGTCCTCTTTTGTTCAGAGGTTGGAAGGAAATTCCTTCCTTCCAAGCTGCTTCTCCCTGAATTTCATCAAATCCAAAGGTGTCAGCCAACACCATTTGTGGACAGTCTTGATAGCTATGGGATATCAGTGCGATGTGCCATTTCCTTGCTGATCAACTCATCTCCTTTTCCAAGTTGATTAAATGTGTTAATAAGCCCAAGCTGTAGCAATCTAGGCACAAAACTCAAGTAGGACAAGAGCGATTCATTAAGTACCTTATTTTCTCTTTTAATAACAACATCAACAACAACAACCCCCAAAATCAGAAAAAGCCATTTCATCCTACACTTCCATTTCACAGGTGGGTGTGTTTCCAACGTCAGAGATTCACAGTTGAAAAGGCATTTGTAAAAGTAAGATCGAGGTTTGAGCTGGCAGCAGGGCTCAGATCTCTAACCCAGTAAGGTGCAGATGTTGTTGGTATCCTCACTTCCCACATTCACAGAGGGCACAACAAGCTGATAGAAATATTTAAACAATCCAGCCTTAAGTCAGGAGCCTCAGAGTGGCTTTGGGTTTTTTTTTTCTCTATTGTATTTAACACAATCCCCTTGCTTTACTGTCTGAGCTCTTCATTGTCTTTTGCAGTAATTAAAATAATGCATCTCCAGGAGAAACAAGAAAGTTTCCTTTGTTCTGTGTCCTCAGTTAGAGATAAAAAATAATACCAGAGAGAGAGAGAAGGAGAAACTACTTGCCCAAGATCACAAAAGAAAACAGCTGCAAAGAATTAAGCCCAAGTCTCCTCACTTGCTGTGACATTATTTGATTCTCTCCTTGGGCTTCATTATATCATTTTTAAAAGTCTGTAAAATGTTAAAGTCAAGAAACAAGCAAGGGAGCTCCTTTGACATAAAAGTGCAGGGTCTCGAGTAGAGATTTGATGAAAGAACATAGAAATGTATTACTTTTAGCTAGTCTCTTTATTGTTAACCCTTACTGTTTGAAGTCCTGGCTGGGGCTTCAGAAAATAGTACAACTGAGATTTGCCTAATTTGCCATTAGCAGCTGTGGTGTCATATCCACTAGCTGTTCAATCATTTTACAATCCAGGAGCACAGAGTAAGCCAAACACCAAAACTGGGACTCAAACAAGTGAGATTTTAAGGTAAAACAAAGCACAAAACCATCAGAGACTCTGTGAGTAATCAGTGAAAACAAGCACTGGCTGTAGTCAGCTTGTGTTTTCAGAGATGCTGGAAAGTGAAAAATTGCTTCACATGAGGAAAGTTTGCATGAAGCCAGTAGAAAAAACGTTAAGCAGGTTTTTGTGGAAGTCCACAGTCAAACTTTCGCTCTGTCCGTTCAACATCGCACTGACTCCTCAGGCTGCCACTTGGTACCTTGAGGAAGGGGTGTGATGTTCCAAACATCAAGCAGATGTCAAGCTCTTTCCATACCCAGCAGTTTTCTGATCCAGATACAGCCACCACAGGATTTGAGGGGAAACACATCCTCCTTAGGCAGGTGGTGATTTTTGGCACATCCGTTTATCCCCCCACATTTTTTACAGACACAAAAAAACGTATGGGAGTCCTCTTGAATGTCTACACAGATTCATTTCCATCTCTGCCCAAACACCTGCTGAATCCTCTGATGTGAAGCCATCACACATCAAATTAGTGATGAGACTGATAATTAAAACTTCCTAACATTTTGCATTGAAGGATCTTGTTGGTATTACTTCTCAAAGCTTATCACTGCTCAGACTGATCCCTCCTCTGCCCCAAACAGATGCCTCGTACCACTGGAGTGTCTGGGCCAGCACAGGACCCTGGCCCAGCCCACCTTGCGAGGCACCAAAAGCAATCTTGGACCAGAATGCTCCCTCATTACTGAAAAAACTCCACATGTTTTTCTGTAGCAGTTCTTACCCCCACACACACCCTTTTTGTACTTACAGAGCACTGGCTGTGCACGGCTCCAAACACCAGCCCCGCAGGTCCCCTGGCTCTCCCAAACCGCAGGGATACAATGAGAGCCTTGGGGCTCAGGGCTGCTCCCAGCACAGCTCTTCTTGCCCGAAACCCAGCAAGCCCCCTGCTTTGCAATTAAAGGTATTTTGCAAGACCAGCTGTGCAACTGCACAGCTGTTGGCAATTCCCATTTTCTCCCTGAGCTTCTTGATCCTTAAGACAGGCCTTTTTGCAAGGCAACCATCTTTCCCCATCCTTGCAGGGTTTCCCTGTACTCCTAATGTCCATTTCAATAAAATTTACCCTTATTTCCAGAGCTGGCTGGGCTGATGTTTCCTTTGGTTTAGACGAGAAGTCCCCAACATCTCTACATCTTTAACATAAAGAGATTCCTTCATGTAAAATTAAATCTTGAGCTTTTTGGACTGTTCTTCACCGTTTAGTTCCCTCTAGTTATGCATGATTTTCCCTTTTTAAACTAAGATCACATACCCGTGTTCCACGTCACATTAACTAAAACAACCTCACTTGCTCACTCAAGGGTTTTTTCTAGAACTATCTCTTCTAAGTTGTTGATGTTCGTCACAGAAACAAAATTTTAAGTCATATCAGCCCCTGATTCATTGACTGTGGAGTTAAATAGATCTTCTGTTGTCGCTCCCATGGCATATGATTGCTAATGGTTTTCACTCTGGATGACTAAGAAAATTTCCTGTGACACAAATCTCTGGAGTATTTCACTCTCTAAAAGCATTCAGTAGTTCTTTATTTGCATCCAAATTCAATTCCCCAGTCTATCCCAGGAGGGCCTCCTTTGACATCTTTTACTGGAATAATTCTGATGGAAACTAATCTACACTATCCACATTACCACGTTCTTTTTCTTAACATCTTTAAAATATGTTTCTACTCCTCTAATACCTTTAAAATCATTATTCTATCACTTCTGTACAGCCCATTTCCAACATGATTGCTCCTGTCATGTAATAATCACTGCTGCTCTTCCACCTCGATGTAGTTGATGATGATATTCAGTTTCCTGCTCTGACAACACCTGCAATAAACGCTTGCTGTGAACACCATATCTGTTGTCTCCTACTGGCCATACTTTCTAGCCTTGTAAAAGTAAATAATTTGATCTTGATATTGCCCACTTAACTACGGTTGGCAGCAGTTTTACTCACTTTGCCCCTTCTCCTTGTATTATAAAAACAGCTGGAAAGATTTCACAACTTTCCCAAACAATTTTATTCATTTTTTAATTTAGATTTCTTCTCACAGGCCTGCTTATGTGTCATCCCAGGAAGCTGTGTCTTCAGCATTATCCACCCTCAGATGAGTCCCTTTTGCATGGCTTTTCCTTCTAACCACACTCCTTGCACGGACTGCACTGATCTGCAGGAACTTTTCTGTCCTTCCTTTCAAAGCATTTTACCAAAGCTCACCTAAACCAAGTCTTTCTTGGATATCACTTTCTCACAGTTATTTTTTATTCCCTTCAGGCACTGGCACTTGTTTTAACAGGGAAAAATCCACTGTTGATCCTTCCTATGACCTTCAGGATCTTTTTCAGCCTCAATACCCTGTCCTAGGTCCTTCCTCAGGGATGTGGTTCGTGAGTCTCCTACTCACCAGTGAAAACCTGACCACTTTTCCTCAGCCAGGGGTGTTCACACTCCTGGATGTGCCCTTTTGGGGGCAGGTGGGAATCTCTGAGGTCTTCTCCCTACTATCCCTCTCCCTACTATCCTTCTTCCTGACTCTTGCATCTCTTTTGGAGAGAGGTGCTTTGCTCCTCTTCTTTGCCACTACTGTTTCTTTTGTTACTTGTTGACTGTTTTCTTCAGCTTCACCACAGTAATGCTGTGTCCTCCTCAGCATTTAACTAACAAGAAGTCACTTTCCACCACCAGCATAAATTTTTTTTCACAGAACAGGATTAAATTTTTTGAACTCATTGCTGCAGTTTATATTTTAGATTAAAAACATACCATAAAAAAGGTTAAAAGAGACTGAAATAATTATGGAGGGCAGGTTTACCAGTGGCTGTTGAGATGATTCATATGCAACCTCCATCTCACAAAGTCCTAAAGCCGTGACTTTAAGAAGCTGAGCAAGGTGTTCGAAGAGTGAGATAGCTGTGATTTTTTTATGGTCTTTTCCCTTCTGGCCAATCTGAACCATCCTGTATTTATTATACAACGTCAAAACAGTCTCAAGCCATTTCCAGAATGTCACTTCTGTGTTCCTGAAAAAGAGATGGGTTTCACAATATCTGGGCTTGTTTCACAGCCAGCTCCCTCCTCTATGATTCCTCTAGAATCACCGAATGGTTTGGGTCAGAAGGGGACCCCAAAGTGCATCTGGTTCCAAACCCCCTGCCATGGACAGGGCCTAAGGCACCACAGAGGCATTCAAGCACTGGCTCAGAGCCAATTCCATCAAACTCTACCAGGCTGAGCTCTGCACTGATGGCACTAAAAATGGGAGGGCAAAAGAATTGCCTGCCCATCAGGTGGTGTCCATGTCTACAATGTTTGTTGAAAGTGGCCTCCAGATATGGGACTGGCCTTTGATGCCTTAGGATTTTAGCTTTTATATTTTTCATGTATTTGTAATCCTGCAATTCTTTAGTGTGTAACTGTAAGCTCCATATACAGTGTTAGCTACTGTTCTCCCATTTTGGTCAGACAAAACAATTCCTCTCTAGGCCTGGAAACCAAGGACACCTTACTGTCTGAGGCCCTGAGAAATGTAAAGTGAACGGGGGAGGAGCAAACTTGGAGTAAATGACTTCATTCCCTGCAGCTGTAATTGGAGCATTAACCCCCGATATGCAAATGGACCAAACTTATAAAAGTATGAAAACTTGTTGTCCATTTTTGGGTGTAGCCCTTGGAGGGGCTTCAGCTTCATCTGCCCTAAATATACCTAAAGGCCCTTCAATAAATATAACCACTTTTATTCTCTTAATTTTGTCTAGCCTCTGTTTTAGGTGGTCCCAACAAGGCATCACCTTGACATTGCATCTAGTAGATGTATTCCAAGAATTTGGCTTTTTACACATGTTTTAGTCACACACACACACACCCTCCTTTTATTTTTTTTTACAGCTATGCTAATTCTCCATTTGCACTTAAGCACTATAATTTTTCAAATGCAAGCTGTTGTGCAATTACAATAGAAATTCTATGCCAGTTTATATATATATATTTATATATTTATAACTACTGAATGACTGAAATGGGACTAATGCATTTGCAAATCATTGTGCAGATTGATCTTAAATCACTCTTTGTGGTATTTCAGCATTTGTGAAGAAAACATGAGGCTTAGCCAGCAATAATGCCTGTGTGCAACCATGGCCCCTATGTTTTATTGCCAGGGAATCCAGTTTTAGCAGGTCAGGAATCAGTCCCCAGTGCTTTTTGCTAGACTGAAAATCACAGGAGCACACTCAATATTTGGCCTCGTTTGTTCCATGCACATCCTTTGTGTGATCAAGAAAGATCTTCAATACAGGAGCACTGCAAATCAGTATATTTCAGTGCCTCCTTGGAGCTGATGCTGGAGTTATTTCTTGCATACAAAACAGATTAAAAAAAAAATCACACTGCAGGAAGAGCTTGTTTAACAAAAGCTAAGTTTATCTCATCAGCTGCGTAGCTCAGCAGGAGTGATTTGACAGAGCACAGCACGGGTTGGGGGATTTTATTTTGGGCTAGCTCTGGTCTGATCCTGTGAGCTGAACACCCGTGAGCAGCTGGAGAGCATTAGGTGAACCCCTGGGGTGCTGCAGAAAAGATGCAGCGTTTGCTGTGTGCTCCAAGGCTGCTGGACAATACCAGCCCAGCACAGCGAGCACGGGACCACCGGGAATTTCTTTTCAAAAGCACATTCCTGACCCAGGCTAACACTGTGTGAATGCATCTGCCAACAGATGACTGCAGAAAACAACAGCTACGGGAGAGTCCCAAGGACAGAGCATGGACACCAGCTTTGGTGTGATCCAGCCTCTCGATACCAGAGCTCAAATCTCCTTTTGCTCATTTGACAGGCCCTGTTTGAAATGTGTTTTTCTAAGAATCTGTTACAGAGGGATGGTGACAGCTGCAAGCTGAGAGCTAAAGAATGTTTTGTGTTTAGCAAAACATTTCCTCTGTGCTTTGGACTCTTCTATAGTGTTTCTTATTCTCTGCTCTGTACCCTACCCCAAGCTGTCTCCTACACCAAAATTAGCTCCAATGAAGGCATTAATATCATCAGTTCCAAACTGCTGCAGCTGGTCAGAGGTGGGCAGTACTGGCCAAGAGGGGTTACATTTTTTTCTGCCTTACACCTGATACCAGGACAAGATAAAGGCTTAAAATACTCACAGGAAAGGAAAAAAAAAATTCCATTAGTCTGATATGCACTTTGCAGTCACCGTCAAGATGGGATTTCCATTTGTGAATCAGCAATTCAAATTCTTCCTGAAAGAGAGAAATGATATGCAAACACTATTCTAATAGAAGACAAAGACTGGGATTTTGAGTGCACAGAAGAAAGATTTATTTCAGGTTATGGTTTCCACAGCAACTTTTCATTTTATCCCTCATGTGTCTATCTGTCTTATAAGGTCTTTCACAACATTTACATATAATGAGATGTTCTGTTGATGGGAAATTATTAAGAAATTAATTTCTCAAGGAAAACACCCACAACTTTTCCTGTGTATATTCACAGCTTCACACACACACAGAGCAGTGTTCCTATGAATCAAGATGTTTCCATATAGGTGTACATTTTTATTTTTGCTATCTATAGCAGCGTGAAATTGGCAGCCACTGTTGATTACACGAAAGTGACAATGATGAAGGATGTGATACTAAGTGTAGCTGGCAGATATTCAGGCCTGGAGGCAGGCAGTGCACCTGAAGGTATCAGAGCTTTGCAGGCACTAGCTTGTCTGATGGAGGAGGCAGCCCTAACAACACACTGACTGGTGCTGTTGGATTCTAATCTTCCTCATTTGAATATTTCAAGCAAGTTGCACAAAAAGACGAGCAGCCAGACCAGAGCTTTTCAGTAGCTGGCTCGCTCGTCTGTTTATTCCACACAAGACTCCTCTCACACAGGAGATGGAATGAGTTACAACAAGACATTTATGTACTAAACACATTGTTCTGCCGCATGTGGCCGCATGTTTAGCATGGAAGAGGGGGTTGTATTCTTCAGAGATCATAAATCTAACACAGAAACAGTTTTGGGAGGGTTGTCCATGGTTTCTTTTTCAGACGTACACATGGAAATCTAAAATACAAGCACAGCTAGATATGAACATTATAATATGACAGTATAAACTCTGTTGGACTGTGGCAGAAGTGAGACAAAAATCAATCCCAAAAGCACTTAGCCTTGTTTGCTCAGCAGTACTTATTGACAGCTGAGAGAATAGAATGAGTGGAAATGAAATTTTCAGAGCTCAGTACACAGTGATGAGATTAAAGTCAGAAGATCTAGAGAGGGACCATAGGCATAAAAATGCCTTAATAATGTAGAATCTGATGTTTACAGCATCCTCTTTCCTAATATAGCTCTGCTGGTGACTAAGCCTTGCCCGGTGCGTGGACCTTGGCTGGCTGCCACCTGCCCAGCCAGACACTCTCTCACTCCCCCTCCTCAGCAGGACAGGGGGAGAAAATATGATAGAAAAGTTCATGGGTCAAGATAAGAACAGGGAGATCACTCACTGGTTTGTGTCATGGACAAAGCAGACTTGACTTGGGGAAGTTAATTTCATTTATTACCAATAATTAACAGAGGAGGATAGTGAGATATAACAAAAAAATTAAAGCCACCTTTGCCCCCACTCCCTCTTCTTCACAGATTTACCTCATTCTCCCCAGCCCCAGCTGTGCAAGGGGATGGGAAATGGGGTTTTGGGAGTCAGTTCATACCTCTTCACCTCTGCCACTCCCTCTTCACATGGTTCCTCTGCTCCACTGAGTTCCTTACCATGGGATCGAGCCCTTCACAAACTGCTCCAAGGTGGGTCCTTCCCACAGGCTGCAGTTCTTCATGAACTGCTCCAGCGTGGCTCCTTTCCATGGGGTGCAGTCCTTCAGGAACAAACTGCTCCAGTGTGGGTCCCCCACAGGGTCACAGTCACGCCAGGAAACCTGCTCCTGCCTGGGCTCCTCTCCAGGGTCACAGCTTCTGCCAGGAGTCTGCTCCAGCATGGGATCCTCATGGGCTTCAGGTGAAAATCTGCTCCCCCATGGATCTCCATATGCTGCAGGGGAACAGCTGCTTCACCGTGGTCTCACCACAGGCTGCAGGGGAATCTCAGCTCTGGCACCTGGAGCAGCTCCTGCCCCTCCTTCTCCACTGACCTTGGTGTCTGCAGAGCTGTTCCTCTCGCATTCTTCTCACTCCTCTTCCTCACAGGTGCTGTAGAGTATTAGATATTCAGAAAAGTTTCTTCACTGAGAAGCTGGTTGGGCATTGTAGCAGGTTGCCCAGGGAAGTGGTGGAATCACCATCCCAGGGTGTGTTCAAAAAACATGTAAATGTGTCAGTGAGGGACACGGTTTGGTGGTGACCATGATGGTGCAGGGTTAATGGTTGGACTTGATGATCTTAGAAGTTATTTCCAACATTAACATTTCTGTGATTCTGTAAGACAGATGTCAGCCAAGAACAAATAAAATGCTGCATATTATGCATTTGGGTTTGGAGAGTGACCTTAGATTTGCAGAAGTCTAAGCACAGAAGATGCTTATTGTCAAGAGTGATTTATTTTCTATTATGTATTGGGAAAAAAAAGCAAAGGAGACCTGGAGTGAGTATGTCTCTATGGAGAAGTTCTGTGAAAACCACTAAAAAATTCCAAAACAAGCCACTATTTGAAACCTCTTGCTACACACACACAAAAGGCAACAAAAGAATGAAGAATAAAATCGTATTTGATGCCAAAGAGAGAAAGAAATAAAACTAGATAATGAAACACTTGAGAAGATAAAAGTCAATAAACTGAGAAAACTAGTGTATGAGAAGATTGTGGAGGAAAAAGGAAAGTGGGTACTTGCTTAAAGAAGCACCATTAAGAGCGCAAGCACAAACTCTGGCAGGACAGAGAAGTGATAGGAAATGTAGAATAAGTCCCAGTTGGTTAATTCCTGAGCTCTCCACTGCCTCCAGCACATGACAGGTGCATACAGACTGTGGACACAAAATCAAGTGGCTGACAAGTTATTATTAACAGCAAAGACTTCGCAAAGTCAGAAAGACCAGGTCACAAAGACATCACAGGTGTTACAGTTATTAGAGAAGAACCAAGGAAAGCATTATTTTCCTCATCAGAGAAGAAAAGTTGTGACAAATTGGTGCCAAGAAGGTTAGACAAAACTTATAGCTGCAACTTCAAACTTAGGAAACCAAGCTCTTCACTGAACTGGCAAATACCTTTGGACATCCTGCCCCATTTCCAAAGTCTGTAGGAAAATTGTTTACCTTCTTCATTTCTAATCCTGGTGTTGAAATTTGTGATTTTAAACAAATACTGCTCATAATCTGAAGTCACATTCCAATTTATGAGGCTCTAAACATAATGCTTTGTCACCATTTTTTTCCACATTCAGTGAAGAGAAAGAGGCATCACAACACCTGCTATTTCCAGAAGATAAATTGTTCATAGATTAATCAGAAAGCAGACATCATCATTATTACAAAGAGTGTCCTATGAACAATGTGAGTGAAAATCCACACAATAAACAGGAGCATTTTCATCTATAATCACATCTGGTGCTAAAAAGCTCAAGTGACATTCAGTCAGCTGTGCATTTGACTAAACAGTCAATCTGAAACAGCAGTGTCATGCTCCCAGCCTTTTTTAAATTTTTTTTTTCTTGTGACAATGTGCAAATATCTCACTCGAATTCCCATCACTTTTTCGTAGCTCTCTCACAATGATTATTCAACAAACAGTCAGCATTTTCCTGCACATTTTGGCAAGGCCATTTTGGCAGTCTAAAATACCTGCCTTGCTTAAATTTGCTTTCAGTGCAAATAAAAACAGTATAGAGTCACCAAAAGTTTTCTTATAATTAAGGGAGAAAAAAGCATGTCAAATATACTCATCAAAACATTATCAAGTTGCTTTCTTTTGAGACCAAATTCCTATAAGAGACCAAATACACAATTTAAGTTATTCTTTGGGCTACACCAAGCTGCCCATCCCATACAAAAGCAGCATGACAGAAAATATGTAAGTGATTTATTTCTCCTTCTCAAAATATTCAAAAGATCAGCTCATCAGCCCAAGAAGCAGGGCACACATGGCTCTGGTGATGGCAGGCAGAGAGGAAACCACCAAAGCCCACACCAGGCGCTCCACATACGACAAAACCCTGCCCTTCGCCAGTCACAGCCAACAGTGAAAGTACCTATGGAAGCTTTATTGATGTGCCAGCCTTTCTTTCAACCACCCCCATAGCCACATTATTCTCTTTGGCCTAATAAGTTTCGTTAATCATACACAAAAAGCCTGGAAAGCATGAGGGCCAATTTTACTGCAGAAGGAAGATACAACAGTTAGGCAGCTGAGACCTTTAAATGCCTGCAGCGTGTGAGCTGTGCATCGCTAACTCAAGCTTTTTGTTGGCAATAAGCAGGTTATGATCAAAGACTGATTATAATGCTGTAAGATAATTTTCTGCAAGGTTGCAGCAGGACTGGCTCTTGGGCCATCCCAGGAATACAAAATCAGGCAAACCATAGCCCAGCGTGGTTGTTAAGAGCTGTGGAACCACCAGCAGAGCCCATTTCACCAAGTACCTGCAGCGTGAAGGGACCTGTGTCACTGCCAGAGCACCTCGTTTCAGCACGAAGTCTGCTCAGAATTTCTGGGTTAATGGAAGTGCTGACACATTGCAGGTGACTGGACCAATTCCACCACATACAAATTAAAGGTGAAAATAAAGTTATGAGCATGAAAACCATAGATTCCTGCCAGGCAAAATTATCACAGTGATGCTCCTTCAGAGAGCTTTCCCCCACACACATCATCTCCCTAAGTTCTATCTATTTTGTCTGCATTGGTTCTCACCCTTCAGCATTTCACTTGGTGCAAAGGGATGATGAAAAGGTCTTACATTATACCCTGATAATCACAGCACACATGCTCTGTGATTCCCAGAAGCAGACTGCTCCACAGCCTAACTCTCTCAATTTTAACAGCCCTGTCATCCTTTGGTCTGGCTTCAACAATCCAGCTTCTGAAAAAGGCACAGATTGCTGTAGCTGTCTGTAAAAACAATTCCTGCTCCCTTACCACACTGAGCAACACCAGCCCAGGAACCCAGGTTTAGACCTGACTGGGCAGTTCCTGAAGCAACAAAGAGATCTTCCCTCTATTTCAGAATCTTCCAGTCACAAGTGACCCCTCGACAGCACTTTGGTCTAAGACACTGCTGTGGATGTCACTGGAGTTACAAAACACTTTTCCTAGCTGGCATCACTGCAAACCTTTTTGCACTGATTCCAAGCTGTCACTTATTTCTGCCAGATGTTTTACACGTGAAAGGTGCTCCTCCCTCTTCACAGAAGACATGATGAAGCTGCACGCAGCTCTGAGAGTGACCCATCACTGACATTCAACACCACAGGAAAGGCTTTTCTTGCCCACCCTCATGGTAGCCAGCCTGCCTTCTGTAGGCGCTTTTCCTTAAGGCAGAGAGTCATTCTTCATGCCTTTTGGACTAAAATGGAAGGCTGGAGTGATGTCAGCAGACATCCATGTCTATTAGAAGTGACAAAGTGCAGTTAAAAGGCACTGGGAGATGCTCATGCCTAAGAATCCTGATGGAGCAGAGACGACCCTGCAGGACCAGCAGAAAAAGTCTCTCCAAAACACACATTTGAGTGTAGTTACAGCTGCATTAGTGTTTGGAAGGTCTGACAGATCTGACCAATGAAAACTGAAATTTACAACCAGTCTGTGGAGGTTTTTTCAGCTTGGGGACATGAGGATGAGAAGAAATAAATTGTGTGGTTAGGGTTGGGTTTTCTCCTTTGTTTTAAACAAGCACACCCCCTGCATTTTCTACAAGTTAACACTCTTGTTGTCAGTAAAACCATGCTATGATTTCAGCTTCGCAGAAACCAGTCAACAAACATTTACCCAAATAGCCAAAGAAATCCTTTAGGTAAATATTTGCATATTTGCACATTTACTTTAATGAGTCTCCAACAATTGCCCATTGCCATTTCTCATTTCTATATCCATTAAAATACATTTTCCATCAATTATCAATGCAAACAGAAAGATTAATTGAAAAAGAAATATGTTAAAAATTAAAAAATAAACAAAGATGTCAAATACTAGATGGTCATCTGCCGTGTGCAACCATCTACCCAGAAAAAAACCCGAAACAAAACAACCAAAAAGACCTAAAACTCTCTTAATTTCTGCATTTCTGTTAGGTGTATCGCTCTGCCCTTCTGTGTTTTGGGGTTCCCCCGTGTCACTCTCTGGTTTCCAACACAGGACTTTAAAGAGAATCCCACTGCCTAAATAGAAAGAAAAGTGCTGTGTTTTCACCAGCAGTCTGTTACTCTGGCACAGAAATACATCAGTTATTGTTTTGAGGAGAGGCAGCACATACCTCAGAGTCCACTTTCAAACAAAATTAGGGTAGGTATTTCCCTAATTCAATCCTTTGAAGTTCCAAATTTTTTGAGGTCCATACAGATATTTAGAGAAAGATAAAAACAACTTATTAAGACGGGCTTTTGTGCCCCACCATCGTCAGGTCAGGAAAGACAAAGGCTTTTGTGGGTGAGGTCTGAGGCTGAAGTACAAGTTCAAGTAGCTGAGTATCATTAGCAGCTGAGCTGGCTACTTTTGCCTATACTATTGTAAGCATACATAAAAGGATCTTGAATTGTAATTCTCATAGATTCTCTCTGGAAAGTTGTGAGGCGTGTCCGCTTCTCTTCTCACACGTGAAAGTGTGAATTTGGAGGTTTTAGTCTGCAACAGGAAGAAGAACATGTACCATGACATGATTTTGTGGAACCATCCTTCCTATAGATCCCAAACAAAAAGCAAGAGCAGAAGAAACCCCGTAGGTAACATTACTGTTGCAAGAGAACTTTAAGTGATTTCTCTGAGCTCTCTGAGCAAAAGGGTACAACACAGGGGGTGAAACATGGACTGCCAGAGAGATGCAAGAACAGCCTTCACAAAGCCTCAACAGGGCAGCCTTTGAAATTTTTTTTCTTAATATGATGGAAAACAAATTTTGAAATGTTGGTATCTACAGCAAAATAGATGAAAATTAACAATGCTAGTTTGTCTGAAAACAACACACCAAAACAAAACACCAAAACAAAACAAAATCAAAAACAAAACCCAAAAACACAACAAAAAAAAAAAGAGGGAGGCCAGCAACAATCCAATTTAGGTACCTAAAATGATTGGAAGCCTTTGATCTCTGCAACTCCCACTCTCATCAATGAAAGTGTCCTGAATGCCACACAAGAGCATATCAGGAAAGTAATCGTTGTAACTTCAGAGCACTCTGGCTTGTTTGCAACAAATGAGGCACATGACCATTAATTAAATCATGAGTAGAAAACAAAATGGAAATAATTGGCCTTTCCATGTGCATTAAGTGAGGCAGAAGCCCTGAGGAAAAAGCAGTGCATTTTCATTCTGTTAAATATATATCACAACACACTGGAATTAGAGAGTGAATAAAAGCTGTGGTGGCAGACTTATCACTGCAGTTTCCTGGCTTCCAAGTATATGAACTGCCACTTAAAAAGTAGAAGTTTGGTATCATGTTTGTCTCCAATATAGAGAAACAAAGTGGACCCTTTTCCCTCATTGTAAAAGGCATGTCTGGTTCCATCCAATCAGGCAGATTTCTGCCATTAAGAATACACGTTCTTAAACAAAACATCTGAGTTAAGACTACTCTGTGAAGCAGAAATATGAAAATATTAAGTTTTGGGCGAGTTAAAATTCAGCATTGTAAATGTAATTTACAGGCAAGAAATGCACTATACCACTCTCTACCCAGTGCTTAAATAATTGCTCAAATACTCTGATTACACATGAAGTTGGGGCCCTCCAAGTGCACACAGAGCTAAATGGAAGGTTTGCCAGAGTAGACACGTTGCAAAGAAATTACAAGTTTTAGTGAAGAATACACCAAAAACCGCAAAAAGCCCACTTACTGTAAAGTGTTCTGCTGGGCCACGTGCCCTTTTACGTAACCAGCGAGCTGAAAGTAGGATGTCAGGAAGTTAGAAAGGTTTGATGGTGCAGGATAATACAGCTGCTATATCTGGGGTTCTCCTCTACCTGCCCACAGCTCTTGAAAGACTTTCTTAAAATACAGTTACACTCATATGTGAAGTTCTCTTTTCTTACATCCTGTACTTGAACCCATTATCATTTTATTTTTCCCTTCACTGAAATTTTGGTCATGCTGGATGTCCTGGTTTCTACTGGGGCTGAGTTCATTTTCTTCTCAGTAGCTGTGTTTTGCAGTGTTTTGCACTTAGTATGAGAAATAAAACAAATCAGCTATCTGATATGCCCAATGCACGATTAACTGAAAGATATCGAAGTATGTACATTTGCCTGTTCTTACTCTTGCTCAAGGGAAAACTTACCACTGCTGATGGAAACAGAGCTCATTTGTGTTTAGTTGTTAGTTTGTGAACTGACATTCTTAAGTACAGAATTTTGTGCCAGTAAATGCGGAGCAAACAAAATAATTCTAAAATCTCAAAGCCTTCCCTACTCTCAGAAAGAACTCTTTTCATCCTGGATGAATCCCTGACATGTCTGTAATGCATTAATATCGTACTACCTATGGCTCTTTAAAACTCCAGACTTATTTTAAATTGCCACCCCTTCTTTTATTACGCCTTCTCCTAAAGGACAATGCATATATGAACATTTTCCTCAACCCTTGCCTCCCACCTCACTCTCAGCAGTAAAGCACGTGTCCTTGTACCTGCACGTAGGCAGCATGTGGGATTGTAACATGTTTCAGGTTCATCACAGGACTCACCTCTGCACCTGAAAATCAAGCATGAAGTCACACCAGTGACAGCAGCGACACCTGCAGCTGCTCCTATCAGGATGTATAGAAGCCTGTGGGAAGTGTCTGAGAGATGAGAAGAGAGAGCAAGTTACAGAGCTAGATGTCAGTATCCACGGATTTGTGATGTTACTGCCTACCTTGACTGGAGGAAAAAGCTAATCCTCTGCTTCCAAACAAAGCAGAGAGAAACAGATGAGATGTCTGGATGCCCACCAGCAACAAGAAGCTGCCTCACACATCCACTCATTCGTGTGTACAAACACATTTTCATTTTCAACTCATCTGCCTTTATCCTCTCCTTTTCTTCAAGTACTATTAGCCCTGAACAACAGAACTGAGCAGCCATCCCTGCAAAATGCTGTTATTAATGACTGGTTTATGCTGGCTGCTGTCCTTCATGCCCCTGCTGTGGTATTTTGGTGACACAAGCACTTATTTAGCTGTTCTTACAAATCCTACTGCAATGGACTTCCAACAGGTCCAGCACAGCCAGAGGAGAAGCCGAATTTTACCCTTTACTACCTTTGAAACATTTGAAAGTCACAGACAGACATTCTCCAAGGAAATTTTCTCCAGACCATCACTACTGTGGAAAAGCTGGACAAAAGGTTGTGGGGAAGGCACTTTTAGATTCGTTCTTGTTTCTTGCTGTCCTACCCTGATTTGAGTGGCAAGAAATTACTTTCTCTCAAGTCTCTTTTGCTTGTGACAGTAATTGATGAGCGATCTCTCTCTGTGTTCACCTTGACCCACGAGCTTTCCATTGTATTTTTCTCCCTGTCTTGTTGAAGAGTGGGAACAATAGAGCAGCTTGGAGGGCACCTGGAGGCCAGCCAAGGTGAACCCACTGAAAGCAGAGTAAGGATTCTTGTAAAACAGAACAGGAATTGAAAGAAAAACACACTGAAAGCTTCTCCATACAGTGCCACAAAGCATTTGGTTTCAACTAACTCAAAATTATTAGTTTCTCTCTCAACATGCACTAGGACTTCACCTTTTAACCACACTAACCCAGCTCCAGGGCCCTGGCATTTAGTGGGAACAGCTGCACAGAACAGCACAGAGGAGCCCAAGGCATGATGAAGAGCAAGCACAGAATGACATTATTTACATGTCAGGTCTATGAGCAGAGTCTGGTTCATGGCTGGGTGGGTGACCAGGCAGGTGACAGAGGAAAATGAGCTGTTGGCCCAGTTGAAGTAGCTCACTCTGGTCACTGTTCCATTGGGGTGATGGAATTCTTCCTCGGAGCTGTGATTGCTGGCAGAGATCCAGGAGATGTCAGCAGCTGGCTTTCCTGCAGATGCTTGACAGACAGCCACCCTGCTCTGGTCATGGGTCAGGGTCACCGTAGGAGGGACTAGAGAAGAAATTTTTTAAAGCCATCATTTCTATCATATTTTCTATTTCTATTCCATTTTTAGTATAAAATCACCAACTGAGAAAGTGAAAAATAGGCAGTATTTTTTAGTTTGTATGACCAGTTTGTGAGATTTTAAAATAATTTGAAATATTAGCACCTCTTTAAGGAAAAACAGTACATCAAAAAGTCCAAGGTGGACACCCCAAAAACTATCTGGCTATATCTAAAGTACTGCTTCCTCCTGTTTTCCAAAAAGCAACAACACATTAACAGGAGGTGAGAGGACAGAGAAGGGTGGATTAAATAAAGATTTACAACTGGACTGACAAAAGGGCAGATTGCTGAAGCATCAGGTACAATATTTAGGAGTTTGGATTTGTAGAATCCAAAATTTGATAGTGGGGAAATAAAAGAGAAATTGGACAAAACTGTTCAGTGTGAAGTCCAACAACTCATATTCTGCATTTGGCAAAACAGGGAAAGGGCTTGCACAACACCTAAGCCTTCATCAGAAAGGCAGGATTCTGCAGGGAACAACAAGAAGACAAAATCCAAAACCAAAACAAACTAAAACCAAAAACCAATTGAAAACCCAACCCCCCCTCCAAAAAAATCAAGTGACTAAAATTAATAATAGCAATTATAGAGTTGCAAAATTCATTTCCCATAATTTTTAGTTATATTGAGATGTCTTAACTAATATGGCCAAAACATAAAGTCTTCTTGTGGGTTTATTTTTTAAATTAATGGAAACTGATATGTAGTTTACCTGACTATATGAAAAAGGTGACTCGATGTATTCATTATGCTTCCTAATATTCTTTTGTTCCTGCCTATGTTGCAAATAGACTAATTTAATTTTTATTTTAGTGATGCAGTCTTACCTATCACAGTCAGAGAAGAGTAAAAGTGAAAATTCCCTTCACTGTTGACAGTTTCACAGGTGTAATTTCCCTCATCCCCAAGGTCCACAGGGTAAATACGAAGTGCAGGGTCACTGGCAGGTGAGTATTTCCACGTGATCCTCTCACTGCAGTTCAGCTTGCTTGTCTCGTTGTGATCATGTCTATAGGACAACAAGCAGCAACTGCTGCAATTCCTCTTCCATGTCACCAGCAGCAAAGACACCTTGGAGATGTTGGGGCAACTCAGCACAGCTTCATGGCCAGCCTCTACACTCACCCTGTTGTGAGCTGCATGAGATGCAAAAAAAGACACAAAAAAGATGCTACAGCCATCATGAAAGCACAGGAAACTCTTGGCTTCATCACCTCTAAAAATATACTTCCTGACTGTACTGGCAGCCTCAGGGCACATATTAGTATTTAACTTCCAGATCCACCTTCCAGAAGTTTGGAAGTGCAGTGGAGATGGTGCCTTTTTGCTGTGGACAGCGATGCTGATGATCTGCAAGTCCTCTACTTTTTTTTTTTTAGGCAACAAATTTCTATCACTTTAGTGTAGGCTTTGAAAAAATTCATAGAGAGGGCAAAATTCACTCTTAAGGGAAAGGAAACTACTTTTAAAAACTTTATTGTGTTCCTGAATTAGGTGTCTTGCTTCAAGTGCCAGTAAAACCCAGGATGGCTGTGGAACATACACCTGTGGCATGGTTAAAACCAAGACCACTTGGAGCAGTAGTTCAGTAAGGGACATTTGTGGATCCCTTTTATTCCAGAAATCACAGCTCTCCTGCTATTATCCCAGGTGAACAGATGGCCAGTGTTGGATTCCTATCAGATTTATCATTCTGTGTCACTCTGCACACGATTATTTTGCCAGCTGAGGTGACTTTACTCTTTTGCATTCCCACTAAAGATAGGCAAAGTTTGCTCTGGTGTACTGTGAAGTTTCAGTGTCCAGGCAAGTTGGAAATTCAGAGTACCAAACAGTGCTACACATAGTTTTGGATCTTTCTCACTTACCTTCAACCAGATTGGTTGGCAAGAAAAGGAGCACAGCCAGAACTGCCCATTTCCGAGCCATCATTAGTAGAAGGAATCAGCACTGCAGAAAGTGAAGGCAAAGAAAAGGGCATGTAGTCACAAATTGTTGTGCTCAACCCTTCAAAGAGAACAAATAGTAAAACCTCTGTTTCCTTTGAAAACAGAAGTTCTAAACAAGACCCCATGTCAAATGTCATTCTTGTACTGAAGAAAGTAAGGCAAAAATGGGGTTGAAAATAACAAAAATAAAAAAACAAGCTGCTGTTTACAAACAGTTTTTTTTAAATCCTGGATCTCTGGTACCACTCAGGATCTAGACTTCATCAACTATTTGGCAAAGAAATTATTCCTAACCTTTGCATGCTTTTAATTTCTTGAAGAGTAACTCTGCTTTTGGAGCAGAACAAAAAGAGCAACCCTGCAATTCAAGGGATCAAAACCATACGAGTTTGTTTCCTGCTCTCAGAGAAGCCACAACACAGCCACACGTGTGGCAGAGGAAGAACAAACGCTGCCACAGTCACGAGCCAAATGCAAGAGATGGTGTTTTCCTTAAAACAGTGGGATACATGTCCACATTCAAGTCACTGAATCACAGGTTTGGGTTGGGAGGAACCTTAAAGATATTCCAGTTCCAACCCCCTGCCATGGACAGGGACACTTCCACCAGACCAGGTTGCTCAGAGCTCCATCCAACCTGGCCTTGAACACTTCCAGGGATGGGGCATCCACAGCTTTTCTGGGCAACCTGGGCCAGAGCCTCACCACCGAATATAAAATTGTTTTCCTCAAAGAATTGTTCTCCGCACAACTCTAACAAAGAATTGCAGTGCATCTGGATAAAAAGCTTTCATTACAACCTGGTAAAAATGCCAACACAACCACACTGATCTATATAACAGGCAATGTAACTTTTACATTAAAAACATGCCAAATTTCATTTTCATTAGCATAAAATCTGTGTCATAAAGGAAATTTTTTTTTCATTTTATTCAGTGAATAAAATGTCTGAAGTTTGGGGGTTTTTTTGTTGTTTTTTTTTTTTTAACAACTTGGATACATTATGCATACAATCAAAAGTTTGAAACTTTAAATGCTGAGCTTTTTTTAACCAAAAAAATTTAAAAGTTACTTTTTGACCAGACTTACATACTGAACTTGACCCAATTTGCAAAGAATTTCTGTCTCTTTCAAAAGGAAAGTAAGAGAAAAAACAAACCTTCCACAATTTCTATCAGCAAATTCAGTATTCACCAATTTGGATGGGTCCATAAATATTCATAACAGAATATTGTCATATTGGAACTCGTCCCAGAGAACTATTTTTTTTTTTTAAATGCATACAAATCTCATATATGGGGTTTACTTGCTCAAAAGAACAGGCATTAATGATTAAAAATGGGACCTTACAGAAAGAACAGAGTATATTACTCTGTTTAAATATTCATGTGCGAAGCGCAGAATTTAATCTGCAATTTTTAAAATTCACAACCCTTGAATAGTTGTGCCTCTGAGCGAGAAGGAACTCTCAAAGTAAAATCCAGAAAGGAACAACCAAGCGCAGATTAATGAAACCCATTTAAAAGTACCAAGCGAGAACTTGTGGCTCACCCTGTGTTATTTCATTTGATGGAATTAAAACGCCTCAATAGCTGCATTAAAATAAATTAAAATTTTTACTCAGCCTTGGTGGCGGTGGCTGGCTCGACACCGTGCGAGACGCATGTCACTCCTCCAGCTGGGGAACGGCACTGCTCCCGCTTGGATTCATCCCAAGGAGTGCTGAGGCTGGAGGAGATTTATTCAGCTATCAGGCTCAAGAGGAGCCCTCCTCACCCCGGGAGCCTGTGAGGGGAGCAGCAGCATTTCCAGCGTGCTCCGGTGTTCTGATTCTCGTTCTGGGGTGAGCAGAGAGACGTCAGCACGCACAGCCGCTCCCACGGGGATCCCAGTGCTGATGGCTGATCCCGAGGCAGATCCTGCACACCAGGGAACTGCAGAGATGGACCTGGAGCTCCCCTCCCTCTCTGTCCCCACAAAAGGCCCAGATATAATTGCAGAGTTAGAACTATCTCAGTTTAGGAGATTCCATCCTTGGTAGTCCCTGTGTTCAGCTGTACAGTTCATGAGTTTCTCTTCATTGTTGCTTCTGAGATCGTAACATGCAGCTGATTTGTCTCACGGGCAAAAAAAGCCTCCACCCCCTCCGAAAGAGATGAGTGAAAAAACCCTCTGGTTGTATGCTGCCCTGAAGAGGATGTGGCAGACTCAAATTGAGGGAAACAAACTGCTTTGTGACATGAACAGCAAGTCACAACCTTAGATGTCTGCTGTTACACATCAAACATGAGCCACAAGCCTTGAGCTATGAAAAGCACCATCTTAAAATCAGAAAAATAAAAGCAAAGTCCAACATGATTAAAATATTTGCTAACACAACCTGAAAGAGGAAAAGGTCAGGTATCCATCAGTGCATCAACTGTCACCATGACTTTTTAAAGGATGTCACAGAGCCATTCCCACATTTAACTCAGCAAAATATGGTTCTGTTTTGAAGTGGAAGCACATTTTAAAGGGTAGAAAAGACCCTGCCTTAGAAGTCTGTTCTCTGTGTCTTTGGGCGAGGAAGGGGCTGGAAGGGACGGCAAGAAGAGGAAGCAGTGGCACACATCTGTGTCAACTCTCTTGCTTCCTCTTGTGAGGATAAGGCAGCTGCTCTGCCAATCAAGGCTACGTTACTTAAAATCCAAACCCACATTTTTGGCAGTCAGAGCAGCAGCAGCAGCATCTCCTATGCAGCATTTGATGTTTCCACCTCATCGCCAAGACCACACAGCAGCCAGCTCAAAAGCCTGCAGCTTTTCTGAAGCAAGAGATGCTGGTTATGCTGTGCTTTCAACATCCCCAACTCAGCCTCTTCTGCTCCCATTTCTCCCGAGCAATGGTCCTCTGCTGGGAATTCCTCAAGTCCCTCCACTGAAAATGAAGCAACGAAATATAGCAAGGCTTTGAATGCCCTGGGAGGAAGACAAAATTTATCAAAAGGACCAGCAGGTAGATAGTCCCAAAGCTGAAACTGAAAAGCTCTGGGGGGACAGGAGAGGCTGTGTTCTTTCTCTGTTCTTAGCCATCTTCCTAAGCCATCTGCAGCTGGCCCCTGACAATGCTGCAGGGTAATGGACGTTTGCTTTGACTTCAGAGCCTCCGGGTATTTTTTACTCTCTAAAAGATATCCTGGCCCTGAAAACTGATCCCTGAAACCCTGTACTAGCACAGCAGAAGACTGTTAGCACTGTCAGGGACTGATGGATCTGCACCTCCATAGCGCATTTCCTTCTCAGACTCCTCTCAGGCACCGGTCGAAGCCAGAGATGATTTGAACCTCGGCCCATCCAGTTTGTGAGCTGCTTTCATTCAGTTCCAAACTACAAAGCTTCCTCTACAAACTGGGAAATAGAGGGTGAATGGCTTTCTGAAAGAGAGAATTAGCCTAATAGAAGGAGCTCTCAAAACAATCACAAGCAAGTTATACAAAACCACTGTAAAATTACAGTGTTTCAGTAAATATACCTAAAGGTAAATAGGTATAAAATTTCCTCCACAGCAAGGCAGAGATTTGTGGTGTCTGTCTATTGAATTCATCAAGACAGCAATATTTAGAGTAATACCAACTTTTGAAAGTGTGGATTTTTTCCCCGGGGAAAAGAATTTTGCCCTACATAGTAGCTGTAATTACAGAACTGAGTTGGGCATCTCCCCTCTTCTCAGATATATTTACCTTTTTATCACTAGCTCATCTGGAAAATGGCTTAGTCCCATGAAGTTACTGCACAAGCCAAGGCATACTCCTCACATCTTTAGCTGCCTTGCAGCCAGTCCCCTCAGAGACCACTGTAATCCAGCGTTGGGAAGGGGCAGTAGGAGCAAAGGATGAATGAGAACAACATCACCCCTGGTAGCTCATTCTCTTCCTTTCAGAAAGAGAGAAGACATTTGCTTTACATTTTCCATTGTATGGGGGAAAACAAAAAAAAACCCAGTTCTTGTACCTGACACCTTGGCTTTCCCAGGTATAAACCATCTGTGGCTCTCACCAATGTCAGCAAATAGATGGGGGGAAAAGCCCTGCTGATAATGAAGCCTGTAAAACATGACATTTCCATGTTAAAATATCCAGAGGCAATTATATCAGAATTTCCAGAGATCAAGGAAATGTATTTCTTTTTTAACTGCAGCTGATTGCACTGGGCCAGCAGGGCCATGCTCAGCAGCTTCTACTCCTGGCCTTAGAAAAATCCCTTATCGTTTGTAGGTCATCAACCCCAGGAGCTTCTCACTCGGTCCCAACACTGCAGCAGACAAATCTATCTACCACACATATGTTCATGATCTTAACTACTTTCACTCCTACCCCTTGTGGGCCAACTGCTTTTTGTTGCTGATTTCCCAGGAAAAAAAACCTGGGAATTAGCAATCCACAAGTGCAATTACTGCTTTCAGGGCTGTGGATAACCAGAGAAAAATCTTCCATACAAGTATTCAGACATGAACAGAGAGGAGATGGTTTATAGCTTGATGTTTAACTCCTAAAACACTCCAGTAAGAATCAGGACATGTCTCAGGCTCCCCAGATGAAAGTTTCCTCCCCATCTTACAGTCAGAGGCACTGGCCTCCCACTCCACAGCCAGACGTGATGGAATTGCACCACACATCTCGAATTGCACATAGAGAAGCTACAAACCTCAAGTAATTCCTGCTTCAGAAAGAACAGAAATAGAGGAAGACCTGGTGTATAGCAGAAACAAAACCCTAGGTAGTCCTTCCTCACCTGTAGCATCACTAACCATGGTTTAGGCAGGGCTAAGCAGGGATAGAGACACAGCACTTACCCCACCTCTCTCCTTCAGCTCTTCACTGCTCCTCCTCTTTCACACTTCAGGGAACATAATTTTCTCTGAAATCTACAGCTTCCCCATTCCATGGAAGGCTGTGAACATCCTGCAGGAAGCCCCAGGAACCCCCATCAGCTGGGAGACAGCTTCTCCAGCCTCGAGGAGCTGCATTCTCAGCCCTCATCAGAGTCATCACATAGAAGAAGATATGTATTTTACTTGTTTATATATTTAAGGAAGGAAAAAAATTGTCTCCTGTGTTTATAGAGCAGCTAGAGCAACACTTACAAATATGAAATACATACTTTTATTGTATGGCAAAGGAGGAAGCTCAGTAGTTTTCTTTCATTTCCCTTTCTGTGGGTTTTTTACAAGCGGAATAAATTGGTTGTATAACAAAAGGTACCTAAAATAGAAACCCACATCTACATTGGAAAAAACTACACATCCCACCTCTCGAATGCCAAATAAAGTCATGACACCAGAGTCAGGATGCCATTTATCACGGCCTACACTCTTTCGGTGCAGCGTAACACACCGAAGGGGATGCTTCTCCTTTTTCCTTCCTCACCATACAGGTTTCTTCACTGTCACAGACTCCCTTTGTCATGAGCCAGTTAACACCTACAGCTCTGTGTCAGTGGTCTAGAAAAATTCTCCCTGGTGGTTTCCAATAGAACTTCTCACCTCCTTTCTCTTCTGGTTACCAGCACTTCTGGCAGATTTTAAGCTCTGTTTAAGGCAGGATGCTGCAAGAGAGGGGAGCTGCTGGGAGAAGCCCTACAACACATCCAGATTCAGGTTTCGGCTAACCAAACTTCCCCCCTTCCCATTTTGTAGACCAGTGGTCTGCAGGTGAAAAACATGATATAAATTCAGGTTGTCTCCCAAAAATTAATGCTTCATGGGACTCTGGGCATTGCTGATCAAAAATCTTCATTTTCTCATCTTCCCAGAGTGGCTTAAAATATAGCCCAGAGGGGAAGCTCCTGAGGATGGGGTGGCAGAGCTTCTCCAGTCCAGGAGAACATGCACACCACTGTGTCCTTATTCAGTGTCCAGAGCCGCTGCGTGAAAAGTTGAGGCGCAGCACTATGAAAAAAATGAGAGAAAGGGAAGTAAGATGCAAAAAAACAAACAAAAAAGTCAGCTAGCACAGAGAATGCAGAAGTGTCAGAGAGAAACTCAGGAAGCCTCTAGCTCGCCACCACAAGGACTTTGCGGAATGCATTCATGTCACAGAGCACAGCCTGCTTGCCACCCCTGCCCTCAGGCCTGCACGGGCTCTGCACGTATATAGAATACAGCCATATGGCTGTGTCTGTGCACAACTAAAGGCTCACTTAAAATATATGTAAAAAACCCATACATTAATTTGCTAAAAGTGTCTGTGCTGGGCCATGTCTGTGTATATTGCTACATACATTAATATTTTAAAAAATCATTATCTGTAGAGGTACAACTTTATGCTCACACTGGGAGCTGCTGCACTCACAGCCCTCTGACACAGCAGGAAAAGTTGCTTGGCTTGTTTGCAAAGTCTCCATCACTGGAAATCCGAGTTGCACATCACTTCCATATGGTCTATTGTCAGGGGTAGTTTATGGCTTCTGTAATGGTAAAAAGTCCCTGGTTAAATGATTTTAAAAATACATCCAAAGGGATAAACCAGAGGTAACTTTGAGCTATACAGGCTTCCAACAAACCTCTTTGAAGAGGATGATTTTTCCAAGTAATCCCTCATGAAAATAAGATAACCTGTGTACAACTGACTGCATTTCACATGGGGGGTATCTGCAACTGAACAATGATGAAAACAACCTCACTCAAAGCCCACGTTCAGTGACTCCAGCACCTCTATCCATCAGGGTTATGTACATGTGCTACAAAACTTCTCCAAGCTGGTTTTAATGCTGTTAACGAGGGAATAAGGAACATGTGGGATGAGAGATCCTGACTGAATGCATGAAAAAGTCAGCTTGAAAATCCATTTTCACTGAAAAAGACATTTTGATCTGGAAGCTTTGGACTAGCAGTCTGTCTTTCTGTATAGGTTCTAAAAACATGTATTGCACAATCTACTCAAAGCTGTCTTTTGCTTGTTCATACAGGGCAAATATGAGATGGATGAAGAACTTTCATTCTTTCCTGTGAAACAGGCAGATGGCATTGCCCTGGCATGGACAAGAAACAGGCACTTTAGATTTCTGAGCAGGTCCTGAAAGAAAACCCTGCTCTGGCTATACTGTTGTCAAGGACAGTGAGAGGTCATCCTGCCTTGTGCAAGAGATTTTTATTTGGGAAAATTAGTGTTTTTGTATTGCTGAAGGACACTCAGAGAATGCCTCTCTGCCTCTCCTCGGGCTGCACTATGACATCAAAATGCTCGTTAGGCCTTGGCCTCGATGAACAGCATCTGGGCTGAGCTTCTCCTGAGCTTATCAGAAACACTGTCTGCTCCCAGTGACTAGTGCTGTCTAACAAGCTTTTTTTTTTAAACAAACAGCTTTGGAAACTTATTTTTCTTGCCCAAATAACAACCTGAGTTTAGGCCTAAGGCATTGGTCAGGTCCGAAGCTAACTTTGGCAAGGCAGATCTCTCTGAACCTTGTGATCCAATGGGAGGCTTTCCTTATTCCTTTTTATCCTTACCTTTTCCCATCCTTACCCTTTTTCCTACCCCAGCCGCAGTGTAGATCATTTGTGGTTGATTTTCGTTTTAGATGGATTGATTTTACATTTTAGCACGATTTTTCTCTGTGCTTTAACTATCTAGTAAGAAGTAGAGTGAGCTTTGCCAGTGCCTTTTGTCACACTTTCACTTTAATATTAAACCTGCTTTTGCCAATTCCTTTGCTGGTGATTCTTTGAGCCACCTAAAACACTCATTTGTGACAAAAAATTAGCTTTTTCTTGTTACTCGAGGCCACTCACCTAGAGTAATGGTGAATTCCTAGTCCTGGCTATGTGTCTTCCATAACAGTATGTGCCTCTGTAACAGCTGGTGTTCCTAACAGACAGGATGCACAGGTATTTGGATCTGGAATTTCACTAGGTGTGTTCACGTCCCCAGTTACCATGGATATACACTGATTCTCCCTCTCTCGATGTAAAATGTCTCTCTGGTGTCTTATTACTCACAGACCTGCTGCAAGCACCTTTTTTTATGACCTTTCAGCTCATATTCACAGTTGTTGCAAAGCAGGTTATTTGGAAGCAGCCTCTATGCTTACACATAGCATAGAATACTGAACACCAAGGAGTTAAAAATCCCCCTGAGCTCAAGAGAACTGCCTCTTTAAAATTCCTACTTCATTCTCCAGAGCCTTGCAAAAACAAAAAAGTCTCCTCAGTCTCTCTACAGCTATTCCTTATAGTCGCCAGGAGGTGGAAACATAGCTACACCGACCCACAGGAGAAGCACCGTGCTGATGTGCAGTTGTACAGCGCGCTGCCTGCTGAAGAATGGTGCTAAAAATATCTGCAGCCCGAATTGGCCCATTGGAGCCCAAAACAGAGGCTCATCCAATGCTCCCCCTGAGCCTCTCCACATCCCCTTCCCCCACATCCCCTTCCTTCTGTACTGCTTGGTATGGGCGCCCTTAAAGCAGCTGGTTCTGTCAGATGTGGCTTCCACGCTTATTTCAACAAGAATCCAAAATCAGGCTGCCTGTGATTGAAAGGCTCCCACAGCAGCAGCCATTGCAGCCCTTCAGAACTGATAAGCAATCAGATCCATTGCAAAGTGACAAGGAGATAAATTTTCACTTGCTCCACGTGTCAGCTTTGGCACTCAAAAACGTTACACGCATGTCCAAGTATGAAAAGCACGGCAGAGATCAGCAGTGCTCCTCAGACGAGCCTTTGTCACCACAGAAACAAATACAGGTGTAACCACCTTACCCTTGTCATTTGGTACCAAATTTTATGGCCTGTGAGAGAAGTCTTTTCACAAAAGGGAAATCTACACAAACACTTGGAAAAGGGGAGAGGGACACAGCGCTGTTAAAAAGCTGTAGACAAAATAAGCTTTCGAAATATCCCAGAATTGGGTAAACCAACACAACTTATTTTGGTTTCTGTTTATAGAAGAGTGAGTTTGACTTCATTTCTGCTTCCTGTGCACTCCCCACCTTGAGCTCATCCCACTGAGAGTGTTCTCAGCTTTCTCAGAGCAAGCTGAAGGTCACAGAGGATAGACTAGAAATGAGCCAGAAGATATTTCACAGGAGAGAACAAAACAGAAGAGCTCTTTTCACAGAGAGCTGTAGAAGAAAGGAAGAAACCTCCCTGCATGGGAGGCAGGTCCCAGAAAGCACAGCTGGAAAAAAGTGGGAAAGGGGTGGCAATAAATATATAGACAATGCCAGCAATCCACCCAAGAGACTTGTGATTTTATAAAATCAATCATACACCTTATTTTCACTAAAAAACCCCCCGAAAAGATATGTATGTATCTTCTTACCTTTGACATATATAATTATCCAGGATATCATGACCACAGCCCACATCTTCTCCAGCCCAGAATCCACACTCAGAGCTTTGTTCTGTTCTCTCTGTGGAGTTGGAAATGGAATTGCAAATCCAAACATAACAATGACCGACATGCAAGTCTGCAGAACTGAATCTTTCCTTACCTGAAAATTGGTATCAAAAAGGTGACTGAAAGGTGGAATTTTCATTTTATTTTTAGTCAAAGTATTTTGGAGAAAACTTTAAGAAGGAGAAAGGTGAGTAAAATCCCTACATTTTGACAAAGCTGGGGAACAGCTTGGAGGGAATATGAATCTCAGCCCAACCCAGATCAGAACCAAGCCACAAAGCTGTAGGAGCTCACCACCTTGGCTACGCAGGCCATAGAGATATTCCCTTCTGCTGGGGGCGTGGAGCTGAAGTCACTGGGCACAGGCAGAAGACACCACACCATGTGACCAGTTAAGACACAGAAATGATTGCACAGGGGCTCTGCCACTGTGTGTTTCAGCCTCTCCAGCCTTTCTGCACAATATTCTTTCTCTTCTAACCAATGAAGCAGAAGAATTAAAAATTCACCTCAAAAAGAGCAAAGTAACTCACAGCAATGGCTGCCAGACCTCAAGTCCCACTCCCTCTAAGCACCAATACTCCCTGAGGTCTACATACACTACAGTGAATTCCAGAGGTGATAAGGCCGGGCTGTTTGCATACACAAAGGTCTCAATTTAAGAAAATTCATAGATCTCCATTTTAGAGAAAATATCTTTGCTGCCTGGGAAAGCAGCTGTGGCCACGAACCCAGGACAGATGCTAGGTGAGCCGGGGCAGACCTGCATCTAACCCGAGACTAACACACATTTTCCCACACTGCTTTTTTCACCCAATTCCTTTCAGCTCTGGTAACAGTGCTCAGAGTAGAAATCCCATGGGAAGCTATTTCCATTAGCTCAGAGAAAGCCACAGCCAAACCAAAACAAATCCCCGACATTTTCCACGTGTCAGCCTTGCATTTAGTATGCACAGATGAAGAGACAGAGGAGTATGAAACTTATTGCAGATGTCACAGTGTGGCAGCAATCAATTTCAGTTTCACACCCTAGGAGGAGAGGATGCATCTTCATGAACACAGTTTTTATCATGCAGAAATTCCTCCTGAGACACCACCGTGTCACCTCCCAACTCCCTCTACAGGCAAGCTCCTGGACACACAGACCTGTTACGCTCACCCCATTGAAGTGGCCCACAGCAGTTAGGAAAATATTCTTTATTTTGGCTCTGCACTGATAGCAGGCACTGTCTGGCTGGTTGACTTCATATATTTTCAGAAGTTTTCACAGAGGACATGACTTTTGCCATGGGGTCTGCACTTTGTGAGAGGTGCAAGCTTTCCATCTCCTCTCCAAACCCAATCTCGTTTTCCTTATTGGCTCTTTTACACCGGTGAGCCTCGATTTGTGACAACTGATTCTGTTGATGCCTGATAAGGCAGTTCCAATTCAGGCTCTTTCCTTCTTCCAGGTATTTCATGGTAGACCCATAAATGATTTCCAGCATGCTGTGTTCTGTGGTGGGAGAGTGCAGACATTAACTGAGCCGACCTTTGTGCCAGGCCAATCCCCCTCCCTCTCCATACTTCTCCACTTGTTTACACACTGTAAAAGCAGGGGCTGTCTTGTGCTTCAGATGTGCACAGAGCACCCAGGATAACAGGCAACACAATGAAAACAGTACTTTTTCCTTCACGTGAGAGGACAGAAAATCTATTTCCTAACACAGATCTTGCAGCAAAGGCCTTATGCCAACAGAATATTCTCTATAAGCTTTGCTGTTTTCATAAAAATGGAAGATGAGAAAAGCATCCTCTCTTCAAAAAATAAGCAAGTGAAAACATCAGGGAAGAGGGACATTTGGAAGGGCTGTTTGGTTTTATTTCTTCAATTTGAAGGTTTTTGCTTTCATCAGATGTTGAGCTTTTCCATTGAAAGATCATCTAAAAATACTGATTGGCCCAAAATATTTCCCTTTTGGGATCAGGTTTCACCTCCCAGCTCTCTGGGCAAGATTGAGCATAGAGAAAACAAAAGACTCAAATACATCATGCAGAGCATGGCTCAGCAGAAGCTTATTGCAATAGATGTTCTTTCTTTCTCAGAACCCAGGCAGCCCCTCCTGGCCACACCAAGTAACTCCTAAACTGGACTAAAAAAATGCCAAAAGCCAGCAAAATTCCTTTGTAATTGTTTCTCCTCCTCAAGAGGGCACCTCCGAGCGCCTTTGACGCTCCCGGGAAAGACGCGACCTGCCACGCCGCTGCCAGGGCGCATTTAAAAACATTTACAACATACTTGTATCAAATTATTTGGCTAGCACAGGTAAGAGCCTGACTCCCACAAATATGAATATACAGAACAACATGCTACTGGCATCTCTTTTTCAATGAGGAAAAAAAAACCTCAGTTCCCATTGCTTTAATTTGTACTTTAAGTAAGAGAATTCTGATGTGATCATTAGGAAAAAAATAGAGAAATTTTGAAAGAGAAAAAAATCATGTTTACCACAACATCCTCCTGTTTCAGATTAGCATTAAGAGGAAGGAGAGCTCCTTTCTTTACTTCAAAATATGGATTTTTTTTTTTCCCTAGGAAAACAAAGCTGTCTTTTAGAAACATCTCTAAGTGCCAGACCAGCAAGTGGAACTTGGTACACTGCTGGGAAGGAAAAAACAAGAGTGGTTTGCTTGGCCTCCATTTTCCACATGGGTAGGTGGCTTGAGAGATTCTGTGATTCAATAAGAAACTAAAAATCAAAAGAAAGCGTGTCTTTGCTTGGGGATTGATTTTTTTCCCCTCTCACCTTAGCCATGGAAGGACTTCTGGTTGCTCCACGTTGCCCAGTCCTTGTAAGCTGTGTGCTTGTGTCCTGTGCGCTTGTGTGAGTTAAATCGGTTATTTTGGGTATGCTCTGATCTTCTTGTTGGCAGGGGAGGACAGCAAATGGGATTGAAAATGACAACCAAGGATTCATCTGCACTTTTCAATCCTGCATAGAAATTCCTGTGTAGGCTGTACTTGCAAGAAGTTGAATGTCTGGTTGGTTTCTGGGTTGTTTTAACTGTTTTATGTATTCTTCACTTATCTTTCAGCTCTCTGTTGCTGTTCTAAAAGGGTCCACATTGCGCTCTCTGGCGTCAAACTTTCAGTTAGGGGTCAGCTAGCCAGGACCAGGAGATTTTGTTGGCTTTTATTGACTAAGGCCAGCTTAGCTCAGCCTTTTCTGATGGCCCAGTGCTTTTCAGACACTTAAAAGACTCAGAAGACGTTTCATTTTCAGAGTGCAGGAAGCAAGTACATGCTCAGTTGCTCTTTTAACAGCCCCAGAGGTGCACAGAGCCCAGTGGTTCATGGAAGGGGAATAATGGGAGCTTCCAGTTCACAGCCTCTGCAAGTCATTGAAGCAATCTAAATCCTTACTACTGACAAAAAGCAGTTCAGTGTCCCAGACAAGTTTACTGAAAATGTAAACTCTCTGTGCAGGAAAATATTTGTTTCCAGAGTTGCTTCCAAACTTCCTTAAGAAGGCATGAAAGGTGCTGGCTTGAGAGCTCAGACACAAGCAGCAGCCGCCCACAAAGCATGCACCACTTTGAGAGCAAAGCAAGATGTTTTTTTCCTCTTTGTACTTTCTCATATCTCACACCAATCGCAAAGCAATCACTTCTCCTGCAGAGCAAGCAGTGGACTTTGAAGTCCATTCAGCACTGGGTCTGTCAGTGCAGTGTAATCCCAGTTACTCAGCCTCTGGATTCACATTCACAAGCAAAGAGCACTGGACATGTTTCTGAGGTTTTTGCCTCAGAAACAGGGCAGTGAACAGCCTTTTTATTTCGGAAAAGCCTCGGGAGGCTTGAAGCCAGCACTGTGAGCTGCACACACGCTCTCAACAGGATCAGAGCTGAGTAACACGGGAAGACACTGTGCTTAGGGCTTAAAAGAGGGAAAACTCTCCTATTTCAACCACCAAAGAAAAAAGCAAAACAGCAGAGTTTCTCTTGATGAGTAAATCTAAATCTGTGCCCATTTGTTTTAAGGCCAGTGAGATCTCCTCAGACAGCCCAGCTTTGGTAAATCTATCAGGCTCAATACAACAGTTAACAAATTTTCATTACAAGATTGCAAGACAATCAGGACTAGGAAAAACACAGATCACAGGATCAGACAGTGGCAGTGCCACTGTCCTCCTATATCTTACATATGTCCTGCTTTAGGAACTTACCTCCTTGTGAAAGAGGGGAAAAAAAGGGGATGGTTTGAGTTCTTGTGTGTGTTTATACAAAATCAAAATATTCAACAGTGATAAAATTTAGCTATTGAGATCCCAATATTTTTATCCTACTTTGTTTAAAAAAAAAAAAAAAAAGCATCAGCTTGGGAAAAATACATATCCAAACAACTCAATGGTGACAAAAAGGCACCTTTTTACCCTCCTGCTTCACCTCAGTTTCAGACCTAGTTTGCTGGATTTGCTTTTCTGAAGTATCACTTCATTATTACATATCTTATACATTGGCTTCCAGAAATGACAAATGGGCTGTCAGTTTTACTTTCTCTTATCAAGATAGAAAAATAAAATTTTAAAATTAACATCAAAACCCAAGAGTTCCATATTGAATTAAAACAGGATATCAATTAGTGAAAAGATGCACCTCCTTTTTTAATCAATAAACCAAAATTAATTATGTCAATCAAATAACAGAAAAATCAAGCAAACCTTGAGAAATCAAGACTGCATTGTTAGCTAAATTAATTAAATATATAACTTCACAGTATTACAGTGGATCAACAGACTAACATAGTCAAGTGATCAAGCCCTCAAATGAAAATAACAAATTATTGCCACTCACTAAAGTAACCCTAGGAGAGTTTAAGACAATGGCAACATCCTTCAGGTTCAATTACTTTACTTAATATAAATACACTTTAAGTGTCCACTAGGTATTTTTTCCTTTTATTACAGGAGAGTTCTTATTCTCTCATTCTCTTTTTCAAAAGGACACAGCGAGCTTTAAAAAAACGCGTAATAGTTAAATCATGCAACAGGGTAAAATGCAACCATTAGTTTGAGAAAATCCGCCTCAGTGAGAAGTTGTGGTTTAAGTTTAGGAAATCATTAAAGAACTCTGCTGGGAATCTCTCATGTGCACAGACAAATGAAAACCAAGGGATAACAGTGTTACTGCCCCCTGCAAAGGCAAAAAAAACCCCAAAAACCAAGAGAGCAGGATAAATTATTCACTGCTTACCTTCTTGGGATCTTGTCACTGGCTATAAGGACTCAAACCCTGGAATTTGCTGCCACACACAGGAGTTTCATTCAGGCTTATGCTGGCTTCCCCAGTGACACAAAACTTAAAATTCCTCCTCTGCTGGATGACCTGCCAAGGAACCAACTTCAGCTATGTCTGTGGATAACAGGATTTTTTGTTTTTCCTTCCCTGGTCTTTACTTCTTGAAAGGGTATGTCCCACTGCAGCTCTGAATCCGGTTCAGTACTTCAGGATCATTTAGGATCATGTTTTTAGGCCCAGATGTAGTCATGTCAGGATGATCAGGGTGATTTTCAAGGCAGGCAGTAAGCTAAGATGCAGGTGGGTATTTTCTCGAAAGTTTGTGTCATCCACCAGTTAACGCAGGGGCACAAGTTCTGCTGCCACCAAAACCAGTTTTACTCTTACAACCAAACCAACCTCATTTCCAGGTATGCATTTTATTGAGATTTTTCCTGTCCTTATTACTCAGACGTGGTTTCCTGGTTGGACCTGTTGCTTATTTGGAGAGAATTTTAAAAGAATAAATATAAACCTATACAAATTCTACTGTCTTTTACACTACATTAAAATAATTTAATTTGATACTATTTTTTATTGAAGTAATCTTGGGTTCAAATAGGGTCTAGATTTATATCCCTCCGAAAGCTTATAAAATGGTTTTCAATAGTTACACAGGAAAAGGGCTGCATTCTGCATTTCTGCAGTGCCAAACATAGCAGTAGCCATTTCCTTTTTGTGATAACAGATAACAAGCCTTTCAAAGCCACAAAGTGACAAGAACTAATAAAGACCAGGCATTATCCACCCTCACGTTTCTATTAAAAGTTCTATAAGCATCACAAAAGCCTCATCAGAGCAGAACACAATAAGTTCTCCCAACACAAAAGCCAATATACAGTGCCCAAGAAGATGGAAACCCACAGGAAGTTTGTATTTCTCTTTGCCTTCAAGGCTGCATTCAGATTTTTCCATTATGTTCACTGATCTCAGATAGAAAGGTAAATGAATGCTAGTCCAATTTAAATCCTTCTTGCTGCAAGAGTGAATGCACCCAATGAGAAATTTGATGCAGAAGTTAGGTCCTAATTAGCTGAGGCTAAGGCACCCAAGCACTCCAAATATCAGTTCAGCCTGATCTTAGGGTAATGAAATTTCAGAAGAGAGCCTTTACTGGCAAAGTGAAATTAAACACTGACTACTACAGAGAGGTTAATGCAGAAATTAGGGACATTTCCTTGAAGGATTACAGACTTGGGGGATGGGAGTGGGATGAGATGGGACATGGGGAGCAGGAAGAGGAATGAAAGAAGGGAAGAAAAAGAGAAATCAATGCCTTAGGCCTGGATACTTCCTGTCTCACTGAGCTGTATTTTTCGGAGGTAGAGTATATGCTTTCTCTGGTAACTGTATAAGCACCTTTTCATCATACTCCTTGAGGAAAATAGTAAATTAGACATAGTGGTTATTATTTCTACATTTCAAAAGCTTAAAAGAAAAGGAACACAGTCTACTGTCAAATTCAGAAATATATCTCCAAGGGGTAAAAAATGCACATGCAACAAAGAGATAAGTAACTTACACTGTTCTTTCATAGGTCAAGGGAAAAAACCAGTTTTATAAGGGTACATACTGTAGTAAAAAGAAAGATCCATGTGCTGATTGGAAAAGGCTGGACTTGTGAATTTATGGCATTATTTTTTGTGTCTCAGCATCTTGCGTGTCCAAAGAGTACCAAATGACAGAGCAACTGAACAGCAAAACTGAAGGAGTACACATCCAGAAAAGGCCCAACAGGATGAGCTGGAATGAAAAGTCTTTTGAAGGTACCAGAGCCAGTGGGAAGAGGAGAATCCCAAAGGCACTGCCTTTCAAGCAGTGTTAATCACACCAATGTCAGCTCCAGTTACCCGAACAGTGCTGCAGACAGCCTGACTGCTGTGCATGCATGTGAATATATCCAGAGGTGTACTGCCATTTACTGGAACAATCACATAACTCCACCAAAAAAGTCTACTTAGCTTGCATCAGTCCTCATTTTTAAGATCTTTGAATTTTTGCTGCAACAGAAATGTCCAGCTTTTTAACACTGATTTCAGTCTGATACGAGGGCAAAAGAAGCTGCCCAGACCTCATAATTACCTCAGTAATAAATTCTGCACCTAAAAGCCCAAATTCATGATCAATACAGAACATTCTAAAGAAGAAAGCATCGTGGAGAGTTTGTGTTCTCTAGTGAAAAGGGCACTAAGGAAGACAATTCAACATTTAAAGCATACAGAGCAAAACCTGGGGCAAGAGGACTGGCACAGTAGTTCCTTACTGACAGGTCCAGGGGATGGAAAACCTCTCTTTGCTGCAAACACAGGGATAGCAAATTATTTTTTTCATCTCCTACTTTTTAGGAATGCATAAGCCCAAAATGGTAGAAGGAAGGGTATTCTCCCCTTCCTCTAGAATCCTGCAAACCAGCAGGATTGCAATGTTTGCTTCCCCTCTTTTTTTTTTCTGTGACTCTCTTCACCATGTCAGAAGCATGTGGTCACCAGAAGAGGAAGAGTTAATTACCACTTGGCTTTGTACAAGATGACTGATGAATATTCATTTGGTAGCTCAAATGGACTTTGCTTCATGGTTAAGGAGGACTTCAGTGAACCAAACATTTCTATTACCAAATCACATGGTGCCTTACACAGCACTTGCCAAACTAAAGTAGAAAAACCATCACTGGCAGAAGAAGGGGCAGAGGCAAAGGGCTGTAGTGATTTTGAACACATTAAATACAGGAACAAATAAAGTATGCTTCCAAATATTTGAAAACAAATTTTCATTACTTGCTTTGTTATAAATCCAAGAAAAGGATGACACTGCAAGGAGAGCAGCAATCCTGTGGTCAGCGAGTAGCCAGTAAAAAATATAGATGAACAAGCACTATTTAGAAATCCTCATTACACCAATTTTTAAGGGATGTACATGCTCCCAGGCAAGAAAGCGAGTCACCATCATAAAAAAGGAACATTTTTTACCCCAAAATAGCCACATAAACCTTTTGTCAGCAGAACGATGCTGGCAGTGTTACAGATTATTTGAGCACAACTTTATTTTCAGAACCAAACGTATGAACTATATTCATTCAGTTTTAGGGCTAGACTCCTTGTAAAGCTGTGTTAATAATAAAAGGCACCTTTTAGTCGACTGAACTTTGTAACTTTACACTCATATTAAAGACATGAATATAAAGATATACTTTACCTGTGAACTTAGTAAAGTCAGAGATCCTGGCAAGTACCAAAATCAAAAGGTGCTTCCCTCCGTTCACCCAACACACTGAGGAAACCATGTGAACACTTACAACTACTAGAAAATTATTATTTCTGACCATTTTTGTTAACACAGGTGAGTTCCACAGACAGTTTTCTAACCAAACATCAGGAAAGCTTTGGCAAAAAGAATTTCAGAAAGTATTTTGTAAATGTTATCCAACAGGATAACACCACGACAACAGAAACAAAAGTCCATATGTTACTACAACCAGGCTACAGCTGACAAGGGACATACTTTGGAGAAAGCAGACCCCCTAAATCTAGTCCCTGTGCTAACAGAACCACACCACCTAAGTCACTGTGGCCAGCTCCACAATATAGGAATATTGTGAATTAAGAGGGTTTTTTCAGATTTTATCACTTTTCACAGTGTTAAAAAGTAAGATATGTTCCCTTTTTTTTTGCCTTAGTTATGTTCCTCATTTTTGTAGCTGCATGAATACGCTTGAGAACAAACTTGCAAAAGGATCAAGAGCCAGAAAAGGAGACATTACAAGCTGCCTTTACTACTCTGATCAATTCTCAAATAATTTTCATTCTACTGGTGAAAGGATAGGAGAAGTTTTGAATTTCTGTGCTTCGCTAACATTTTACATTTATGTAGCATCTGATTCTTGAAAAATCCTGTTGGGACACAAAATTACCTCACTTGACTATTGCAGTGGCACTACAATGGAAAAAATAAATCTTTATTCAAATGCTGTGTTGTTTCCTCATACACTGGCCGAAGATCCTTGTAGAGTTCCCATCTGCTCTGTGCTTGGCTGCAAAACTGTGAGCCACTCTGATTTCCTCCATCATCCAGTCTGCCTGACTTAGCTGCAAGGTTGCAAGCAGACGACGAGACAGGTTTGACTTGCCCAGCTCTTACAACATCAGGGCTCTCTTACTTCACTTTGTAGGTCTGAAGCTGTACAAAAAGGAACAACTCCAAGTCACAACAAGCTTACAAATCCACTTAGAGTAAGTGGATTACAGTAAGGCTTTTATAACATCAATGACTGTTCTGTTGCAGCACATTTGGGGTATGATCATAACTATTACCTTCCCTTTGAATTAAACAATGGAAGCAGTAAGCCAGGGAAAACACAGGTATTACTTCTAATAATCCAATTCCACAGCAAGTTAATGAGATAAATAAGTCATCATAAAGCTTTTTAAAATTGAATTAGATTTTTTAACAAGAAGTTCACACGGTCAGTTTAGTAATTTAGATCTCAGTATTCTGAGATCTCAGATTTGGAGGCTTCCCCCTGCATTAGAAACACCATCAGGTCAGTCCATGTCCATTAGTATATCCTGCACGTGCTCATGGATCATGGATAAGATCTGCCCTTGTGACAGACTGACCCCAACCAACAGCCAAACACCCACCCTGACTCCTTCTCACTCCTTTCCTGCAGAATGGGGAAAAAATAAAAGGAAGACAAGACTTATGCATTGAGATAAGGATAGCTTGATAGGGAAAGGAAAGCTGTGCATAAAAGTAAAGAAAAATGGGAATTCATTCCCTGGTTCCCATCAGCAGGCAGATCTCTAGCTACCTTCGTGGGGAGCTACACCTCAACATGCACAACAGCTGCTTGGGAACACCACCATAACCATGAACAGGTGCCCTTCCTCTTCCTTTTACCAAGCTTTTAATGCTGAGCACGACATCAAATGGTGTGGAATATGGAATATCCCTTTGGTCAGCTCGGGTCAGCTGCCACCACTCTGTCCCCTCCCTGTTGTCTGGGGGGGAGAAAGCTGTGAGAGAAAGCAAACACTGTTCCACAGCAGCCAAAAAAGTGGTGTAGCATCAACACTGTCTTGGCCACAAATGCAAAGCACAGCACCACAAGTGCTGCCAGGGAGAAAGTTAACTCCATCCCAGCCAAACCCAGTACAATCTCTACCTCTTATTCCACACCATTTGAATCATGTGTGATCTGAGATACCAGAGCATCCTCTGTCTCATTCATACGTTGCTTCATTGCTACACCCTGCTCAAACCTTTTCATTCCATCTATTTCTCTTTCCTGAAATTCCTTCTTACCAACACTTAAAACTTACACTGCTTACTTAAACCACCTTTACATCCAATAGTCAGGTTTATACATCCTCTATAACCACTATACCTTGTCCCTTGACATACATGCAGATATTATCCCCCCCATTCTATGCTCCCCCTCCCCCATATTTCCATGTGAACAGTCAATTACTTTGGTCCTATCTGTCAAGGAGATCACTCAGGACAGGAGAAGCACCACGTTGGATTGTTGAGCACAAAGAGCACTTGGGGTGGGTCAGCACTGCACTCACGTGGTTCCTGGTGAGGCTCATTCTCTGCTGGTTCAGATGATTCCTTCTGTATTCCTTCCTACACCATACAAGTCAAATAATGGATTCTTTTCCCCCAGGGATAAATCTCCCTGAGCTACACAGCAGGTTTCCACTTTCCCCTGCACCAAGTACACCTGGGTCCCTGAGCAAAGACAATCCCACAAATGCACTTTCCTTTTCCCAAGGATGAGCAGCCCACACTGCTTTCCCAGTGCAGCTGCAGTGCAGCCAGTCTGCCATGCCTCACCGTATTGATATCACAGACACCTCCCTCCCTCTGTTCCAGGGAGACTTCACCTACATGGGTCACTTGATTGCAGTGCCTGTTTCCCATGTGTGATGGCCTCAACAGTCAGGGCCCACCCCTCAATCACAACCCCATTTTTTTCACTGTATCTCTCCCAGTTATGCTCCTTATCCTGAATTCTTCGAGTGTTTTCATTCTATTTTCTCCTATTTCTATAAGGGAGTGAAAGTGGCTCAGTGGGCATCTGGCTTCTGGCCAAGGTTAACCTGCCACAGTTTGGGGTTTGTTGTTTTTTTTTTTCCCATCCAACAATTGGCATAGAGATTTTAACCAGTAACTTCCCAACCTGCAGTCAATGCTGCTGGCCCAGGTCAATCCAGCACAACCCAAACCTGCTCCCTTTAAGACATTTCTCACAGCAGGAGAAGCTCTTGCCCAGAGCAAAGGTCAGGCTTGCCTCAGATGACCTCCTTGACTGAGTTTTTGAGTATAATATCTGCAGGACAAAATGCAAAGTTGCTAAGAAAGGCATGTGATTAGCACTTCTGCCCACAAGGACAAGACAGCCTATCAAGGTATCACACATTCAGTGAAACTTGGTTAAATAAATCATCTTTTAAATCAACCTTTGCCCAATCAAAGTCCAGCCTTACTTATACGTACAGCCACAGGAGGAACAGCAAAAAAGAGCTCCTTTGAAGGCTGCTCTGCATAGATATACAGGTAAGATATTCCTTTTTTCCAAATCCTTCTTCCCTTAAAAAACTCCTTTTTTGCAATACAAATAATGTTGCATGTAAATCTCTGATGGATTAGAAGTAGTATGCAGTGCATTGTAAACTTCTCTCCACTTCTAAATACGAAGATGTAATTTTTCCCATAAAAGCCTACTGTTTCTTCAGCTCTGTATAGCACTGGTTCTGCATGTTAATTCCTGGAATTAGCACAGATTCCCATTGTTTGTTGAGAAAAACTGATTTGAATTGTACTTGCAATTGATACAGTCTGATGTGTTCTAAACAATGTTCAAATAACAGGGCAGTTCAGCCCTTTATCAGATAATCTCAGTGCAATACACAGAGACTCGAAAAAGTTCAAGGCACCTGACCATGAACTACAAGTAAATCATAGTCTGCAGGCTTCATATTCTTGCCAGCTGAAATTCCTGTATTCTCCAGCTCCAGGGACATCTTTGTTGAACTCACACCACACATCCATGCTGTTCTGTGTGCTGCCCAAGTAACCTCAACAACGCAGCTTCAGCTTCCACAGCAAAAACTCTGCAGCATGGGTGGCCACAGCAGAGGCTCTGCAGTGAGTTGCTATCTCACAGAAGGACTTGACTGCCAGCAGATCTAAAGAACTGACTTCTGTCAGTAAAGAGACAGAAAAAAATTATCTTTCCAGTAAAATACGAACTGAGGTTGCTAATTACCTGGATTTTCCAACTGGAGGAATTTGTCTTCATTTGTCTCATTCCCCCATCTTCATGGATCCCTGGCAGGACAACTATCTTGGGAGATGTTCCCTGGTCACACCTGTTATTTACCTTCCATATGGGGTACTCCTGCATGACATGCTTCACCCAAAACAGAATTTCATTACATCATAGAGCAGTTTAGGTAGGAAGGGACTTTTAGAGGTTGTGTGGTGCAATGCCCCGTAGAAAACAGGGCCAGCTTAGATCAGGTTGCTCAGGGCCCAATCCAGGTATCTCCCAGGACAGAGATTTCACAGCCTCTCTGGGCACTTCTAGTAGTATCTGACCATCCCCAAGAGGAAAAGCTGTCCTTATGGATGTCTGGTTGGAATTTCCCTTGCTGCAGCCTGTGTTGCCTCTCATCCTCCCACTGTTAATTTCCAAGAGTCTGGCAGTGTTCTCTACACAATCCAGTTAGGCAGTGGGAAGATATCAATAAGATCTTCCCTTTACTTTCTCTTCCCAAGACTGAATAAATCCAGCTCTCTCAGGCTCCTTAAATCCCCTCTGCGAACTAGCTCCAATATGTCAATTACTTGGGAACATCAAAACTGGGGACAACACTCACATGTGGTCTCCCAAGTGTCAAAGGGAGGGGAACAACCCCTTCACACCAGTTACAATCCCTTTTCCCAAAACTTCATTTCCTCTGTAAGACTTAATCCTGGTATTACATTCTCTCCTCAATCTTCACTATGTTTTCACAGGCAGACTTTTCTTATTTCAGTTCTGCATTTTGCTTAACTTCATTTGAGATACAGAGACAAGAAAAGCAGGGAGGGAAAGGGAAAAGGGTTTGGTTTCTTCTCCCTAACCGTTAACTAAATTCAGCTTTGCACAGCTGGATTTCACGGGGCAAAAAAAAAACAAACCAAAAAAACTCCACACCAAAAAAAAACCACCTCAAGAATTCTGAAGCAAACCGTCTCGACATGTAATTAGAGGGAATATACCCTAGGTAAGCTTACTGTTCTTATCACAGGTATTTTTTCCATCCTGTCTGGTAGAGATGACTTCCACCCTGCAGCCCCGAGAGTGTAAAGTGACCAAGAAGCCCCAAAAGAGCTACGGCTTCTGCCTGCGTCTTGAGAAGGACATCGCAGGGCACATCATCCGGAACGTGGAACACAACAGCCCAGCCGAAAAGGCTGGCCTGAAGGATGGAGACAGAGTCCTCAGGGTTAATGGTGTCTTCGTGGACAAGGAGGATCATGCACAGGTACATCTCTGTTCAGTCTGGGATCCACACCACGCCCCCCATTACTCAGCCTCATGGTTGCCGTGTGAAGCTTTTTCTTCCAGTTTTTACGGCTAGGAAATCCAAGAGCAGAGTCAACTGCTCTGCGTATCCCCCTGCATCATCCATTACCCACCACGGGCATGGAGTGTCTTTGGGCTGCCTCCCTCTTGCATGAGCAGGGGGGTGAGACAACAAAGACAGTGCAGCTTTTCCTGGGGAGAGCTTTTAGCTCCATCACTCAAGCGCCTGCTTCCATTTCCCCTTGTCCATTACAGGTGGTGGAGATTGTCAAAAACAGCGGGAATTCCGTTGTACTCCTTGTTCTGGATGATGCATCCTATGAAAAGGCACAAAAGGAGGGAGTGAACTTGGAAGAGCTGGGTCAAAAGGCATCAATAGGACAAGAGCAGGAGCAGCAGTGCCCACCATCCATGGCCAACAGAGAAACCGCTGCCGTTCCACAGCCCCGGCTCTGCTACCTAGTGAAGGAGGAGACAGGCTACGGCTTCTCTCTGAAAAGCACAGAAGGTGAGAGCCTGGAGAGAAGAAATTGGATATATGTATGTGTATATTTGGCAGCAGGGACAGAGGCGACCGCAGTTAACACATGGGGGTCAGTGGGGACACACAAACTGTTCTTGCTAACAGAAGGAAAGTGAGAAGCAGCAAAACGAGTTCGGATCCATCTCCAGTACATTTCTGTGCTGCATATGCAGTGCAAGGTTTCCTGAGGCCCATGCTTCTCACAGAGTGGAAAACAAATGAAAAAAAGAGAGAGAAAAATAAGAAGCTTTTTTCTGCTTGTTATTTAAGCCCACTTAACGAAACCAAATTTACAGTCCCTGCTCAAACACCAGATACACACTCAATGTGCTTCGTTAAGTCTTGTTCCATTCCTCAAAATCAACTCAGGAATCAGCACATGAGGTTCTAGACAGCTGTAAGAAACACTTTCCCTGATTTATAAGTTAATTCATTTAGAAAGAAACAGATTTTGAACCTTTTCCATATATGCCTTTCTTCCAAGGCCAGTCAATAGAATAGGGAAGTCTTCTGGAAAGCATCACCTCTAAAGAGCTCTCTAAAGGGTATTTTGGAATGCAATATAATTGAAGGACCAAACATAGAAGCCTTCCAAATACAGGAAATTACAAAATGTATAAAGCAACAGTAAAAGCAGCTTCTCTCTTCAAAATGATGGGGGAAGAGGGAGGTGGGAGGGAGCAGGAATCAAATCCCTTTCACCTATGTTAATCAGCCCCTTTGCACTTCTGGTAGGGAAATAAACAACAATTTGAGCTGCAGATAGTGAACAAATATCTCCCTCCACCACTGAAGTGATTTTCCCAGGACAGAGTAAGAAACAGAGGAGTGTCTGTGCGGAAGGTTTGTGGTGCTCCTGTAATCTGTGTGCAAGCAGAGGCCAAGAGTCTCTTAGGACATCAGTGCTGAGTTTCCTTAACCACTAAATTCAGGCCTATTGCAGTGACTTACCCTGTGTAATGAGTTTTCATCTATTTTAGGACAGAAGGGGTTGTTCATAGTAGAGCTTTTACCACAAGGAGCAGCTGCAAAGGCTGGTGTCCAAAATAACGATCGCCTGGTTGAAATCAACGGAAAAAATGTGGAAAATGACACACACGAGGAAGTGGTGGAAAAGGTATTGATTCATCTTCTGTTCTGGCCTACTTTCACAGCACCCTATCAGGGTTACTGAGGAGGCCAGGCTGGCTGATTTAAGCACTTCACAGTGAATCTTGGGAGCTGCTGTTCATGTACCATCAACACATCAGCGTAGTCCTCTGTTGTCAAGCAGCCTCTTGAGCTGCCTCTCAATGAACACTGCCATCAAGACAGGCCAAAGAATTTTAAATAACACAAGTATACTGCTGCCAGGAACCCTGTTAAATAAATTAATTTACTAGAAGTCCTGGAAATGCTCCTAATGGCAGGAGGGCAAGTCATCAAATGTGGTTTCCAGAGCAGGAAGAGGGAAGCCTCTGATGACACAGTCAGCATGGAGCAGGGAAGATTCATGATTTTAGACAGTAGTCCCTTTCTCCTGTTAAGAAGTCAAAAAAAATTACTGTGCAAGTAATTTCACTAACTGGCTGCAAAGAACATTGCTAATGAGGCTTCCAGCTTTCTGCTCTTGGCACTGCTGAAAAGCAGCTGGAGCTGAAGAGATTTCAGAGAGCCATGAGACTCCAGCGTTCCAGCAGCACTCAGTGCACACGGCTAACTATGGAATCATGCAACACCTGTGTTTTGTTGAGCTACTGCAACACCAGCAGCAGAGTGACACTGGTTAAGATGAGTAAAAAGGGCACCCATTAGAGTAGAAAGGATTAAGAGAAGGATGGACTTGGAGAAGTTGAACAGACAGAAAAAAACCACTACCTCAGAATCAGTAATACGGGGAAACAGAAGAGGACCAAGAGTGACAGAAACTTGACTCCTGTCACTGTCATGTAAAATAGTGGTATAAAATGGCACAGTAAGTCTATATTGTAGAATTCCACATCTAGAATAGCCAAGTACTATCTACTGAGGCTCCCCGGATTCTACAACACTGTATGCCACCCATGGCCCTCCACAGATAATTCCCTATAGGTCAGGAACATAGTATGAAATACAGAAAATTTCCTCATATATTACATGCCCCTGATTTTGTCATGATCCAAATTTCTGACTGGAGGGGTGGGAAAGAAAAATTAATTTATAGTAGCATGGCCTGGACTACCAGACCCCACTATGTATCAGTGCACCAAAGTACCTGCAATTCCCACGAGCTGTTGAAGGGGTGACATCTGAGCTTGTACATGTGCTGTCACAGGTAAAGAAGTCTGAAAATCATGTTATGTTTCTACTTTCAAATGAAGAAACAGACCACTATTTCACAAGCCAGAGGAAGGCACTGAGCAAAGAGAGCGCCAGCCTAAGGTTGCTTCCCCTCAAACCACGACTAATTGAGATCCAGAAAGGAAAAGGCAGTTATGGATTTTACCTACGGATGGAACAAAACACTGGTGGTAAGAACCAAGTTAACACACAGACCACGACATTTGCTGTACCATTTCTTCCTATATAATGTTTGCAGCCCTCATTCTCTTTGGCTTCTTACTGGCCATCTAGGAGAAATCCTCAGGGAAAACAGCCTCAACCTGAAGCACAATTCTGACCCATTTGCCTTTGCCATGCTTTTTTAATGTCTTTAAAACTCACCAAGCTCTGCTTTCACAGCAATCTTTCTCCCCTTCTTATCTTAGACCACGTAATCAAAGATGTTAATTCCGAAAGCCCAGCAGCCACAGCAGGTCTCAAGGACAGTGACATCTTAGTGGCGGTCAACGGCGAGCGAGTGGATGGGCTGGATCATGAAAGCGTAGTGGGAAAAATTAAGCAGTCCGAGGAAAAAATCTCCCTGTTGGTGGTGGATAAGGAAACTGACAGCATGTACAAACTGGTAAGAAAATGCAAACTACTGCTAGGAATTGATAATTTATAGCAATTAAACAGTTAATCTGCTCTGACACTTTTTCAGCTTGCAGGAAATGTCTAAGGTACACCTCTATTTCAGTAACTCTATTTACACTTGTACAGAAAGTCACTAAACATCCAAATCTTTGGCCTCTTCCAAATTTTTACAGACACTATTGGAACAATTCCAAATTCAAACACGTCACAAGAAAGGTTGAGGTTTGCTGTTAAGAGAGGAAATTCAGAGCTAAATGGCTGTACAAGCATTTATGAATAACATAATTTCCTTGCCACGCAGATCAACACTAGTTTTCCACTGAGCCAGAAATTATTAGGGAAGAATTCTTCACTGCAGCTCAAGTCTGAGTCATTAACAAAGTTTCAAAGTTTGTTGAGCATGAGAGCCTGGAACAGATTTCACAACAGAAGTTTTTATTTTAACATAGTTTTGTCACTTTTTTCAGGCTCAAGTTTCCCCTTTCTCATACTACTACAAAGCACAGGATCCAACTCCAGCTAAAACAGAGGAAAGAGTGGACTTGCACACTGAGCAGAAAGTGAACCACAAGCCAAGGATCTGCAAGATGGTGAAAGGACCTAATGGATTTGGCTTCAGTTTAAACATGATCAAGAACAAACCTGGATTGTTCATCAACGAGGTACAAATGAAGAATGAGGAGCAAGAAGCTCAAGTAGTTTGTTGGACAGTTTCCTCCCTTCCATCCTGTTAAAAAATACAAGAAAAGCCACACAAGTCTCTTCTCCAATGCTCTCAGATAAGAGCTAGAATTGTTTAAGTCAGATTGACATTGTTGGCCCAAGATAAAAAATGAGCACCAGAAAATATTCCTCATTCTGTTAGACATCTAGAGGGAAGGAGAATTCAGCTTTTGCATAATTTTTGCTTTTAGTCATGAGTCTCACACACTAAAATTAGTATTTTAGACAGAATTAGTTTCTACTGTAGAACAGCTTAGTTATCAGAGACACCTTTGCCCTACTTCCACCCACCTTCTCTGAATTCCACAGCTGGTAAAAGCCAAACTCCTGCTGTCCCAAATTACACCTGTACCATCAGCTTTCTTGAGAGGAGGGGTTCCACTCATTACTAAGAGATCTGTGAACTGTACTAAATTTTGAAGTTATTGGACAGAGACCTGCAAATAGTTAGAAAACTGTTTTTCTACCTGCCTTCATGGTTCTACCATGCCACATTACTATAATGTAAGTCTCTCAAGATCAAGATGCATCTTAAAAACTCAAACTGATGGGCTCCATGTTTATTATGTCTGGGCCCATTGCCTGCCCCACGAATCTCCCCTTCCACATGCTTAATTCACCATCCTCTAGTGAAAGCATTTACACAGCCAACCCTCAGCTGTTAATGCATCTTTCCAAGTTTTGTGCCAACATGCTGCTCTGAACTCCCCTCTGCAGGTACAAAGCCAGGGGCCAGCTGGCAGGGCAGGTGTGGAAAACGACGACTTCTTGGTGGAAGTGAACGGCGTGAATGTGACCAACGAAGCCTATGACAAAGTGGTGGCAAGGATCCAAAGCAGTGGGGACAGACTGACACTGCTGGTGTGCAGCAAAGATGCTTACAGGTACTTCCAAGGCCAAAACATTCCCATCACAGCCTCCATGGCAGATTCAGACACTTCTGAGCCTCCTGCTTACACAGAAAACCATCCATCAGAGCCAGAGGGGAACTCACCTGAGCCAAAGGAAAGGGTGAGTAATCCTGCATCAGGCAGATGCTGAGGGATCACACAAGGGATAGGAAAAGAACTTTTTTTTCAGGTAGTATGTTTTCCAGAGCTAGGATTGTTAACTTGAGCCTGGATTTTTGCAAGTTATTGAAAGGAAAGCTGCTAATTATCATGAACAACTCTTCTTTTCCCCACACATAATACTGGTGAGTATTTTTAATGCAAGATTAAATCACGCAAAGAAAGCACATACAAGAAATTTTATGGAACAAGATAATCCAAATACAATAATCCCTAATGATGTTGACAAACAGGCAATACAATTGTGGAAGTGCGGGGAAAAGTGCTTAAATACACCAAAAACATAAACACCATTTGTGAAAACCACATGAAATATATCAAAATGGATCATTTTGGAGAAGGAATGGCAACCAATAGATTATGATGACATTTTCTAGGCAATGTGCTGATTTGAAATTATTTTACTTCATGCTGCTAGAAAGAATCTGATGCATGACTAAAGTCAGAAAAGCAGAAAGGTATTACCTCCTGAAACACTTTTAACCCTCCGTGTGGTCAGCCTTAAATATTAAAATGCGTATTTTCTGATCACACAAAAGAGACAGACAAGGTAAGACCAATAGTGTTTCCCATTTACTTTTCATTAGCCTTGCCTGCAAGTTTTTTCAAGAATTTCTAGGTCCCCAAGCTGCATTTTGCAGAAGTTACCACTACTTTTGTGTTCAAATTGAGCAGATGTGGGAATTCAACAATAGGAGCTGTCTACTGAAAAAATTTCTCTCAAAATATACTTAACCAGAAAAGCCTTTGAACAACAAAAATTGTATTTGTTGGTTCATTCTGCCATCTAAACAAGTGTGTGATTACTGCACATGAAAATAGGAGCCTGCAACAGTGCAGACTACAAATATGTTTACAAACTCAAAATAATCACAATGTATTTGTTACTCCTCTGCAGGCAGACTCATCCTCCTCCTCACAATCAGCTGCCTCCACAAGACCTGACGGTGACAATGGTGATGACACAAAGTTGTGAGGAAACAAAACTATGCCAACAACAACAAAAAAGAAACCTTCCAAATCTTTTCTTCAGTTCTTCTTTGCTATTCCACCTCTCAGAACTTGGCTGTTCCAAGGAGTGCCAGAGCCATAAGGGAATGCAAACTCTTGCTGCAATAAACACTTCGGTGTAACTTGTATCTATTTAACGCTCTGCAGTTGTGCTCCACCGGCCTTCTGCCTTGTGAAGTGAGTGCTCGGTCACTCACTTCTGAAAAGGCTTAAAGAACTGCACCTTTGTAATTAAGTGTCCTGCAGCAGAAGCTGGAAATGTTTTATAGACTTTTAAGCATCTTAGCATGTTATGGATAAGCTCTTAATAAAGAGCAATTGATTTCTCCCCATATCCCAGGAAAGGCAGCTCTCCCACTAAGCCAAGTCCATCCACTCCATCTCTGTGGCATCTCTTTGCTCACAGCAGTACAGCTGCTCTGAAATGGCATAAGCCCAGGTACTCTGTGCATTATGATCCTTTTTCCTGCTAACACTGCAGAAATTTCTTTCAAACATTAAGCTAACTTTGCAATTCACATCCCAAGACGTTTAATCACTATTCTCTCTCCTCTGCATGCAGCTGTGGATTACACTAGTGTAATTCAGTCATGCACATCTGTCCAACCCTAATCACCACCACGTTGTCTTGCATGTGACATAAATGGTTCTGAAATACTGTTCCTGTATACTTTGCCTCCTTGTTGTACACCAAAGACAATACAGAAATAAATTGCTTAGAGTGGTTATTTCCCCCCCTCCAGGTCTTACTCTCACCACCTACAATTTATGTTCCAGAACAATTATAAAACAAAGCCTCAGAGAGTGGCCATGGAAACCTACAAGTTTAAGTCACACAGATAAAATTTGTAACATACAATGCAAACAAGGCTTGGTAGTGGTCTTCAACTTCACAGTGAACTCCAGCAAAGAGGAACCCAAAGCCTCAGTTCCACTTATGCAGGCAGAGAAAAGAAAGTTGACACCCAGTAAGAGAAAGCCGATCTCCAGTTGCTAAGGACAGAAGGTAGTAGTGATACACAAGAGCACACACTACATAAGGAAATGGAGTGAAGTTCTCTCCACTCCACTTCTGCCAGACAGCAAATCCTAACCACCTCCTAGCTCAAATCCAGCCAAATCTTTGGGACTGACAAAAAACAACTGTGATGCTTGCATATTACAAAAGCTTATTTAATTCCACAGACTCAAACATTCAATTCCAGAACTGCCGTCCTCCGAATCCCAATTGAGTTGATTTTCAAATGAAAAAATCACATTTCTTGGTGCCTTCTATGAAGCTGTTGTTCCAACAGTAGGAGGTGTTCCCTCAGCCAGCCTACCACACAAGTTGTGATGCCCCTGGATAGTGGTGTACCCAGGATTGCTTCTATTGCTTGGCAATGAACTGTTTCAAGTTCAAAACACACACCCCCGTCCCTTCAAGCTGCAGCACTGAACAAAATGAGCCACACAGCTTGATGATGACACGTGTGGAGGTTCAAAGAGCCAGAACACACAGAGCAGTCCTGTCTCTCCAAGTTTTGCAGTTACACTGCCAGAACACACAGAGCAGTCCTGTCTCTCCAAGTTTTGCAGTTACACTGCCAGAACACACAGAGCAGTCCTGTCTCTCCCAAGTTCTGCAATCCACAGGAGTTGCAGCAGTGCAGCTGACAGGACAGAGAGCAGTGCATGGCTGCAGTTCTGCCTCAGAGGGCCATATGCTTTTCTGGGGCTTGTTTGTGTGCTAAATAGAGAAAGAGGATACTGGACAGGGCACTAACTAGGAATATCACATCAAACCAACGGTGGTAGAAGTTGAACTGGAGCTCTCCCAGGACTTCTGTGATGATGGTGCGGTATTCCGGAGGCATGCTCATGCGGATCAGGAGCACTGATGACACAAAGTACATTCCCTGGAAGTTAAAACAGGGACAGAAGTTACTGCTTCACCACGGGCTCTGTGGCTAACAGAGGGCAGCAAATGAAGATATTGTTATGTGTTTATACACACACGAACAAGTCTGCATGCACAAATACACATGGGTGTGCCCACGGCTCTCCATACTCACCATTATCTGTGCTAACAGCAAAACAATAACATTGGAGGACTTGCTGCTGGAAATGGCATAGAAAAACTAGGGAAAAAAACCCAGAAACATTGGAAATAAGTGGGTAGGTAATTCTGATGTGCCTTAGGACAGTGTGAAAGGTACATACCATTTAATACCTTTTCATCTAAAAAAAAACCAGTCAAAACCATACATTCTAGAGGGCTACCTGTAGCCTACTTTCATAAACCTCAAACTTTCATAAACCTTTCATAAACCCTGGTCTGAAACATCAATCTCCCCCAGTCAGTTACACCTTGTGGTAAAAAGCACAAAACAATACAGAGAAGTTTAAGCATAGGTACCAAAGGCCAGGTCAAGTCAATGAGTCACATGTCCATTGAGTTAATGCCTTCCAGTACTACCAGCATCTTAAATTAAGTAATCCAAATGCTTTTAATCACCATCTCATCAACCTTACTAATAAGCCTTGGCTGCAGCATCATTTTGAACCCTTGCTTACATTTAGCATCTTACTTAACATCTAGATCTCTTCCTGACAGAGACTGAGTGGGGAAATAACCTGCAAAAGGTATTTTTCCTACCTTCCTCCCTCTTGCAAGAATTTATAATCAGACATTTAAACATAAATGCATATTGAAAGTTTATACAGTACTTGTACCATCTAAAGGTAAAGATCTCATAGTTTCTCTGTGTAAAACCACTTAAGAGTCCTGGTCCTTACCTTTGTAAGTGTGATTAACAACCCTCTAATAGAGGTAACAATGATTATTCCAACAAGAATGAAGGAAATGTGCTGAGACCAGAATTTGACCTGTATCAACAAGAAGAACACAGTTAAAACTTTAACCTCATTTACACCACATTGTATAGCTGCCAATTCTTCAGGGTCTTTGTCTCTCCTAACTGTACAGATATCCATTGGAGACAGACATTTTCACAAATGTATTAGCAAATGTTTTCTCCAAACACAAGAGGAGATTTAGTTTATATCAATCACAAAGAACCCCATTTTCACAGGGATATGTTTCAAAGGTGTAAACGAAAGAACAACTATTTGCATAAGCAATCAAAATTACTCTGCAGTTGAATGTATTATAAGCAGGTTGTCTAAAGTGCTTCCACTTCTCCAAAAAAAACCCACAAATCACTGCCCCTCTGGCAAGACCACATCACCATCTCAGCATAAAATCAGTGTGAAAGCAACATTCATTGTGCATTTTCCCTTCCTCCTCAGTAAGTCAAAAGCCAAAGCCACATTCTCAGGGTTTATCACTGTCTCCCTAGCAGCAGGATGATTTTATTTAGATAAGATACGAATTGCTGAAAAGGCTGTAAGAATTAATAAAGGCTCACATCAAACTGGATTCCCAGGTAATTTACAGTGATCTCAATTCCTCTTGTGACTGGATCAGTCTTCCCCACACGGTCAAATACAATATTGATGGTTGCCTGCAAGAGAGATGCATTTACATTCAAGAAAGAAAGGCAAAAGCATTTCTCACTCTCACACGTGAGGCTCACGCATGACTCTTCTATTGTACCACCAAGGAAAGGGCAGGGGGTGGTCAAATTGTCTAAGAAGGCACCAAACACATCCATGTAAGAATTACTGGTCTAATGCTGTACAGAAAAAAACAGAACCAGAGCTTTATTTCAACCAAAGGCCAGTTTCTTTCAGAATTTTTGCATTTTAATGAAACTAGAGCACAACTTAATGAACTGCATGCACAGCATAATCTATGCAGGGTATGGTATTTGCAAACACCCACAAAAAATGCAACAAAATATTTACATACCATGAAGATTTTCCAGACACAATAGATGGAGAAAAAATAACCCAAAAAGTTAAAGTATTTTCCCTGGAAAGTTTTGGAATACTCTATTCTCTCCTGGAAATACAAAAAGAGGGAGAGGGAGTAGAACATAGAAAAATACATCATTTTCACAATCATCCACAATATAAAATTGTAATGGAGCACCAACAGTAGCAAACACAGCCCTACCTTTCTGTATCTTTTGATTCAAATGTTTCTGAACTATTAAGTGTTAATTCATAAGCTTGTGAATGGTTATGGGGCCAATGGGGCAAACTCAAGGATGGATCTGAACTGGAAGGGAACTGTCATCCAGCTCTGAAGCTAAAGAAAAAGATCCTCACTCCACTGCATTACAACAATTGACCATTTACCTATTGAACAGGTTTCAATTTCTCATAACAGATGTTCTCTTTCAAATTGCTCTGACCTCCCAGCATCCATCTGGGCAGTTATTTGCTGTGTACCTTGGTTGCATGCAAGTCAGCAGTTTCCAGGAAAAGCTGCCGACTCAATTCTTCCAGGGCATCCACTTCTTGCTGGATAAGGGACAGATCTGGCAAACCAGCATAGTCAAGGCTAGAACACATCACAAATCCTTAACTAAAAACAAAACCTTCCCCACCGTCAGCCCAAGGGCTACATCTAATGGTTTGGTCTCTTTTTTGATCCAGATCAGCTTTTTCATTCAGTCTTCATGCTCCTCATTAATACAGCACCAAAGAAATCTCAAGGATGTACATGGTGTACACTACTCCAGTTTAAGGAGGTAACCAGGACAGTATTTAGGCAGTCATGCCACAAACTCTTTATTTCTCTGCCTGGGAAACACATCACAGAATAGAACAAGAGCTCTCAAAAACTGCTGCTGCACTTTGATCAGTGTCCCTTGCCACTGAAGTGCACCTCACAATATGTCATCTCAGATCATCTTCATAAACAAAACTGCTGGGTAACTGCTCCAAGAGATTAGTGGTTACTATGAAGAGTCTGTCAAATAGCCAAATGATGATTTTAACAGCTAGTGGGAAAGGAGAGGAAGAAGAGTCCTCAGCCTTAAATATGCAAAATGCACACTTCAAGTGGTCTGACAGAAATAGTTGGTAAGCAACTCTGTTAGCAAAGTACAGACCCTTGTAATTCCCAACAGATTCCTTCTACAGGGAAGACTGAAACTGGATGATCTTTAATGTTCCTTCTAACCCAAACCACTCTATGATTCTGTGGCAAGCACGTCTGTCCCCGATCTGCTGTACACCTGAGCCATGGTGATGCAACAGCACATTTATAGAGCAGGGCAGAAACATAAAACTTCTGCCTGTGTCACAGTAAAACTGTGCCCAAGCCCTGGGAAAAAGGTCAGACAGTGCTGGAGAACAAACTTCCCAGGAGATGTTAGGCTTGAAATGTGTTGAAACACAAATGCTTTCTAACTGTCCCAACTAACACTCTACCTTTCAATACAAAGGAAGCTGGATCCACCTCCCAAGGCAGGTGCCAGCATGCAGATGAAGGATACTTTCACTGCCAGGAACAGATGTTGTAACACTTTTGATCATTCCCCAGAAGCCAGTGGGTCTGTTATGCACTTCTCCCCTCTGGAACATTGTCCTGTGAGCCACTGCTATCCTGGAAGAACAGAAAACACAAGTCCTTAGGAATAAAATATTTTTATGAAAAATGAAAACAAGAAAAAAGAAAAAAAATCCACCAGCTTCTTAGAAGATGCTGTTAAACTAAATTCACTGAAAGCATATGACCCTTTTTTCTTCCGCTAAACACCAATCTCGCTACATAAAATTATCCTGATTAGCTCTGGAGTAGAGCCCAAATCTAATCAAGTGAGATTCAATGAGACACTTCCCAAGTCTTCCATTCAGGATCCTGTTTCAATCCTAAAGGGGTTTAAACCCAGTTAAAAATAAAAATTCAAATGGATTTCTCAGTCATACGATTAGTTGCTTTCCTTTCCTCGAACACACAACCGTGTTATCTCAGGATATGAGATGACTTCTCATGCTCCTCTCTCCCCTTGGACACCTCTTCTTTATTGCTGCCCATCCGCCTTTTCCATGGAGCTAGGAGCTCTGGATGGTGTGCAGAGCACCCTTTGATATGCTGTCACTCACTGCTGGACTGCATGACAAGCTGTTATGAAGCAGGATCACACAAATCCATTCTTGGACTGAACCACTGGATGCTTCAGGCAATCTGAATGTTACTCCTGCAGTTAATTCCAACACTCCAGCAGCAGCTGCCTATCGTCCCTCACACTCCCGTGCGTACCACGGCATAATCCCCATGAGCAGTGTTGGCTTCTGGTCTCGTTCCCTCACATTTCTCCCCACTGAAATTTGTGAGCAAGTTATCCATTCCTAAGCTGAAAACTATTCACAGGATTCTCAGGATGATCCATGGTGTTTAGTCCCCTTCTGGAAGCTGCAGCCAGCATTGCTACATTTGGCACCAAGCCCTGTTCAAGGTTGTTAACAAACAGTGTAATATAAAAAATTTTTTTAAATCATTCCATCATTCCTTTCACATCAGCAAAAGAAACACCCTTGGGGCACCCCAAATACACATAAAAGCATATATGGCCACAGACTACAAATAACAGAGATCTTGGAATCCTGATAGCTGCCAAATATAAGCAACGCATTTTTAATCCTTGCTTTCTTCACAGTACGTGGATTCACATGGTCCACCCCAAATGATCCACAGCACTGCAGCAAAAATGCAGCAATGTCCAGGTGAAGCACAAGACTGTAGATACACAAAGGCAAATCTTTTCTTTTCAGAGGTGAGAGGGATCTCTCTATCCACATAGTGGCCAGGAGTTCTGGAGACCTCACAGAAAGGATCCACAGGCAAACCCCACACACTCTGTTCATGTAGATTGGTACTGATGTTGTGTGATATTTGTGTGTCACATCAGCTGGTCTGACTCTAACATGATCCAAATGAAGCAACGCCATCACACAATGCTGGCATTTCAAACCTGAGGCTCAGTTATGTCACACCTGCAAGGATGAATATAAAGAATCTGACAGCTTCAGAGGTGAGTTTCCGTAAGGTTTTACTTGGTTGTGCTCAGGAAGGAGAGAAAAGTGATTCCTGTGCAAAAACCATCAGGGCAAACAACCTTCACCAACTATCTCCTACTGACTAGGAAGCCAGCATGAATAAGGGCCGGCATGAGGAGAAATGTCAGGATCAGCAAAGAAAACAAAAAGCTTTATGTTCTATTGCCTTATAACTCTTGTGCTCACAGATAAGTTCTGAACTATCAGTAGTACTGAGAAGGTGGCCAGCACGTCACTGACAATTTATGGAACTGTAGCATTTACCCTACACTGGAAAAGTCTGCTATTCCCACTTGTTCTGCCAGTTATTTGGATTGCATTTGGACTGATACACATCTAACTTTATATGAACGAATAGTCCAATCATGCAAGCCAGTTCTCCCTGTCAAAGCAAAAAAGAGAACAAAATCTACAGAACTCATGCTTCTGCTATTGCTTGCACGGTTCTGAGACTACCTAGTCTTGCAGTTTGTTTTGGGTTTTTTAAACGAATACATGAGTTTCATTATAATTCCCAAGTGATTAATACATGGCTCTTCATAACGGTTAGGAAGTTGCTACATTCAGAAGATTTCCTGGCCACAGGAAGGCAACAAAGTGCTAGTTAGTTACAAGTCTCTGGCATCCTTACTTTTACCCCAACATCACTCTCCCTGGACCACAGGTCCAAAAACACAGTACAAAACAAAAGAGCAGAGTCAGAAACAGCACTACACAGTATCTTTTAACTCCAAAGCCAGTCTTTTAATATGCTTCCAGTCAATTAAATCAATTAAACCTGAGTAATTAAATTCTCTCACTACTTACCATCTCACACATGACCAAAGAGTTAACGGCTGTTCACCACTCAACATTTTCAAAGGAGAAGGAGGTTATGCTTTAACTACACTTCCATCAGCTAATACTGATCAGCAGATATACGCATGGTGATAAACTTGGCAAGGTTAGACTATCTAAAAGCTCCCCTGCATATGTTAAAAGGTTCCATTGAAACATTAGGACACGAAAGGTAACGTTTGGGACACTGCTGTGAGAACTCCGTGTCAAACAGTCAAACCTCGGAAGTAACTCCAGCAACTGGATTTACTCTGCACTATTAGCAAGACATGAAATACACAATTTGTAATAGCAGACAAAAGTCTTTTCAGGGTAAATCAAATTACATTGTTTCTGAAAGTAGTTTTTTATAGCTTGGGGTACATGAAATAAGCTAAACCAACGCCAGCAGAGTTCTGATAGCATACTTGTGTACTGCAGAATATCCACATTAGCAATGTTTGGCAATTCTGCAAAATTTAACCAACATAAACCTTGCTATTTGCAAGAATATAGATGTGTCCACACCAGCTCACTACCCTACTTCAGCTTTGACCAGGATCCACCATAAGTACAATCCACTTTCTGTCCTGAAACTACCAGCAAGAGCCAGCTGCAGTGGCCTAAGTGTCACTGACTAGGCAGGAGAGAAAGGTGCCCATCCTACAGATCGGTTACGCTGCCAGCAGAGAGTTACACATGGTCTTGGTAGCCTAATCTGTGCCACTGCAGTCACAAAGGGCACTACTTAGTGCTAAAAACAGTAAAAATGTATCAGGCCAGAACAAAACACCACACAGCTCAAACCAATTCAGATTTCAAACCATATGGACTGAAAACCCTTGAGATAAATAATTTCATGCTGCTGTTGTCCTCTCACCTTTTTTTCTTGCTAACAATCATGTCCATAGTCTGAAGGAGTCGTCGCTCCAGAGCCAGAATATCTGCATCTGTCACATTCCTGAAAAATAAAGACCCCAATTAAGCCTGCTACCCCATTTCAGAGGAGATGTGCACGTGCCCATGAGACAAAAAAGAGAAAAGCCTGTATAAGGAGAACATGCAGCAGCAGTGGAAATGGTTCTAGCATGCAGACATGACAATAGCTAGATTCAGAAAAAAAGTAACAAAAAACTTGAAACAATGCCACAGGAAAAGCAGAAAAATAATCTCAAAAGAATGGATAAGTATTTCACAAGGCTGCAGTTACCTGAGAAAGTAGGACATGTAAGTGTATGGACAGTTGACAGCCCCAAATCCTGACAGCAAAGCCATGAGTGTCACCCCAATCACACCAACACGGCTGATGAGCTGCTCTATAGACAGGATTCCTGAGGGAGAGAAAAACATGGCATCAGCAACCTTGCTCTCTTCACTCTGCTCCACACTTGGTGCCTTCCTAACACAACACAGAGCTGCTTGATTAATCTGCCTTCCCACTGCAACGACCCCAGGTAACAGGAAGGACAGACAGCGACTAGGAAAAGAAAGGGGTAGGAAGCCTCCCTCAGAAATCACATTACCATGCTTAGAAACATGGGGATGGGGAACTCCAGCTATGAAGAAATTTAAGATAAATATATGGATATGTGGAGAGGACTAACAGTCAATATTTTGGTTCCAAATTAATAAAATACGTTAGCCTTTTGCTGAGATGGGAACACAGACCATCCACCAGGCACTCATAAACAAAGTGTCTTCCATAAAGACACTTCCGCAATTATCAGCAATTATTACCAAACCAGCTGGTCCTGGCAAACTGGCCTAAAAACATCTGAACCATAGAGAGGAACCCCCAGCCCGTCACTTGTCATTAGAAGTGACCCCTCCAGATCACATACAAGTTGTGCTTGTAGGACAGTGGAGTTGGGAAGCCTAATCTGCTCCTGGCTGTTCAGTGTTCATCTGGTTGACACAAACACTTTGTTGAGGTGTGGACTCCAACATGTAACTCGACATGAACATCAAGCCTGTGCTGTAACTGTCACCAAGCACTGAAGCTGCATTTATTCTTAAACACAGACCTCAACCTGTCTTCCCAGGACACAGTGCCATGTGTAGTAAACACCACTCACTTTTTAGGGAGCTGGTTACAGAGCAGCTGCCACACACAGCACATTTGGAGCTTACACGATTGCAAAGCTGAGATGGCCGAGTGCCAAGCCACATTTCATGCTTCAGAGAAGTGGAATAAATGATGAAAACAAGGCAAAAAGACTTCACAAAGGGAAACCGAGACACCCAGTCATGTGCAGCTGCACAGAGATTTACAGGAGCTACAGAATGTGCTACAATACACTGGCCTTTTGCCCCACACACTGTCAGACTGCAGCACTTAAAACAGAGGTGCCTTCAAAATGACATGACATTCCACTGGCTGGAGCAATGCTTCCCCATGAAACTCACAGCAATCCTCTTGTGATCAGGTCACATAAAGTCAATGAATGTCCCATCAACTCACATAAAGGTAAGAGCTTTGTTAAAATACTGGTGTGTCATTAAGCATGACCTTCCTTCTTCTACAAGCTCCCAAACTCAGGTCTCTTAACTAAGCTGCAGACCAGGGGAGCCCTTGGATCAAGGGTGCACTTCCCAGCTGCAGGACACTGCCATCCCCATCCCCACCTGCCTGAATTGGGTCAGTACTCCCTGATGAAACCCACAGCAGCCTTGTCTGTACATGCAGGACAACAGCACCCCAACAATACAGCAGGGAATAAACATTGCTCTAACCATATGTCTATACCTGGTAGGATAAGGCACTGTAAAACCCTTAAGTGGAGGTATCACACCCTGTAAAGTACAATTAAAAACAGAAAACACCCTACTACCCGTTCTGGAAATCTGCAGGTTTTACACAGCCTCCCAGAACCTTTTGGCGAGCTGAAGAGGATTACCCAAACCCCATGGCTAAGTTCCCACTGGGTTATTCCCTTCTGCCAACCCACACACTTTCTGCAGCTCACAGTGGATACAAGTTTTTCTCGGCAATGAAACACTGGGCAGAGGGACCTGCACTATACATTAGCTGCTATATTGCAGAGGCAAATGACATGATTACAAAACACAAACAACACACATTTTCTCTTAGGAAACTTTTAGGATCACAGATGCAAGGGTGAGCAGAACCTACAGCAGTCGGTATCCTTCAACTTCCCATATGAGTACAGAGTCATGCAGCTCCCTACAGAACAGAAGGACTAAGCTGAGCACTGTGTATGCAGACACATTCACCAGTTTCAGTGAAACAGATTGAATTTCACCTGTTGGGCACAATATACAAGCAGTTTTCCAGTGCAGGGAAAATATAAGGCCAATGTGAGTTACACAGGAAACACAGGTAACAAATAATCTGGTTCCACAGCTCTAATCCTTCAGCACATTGAGGTGCCTCAAGGATTCAGCACAGCCGGGCACATGCTAACAAACTCTGTGGGACCCAAACTAGCCCGAGTGCACACAGTATCTTCACACTGTAAATACTCCTGGTTCCATGACCACAACAGAGATACCCAAGCTAATTATGCACACAAATAGCTCTGGCATCCAGGCTCTGGCATCCAGCAGGACTTACCAACTCACACTCAGTCCCATGCAACTGCACAGCCTCTGGGCTCAGGCAGAGCAGGAATCTGTACCAAAGCCAGCACAACTGCCAGGCCTGTTGCTGGCTACAGTCTGTGCAGCTCTGGTGTTTGGGCACAAAGCTGTGTTTTGTCACCTGGATAGCCACTCATGCTAAACTCATCTGATTTCAGTAACAAGAAAGAAAAACCTGACTGGAAAAAGGTCAGATGAAGGAGTGATTGTTCATCTGCTTCTTAAATAAATTAGGTTTAGTCTCCACAATAGAGAGAAATAAGTGAATAAAAATTGTGATCAACTTTTTGTTGAGATAAAGTTTCTGTGCCCTCAAAAGTACACCATGTCCTTATATAGTCTAGATTCAGTTAAGACTTACTTCCTTCAAGTTTTCCTGTGGTACAGAAAGACAACTAATGAAAATAATCCAGGTGTATCCACGCATTTTTGTCAGTCTGATAACCTTCACATTGCAGATTTCAAAGCAGAACAGACCCTCAGTTGCAGGAACTACTTTCTATGGTCCCAACTGTAGAGCTGAGATAATTATAGCTCCAAGATAAAAGTGAGATAACAAAGCCTATTTGCAGGGGGGAAGGAATCAACAAGAAAACGAAACTCACCATGTTTTGGGCTAAGGATAGGAAATGGATCCCCCAACTTCCAGAAGAAATACATGAATGTCAACCACACAACACACGCAAAAAGGAGTTTCTGTCTGTGCACTAATGGAGAAGAAAAAGGGAGTGTTTAAAATAGTTTCTTCCTTTAGAACTCTTTATAGCTTGCAACATTTCTACATTGATCTAAATGCTACTTTGAGCACAGGTGGCCAAAGCAGGTGTCACCTGACAGAGCTACAGCTGGCAGTGTGCACCCCATCACCTCCCACACATGCAGCCAGTTGAGAGACCATCATTTGTGAGAGCTCCTCCAGGGATGCACTTGGGCTTTTTCCCAAAAGGCTCCACTGTGGGACCACTTCACTGCTTCTCCCTTGTGTGACCTTGAACATGAGTCCTAAATGCTTCATCTTCGTGGCAAAACTACACATTTAATATTCCCAACCTACGTGCCTAAGCTTCACACAAAAGAGCGACGAATATCAACAGCTCAAGGGTTAAGTGTCCATTAGCCTATGGAAGAGGCCTCATCCAAACAGCAGAAGCAAAAAAAGCAGAAGTAATTTATTGAGCTTTTCTGCTTCAGGAGTGATTTATTGAGCTTCTCAGCCTCATTTCTTTTGCCCCCTAGCAGAACAACACAGCCTTGCCAAGGGTTGCAGAGTTTGGCTGCAAGCTTAAAACTGCAAAGGAACAAACCCCAATAATATTACTCTGAAGTGCTCAACTTTGTTGAAACCCATGAAAAAAAGCAGCATTTGCTGGGGTCATGTAAAGCATTTCCTGATTGTTCAATGAATAGTTCATGACAAAGCATAAAATTTCAAAAAGTTTTTCAGCCAGAACAAAGCCAGGGGAAGGAGGGAGCTCTGAGAACAGTGACCAAAATTATTTCTCATTTGTATTCCTAGTCTATATTTCTCAGCTCCCCTGCCACAAACCAAGTACTCACATAATCTGATATTGCTCACAACAAAGTAACCAATGTAGAAGGGCACCATGAAGACCAGGATGAGCAAAATGACACACAGGTTCAGCTTCCAGTGAAAATACCGAGAGCTGAAATAAAGCCAAAATACTGATTAGCACAATATCATAATACAAGTATCTCAAAGAAAATTGCATGTCAGTGAAATCTTTTCAGCTACATCAAGCATTGAATAATATTGGCCTAGCATATAGAATATTCTGGATTTTTTTGTTTTTATTAGGACAGGGGAAGGGGAGTTGTTTGGTTTGGGGTTTTCGTATGGTTTTATTTTTATATACAGAGATGAAGAATGTGTTTTTCAAACTAAACAACTATCCAGAAAACCATGCTGGGTATTTTATCAAATACTGTATTTTTCTATGGTGACTAACGCCAGTTACAGCATGATTCATGTGACATCCAGCTGAACAGTAAATCAAAACTAAGTATAACCAGTAATTAATTTTCTAATGAACCGCTGAGTCAAAAAAGAGCTAATTCACATTGAAGAGACTAAAAATATTTAATGTTGATAATTCAGCATGTTTCACTTCAGAGAGAATCGTGTCATCTGCAAGACTTTGTAAAGCAAAGTTTTATAAATACATATATAGATCAACATGATCAATATTCCTCTGACCAAATCAGAGTAGTCAAATGAAGGTGAGATTCATCTTGGCTGAACCAACTTTTTACTTCTCTTGAACGGAAAAATACACGTCCCATTCCCGGTATTAACTCATATCCTCTATATCCTCAGGGAAAAAGAAATTACAAGGATCCTTGTCACTTTTTCCTAACTAATTCAGAGGCAAACATTTGCATCTATACTGAAGTCTAGCCCTTTACTGAAGCTTATAAAACCATTCTCGTCAGTGATCTCTCTGGCTACCAGCTCCACAGATTAATAAGATACAGAACTAACATTACCTTTCATCAGTTCTGTACTTCTTGCCTTTCAACCTCTTCGACTGCTCTCTTATACTTGTATGATGAGATAAAATAAGAAAACCAACTTAGCCTCTACATGTTATTGTTCTATCTTGTCTTTCCTACTGACTTCCAAAGCAAACAGTTTTTAACATCCCCTTTAGATGGAAGTCCTCACCCTACGGTCAGGGGAGGATGCACCTTTGATTCACCAATCCTGTACTGTCACAGATTAGCTTTCACTCCACAATTAGCTTCACATCTTATTCACTGCCCTGACCACCACAGAAAAACTCGTGCTTAAAGTTTCTGTAGTCTTTAGCATCTGAAAAGTGCTCTTAGCATGATCTGAAGCTTTACAGCACTCCCATAAAAGAAATCATTTCTTTTAACTTCACAAATGGAGAAAGTCAAAGGCTAAAGCCTTGCCTTAAGAACCTAGACCACATTAACAGCAATTCCGGAAAACTGGAAGCTTATGGCTTTTAGTCCCATGTTCTGCCAAATAAATGTTGCTGCACAAACATCTTCATTGAGTTGTGGACAGTTCTCACACGTGATTTCCCCAATCCAAGACTGATACATTAATTTAGAAGTTAAACTGAAGATGCTGTAGAACACAATGTAGGCCAGTCCCCAGTGGGCTCCCAGACTCACCTGCTGTTCAGCACTCCCAAAATCTCAAAGATGATGAGCTCAAACATGGTACAAGAGAAGGCAAAAGTCACTGAGAAGATCACCTGGACCACATACTGTCGCACCTGCATGCAGAGAACAATCGAGAGACATCAGGCATTTACATTTCTGGAATGGCATCCTGATGTTCCTCAGACAACAAAACAAGTCACAAGGTATCATGGCCCACAGCTGGGTCTCTTGCTTCAAGGCACCAAGCCATTTATCTGCTTAGGACAAAACCAAAAGCCTGTTGGAAACCAGAGGGCAAATTCATACACTAAGAGAGCTCTTTGATATTAACCTTAGACTTAGAAACAAAACCCACATCAGAAAAACTGTTGGGGTCTGAATTTGGCTTGCACTTAAACCATCTCTGACCTAGACTACAATCTCTTACCCCATTATGGATAAGAGAATGGTGTTTTTATCCCATCCAACCCTCACAACCAATGCAGATGCAATGGACACATCTCACTAAGTTTATAGTTAACCACTGGACTTGATTTTGTCTCAAAAATTTCACTTTATGTAAGGTAGGCTCTCTAGGGCAAAAAGCAGAACAGTTTCCTATTACCCCTGCATCTCCTCCATACTTCTTTTTATTTAACAGTAGCCAGTATGGAAACTTTCAGTGGCCACAGAAGAACCCCCTTCCTCAGATATCCAGGAGCCTTTCAAATAGAAGCACAAGAGGAAATTAAAAAGAAAGTAACTGCAGATAAGATAACACGGATTAAAGAGAGGAATAAGGCTAAATGCAGTTTTAAAAAATATTTCTATAACTGGGAGTAATTTTTAAGATACAGACTTGTAATGAAAGGTTCCTTCTCACCTCGTAATCCTTGAAGAGCTTTCGCATGAAGAAGAGCCATCCAAATCCAAAGAAGAGCACCTGCAGAAGAGATGAAGCACTTAACATTTGCATCCTGCAACTTGCAAAACACAAACCCACTGCACTGCTGACTGTAAATTAAACAAATGGAAGGAAAAGAGCTAAGTCAAGGGACCCAAGATCCACAAGGGATTAAAACTTGCCATGGTACCATGGAAAAAATGATATTTTAAATATCCAAGTGCAGCAGACACAAAAGGCTATGGCCTTAAGGAAGACCTAGTCACGACAACAGAGTTTCGTATTCCTAAATTCTCAGAATTCCTCAGCCTGTCAGAATCCTTTGCACTGTTGATCCTAGTTTCACTCTATCCACAGAATTAAAGCCTTTTTTTTTTCCCCCAGGAAATACAGTAATACAGGCAAAGCAAACACTTGAATGTCCACCACATACACAACTTCTAGGGATGAGTAAATTTTATAAAAACATCTGCTGTTTCTTGTAGACTACTACAAGAAGCGCATGTGAATTTTCTGTAGAGGTCTTTACAGTACATCTGGTTAGACACTGACACATCATGGGTGAAAGGTGCTCCAAGCATCTCTGAGGTGGGGAAAAGGCAGTGCTGAATGCCCCAAACCACAATGTGGAGTTGCAGAAAGCCACATGGACAAGGCAGAGGAAGCAGAAGAAGCCAATAACACTTTGTATTTCAGTGGCTGTAAAAGCACGTTACAAAATTTAAGTTTCTTCACACTCCGGAAGGGATCAACTTAATATCACAGCTATTTTGCAGACGACTTAAATGAAATAAATACAAACTGAACAATTACCTGTCTTCAGAGAGTAAAACAGGACTGTGTTGTCAGGCCTCCTGTGGGTAGTCCCATCTATTCCTCATAAGACTAAAAGGGAGTGTAATGATTTAAAAGAACCCAAGCAAAAACAGAATTCAGAAAATACTCAATATTTTTTACAGAAGTAGCTTCAACCAAGGCAAAGAAAAAATTCAGTGTATGTCAGACATGAAGGAATAAAGTCAGTTTATCTCCTCAGAGCACACAGAAAAGGCCAGAGCTTTCTGCCCACCCTGTCATGGAGATGAGAAACTTTCAAAGACAAAAGCAAAGGAATTATTGTGGATTACTTCCCTGCACATCAGGAGTAACCACGCTGGCAAAGGTAACACACTAACATGATCTACAGACAAGGAATACCTGGAATGCTGGGCAAGATGATCAAACACAGCTGCCTTGAAAGAAGAACTGAAATAGGAATGAAGTTGAATGAGTGATTTGTAACAGCTGGCAAAACTTGTTTGAGGAGGACTTCAGACTCTAAAGTAGCTGCTAGCAAAAAAGAAAGATATTTCATAAGCCTCCTATCTACAGGTCAGAAGTTAAAGAAGTATGATAAGCAAGTGAGATCTACACAAAGTAATTCCACATCTAACAGTGGTAAGGAGGAAAATGGTAGAGACAAACTCTTCAAGAAGAAGTAAGAGAAAAAGATTAAGAGATAAGTAAGCACAGTAATGACAGAAAATTGTACATGAAGATTAGACTTCCCTTGTGTTAGGCCAAAAGCACAGAAAGACATTTTGGTAAAAGTTCACACCCTAAGACACAGCAGGTGAATGTGACATGTAAACTCAGCAGAATCTTGAGCATTTGACAACTACATGCGCCGACTTGAACAGCTAACTTAGTACTGTTGAAGATGATGAGAAGATTCAAAGCTGCCATCAGGGATGAAAGAAAAGCTACTAAATAAGTTAGAGCTCAGAACTCAAAGCAAGCCACCGAGAGTGAAAAAGTACGTTGTGAGCAAAAATCAAAGCATTATCAAATAGGAGGGCATTGTTCTTCTAAGGCCAAAAGCTGTCCTGAAAACTGTCAGGAATTAGGGTAGTGCACTGAAGTCTAGATAAGACAACCACCTGCTGCTGAGAGGGTAAAGGTTCCCATTCTTCGGCTCATCCCTCATCATTACAGAACGAAACTTTTCACACCAGCTCAGAAGCTTAAATCAGATCCCTCTGTGATCCACTTAAACTCATTTTCATCTTCTCCAACTGCCTGGGACCAGCCCTCTCAAGGAATATCAGAAACAAACTAAGCACTCAATAGAAACCAGCAAGACGAACTTCCCTGTCTGTTCCAACTGGAAAAAACTTAAATTTAAATTTAAACTCTGCTGGCCTTGCCTGGACTCGGCCCGGCCCGGCCATCCCTGAGGGTCCGCGCGCCCCTCGCACGGGGAGCTGCGCACGCGCGCGCCCAGGCACGGCCCCCGCGCTCCCCCAGGAGGGACACGGCGCAGGGAGAAGGAAGCCCGCTGGCGGCGGGACCTCCCCGCTCCCTCGCCCTTCTGCCGGCCGGAGGCGCCGCGGCGCAGCGGCGGGGAAGGAGTGGGTACCTGTGAGGTGAACATGATGCTGGAGTCGATGAGGAAGCTCATGGCGGCGCCCACCGCTGCCCACCTGCCCGCCCGCCGCGCTTCCGGCTCCGGTGGCTGCGGTGCGCAGGCGCGCGCCCCGGGCACGGCGCCCCTCCCTCCCCGCGGCGGGGGCGGGGCCAAAGCGGGGAAGCTCCGCCCCCTGGCGGCAGCGGCGGCAGCGCGGGAGCAGCGCGGCCCCGGTGTGAGGGGAAGGCTGGAGCGGGGCCTGCGGGAACCTGAGCCCTTCGCCCGCCCCTTGGGAACGCGGCGCAGGTACTGCCCTGGAAAGCCGCCGGAACGGCGCCTGCTGCTGGCCGGGGGGCAGAAGGAGGTGTCCGAGGCACAGGAAGAAGTGGAGGTCGGAGGGTGAACACCATTCTTTGAGGTCTGAGCTCTGGGGTTCCTTGCACAGGAGGGACATGGACCTATTGGAGCAAGTCCAGAGGAGGCCTCTGAGTTAATTAGAGGGATGGAGCACCACTCCTATGTCAAAAGGCTGAGAAAATTGGGATTGTTCAGCCTGCAAAAGAGAGGACTTAGGGGTGACCTAATTGCAGCCTTAACAATGTCTGAAGGGAGCCTGCAAGAAGTATGGAGAGGAACTTTTTAGAAGAGCATGGAGTGACAGGACAAGGGGGCATGGATTCACACTGAAAGAGGGCAGATTTGGATTAAACATTACAAAGAAATTCTTTACTGTGAGCGTGGTGAGGCACTTCCCAGAGAAGTTGTGGATGCCCCATCCCTGGAAGTGTTTAAGGCCTGGCTGGGTGGAGCTCTGAGCAGCCTGGTCTACTGGGAGGTGTCCCTGTCCGTGACAGTGGTGTAGAACTGGATGACCTTTAAGGTCTCTTAAAGCCCCAGTCAGTTCTGTGATTCTGCCGTTTCGCCACCGCGGTGACTCCGCGGCAGGAGCAGGGCAGCAGTGGCTCATGGCACACCACGGCTGCTCCTGGCCACCTTCCCATCTCCCACGAGGGGCCCTCTCCGTCCTCCCTCCACGCCGAGAACTGGGCTTCACATGCCTTTCAGGACCTGCAATTACAATATATCAAGGAATGGGGCCAAAAAGGAAGTAAAAGTGCAGACAGGGAATTTCCTGATGACTATCGGTGTGAGATCCAATCCGTCATGTCACAGTCATGTTCCCACTTGACCTTCATGGCGTCTGAATCTTTTTCTTTTTTCCTCTCAAAAACACACCTTGAGGAAATGGCCTCAAGTGGCACCAGGGGAGATTTCGATTAGGCATTAGGAAAAAAAAAATCACAGAAAAGACTGTAAAACATTGGAACAGACTGTGCAGGGAAGTGGTGGAGTCACCATCCCTGGAAGTGTTCGAAAAACACGTGCAGATGGCACTTGAGGACATGGTTTGATGGTGGTGCTGGGTTGGCAGCTGGATGTGATGATCTTGGAGGCCTTTTCCCACCTTAAAGATTCTGATTCTATGATTCTAACCATTGCCACTCAAAGCTCTCTGTATTTGGAATAATAAGCAGGAAGAGAAGAATTAAGCTGTGAGTTTAACAAAGCACAGAGCCCCTGCTGACTGAAAATCAGGAACCTTTATTCATTACAACTCATTTCACTAGGAAAACAAATCTATGGTTGTGCCGAGTCACTGGATTAGTCCCACAGTCTCTTTGTCTGGCTTTCTGTCTTGCTCTCAAACTTCTTGGTTTGGAATTGGTCTCCTTGTCTGCAGCATTGCAAAAAGAAGAAAACATTCAGCTTTCACAGAGAAACGAACTGAGGGAGCAGGTTATCATAGCTGATCTGAGGCCTTTTATTTTACAGCTTCTGGTATCACTGCCGATTAATGGAGAGCTGAGATCAGGCCTTGCCTGTTCTTTCTTTCTGTATCTGCTACTTAGAAACTGTTCTTTCCTAAAGTGATGAGATTCCTGAGTTTGGAGGGATTTGTGGTTGTTTTGTTCTGTGTTGGTAGGTTGTGGGGCAAGGTTAGCTGTTGGTTGCCTTTTAGAGACCAAGGTTAACAGGAAATCCTTTAAAAATAAGTTACACAAAGCCAAATTCTGCTCTTGTTTGTACCTTGGCAACTCAACTTCCACACAAGGATGAAAAACAAGGAAGAGTTTGGTCGTAGGTCTTAAACTTTCTTCTTTGCATGTACTTGGAAATAGGCTTGAAACGTGCCTCTGCTTAGCTGTAAATTACTGATCCCTGGGAGAAACACACAGGGAACAAGGTGATTCCTACAGTAAAACCCCAGCCCCACACCCACCTCTCAGCCCCAGGACTTCTTCAAGGAAGACAAAGTGTGAAAAGGAAAATGGGAAATTTTATTTTGTGATGTTCCTCCTTAGATAGTCAGTGATGTTCATGGGGAGGGAGAAGGGTCCATGGCTCCCCACGGGTACAGAGGCAGCTTCTCAGGTGTAGTTATTCTTCCACATGTTACAGTGAATGAGGCTATTTTATGTTCAGTTTGTAGAGAGAACCAAAATCAAGCCTTTTAAGTAAAGCAGGAAGGTGCAGCATATTGAATTAAATCATGGGGTTCGGCCAAGAGTGTATTTAGACATCACACAGGTTTCCAGAAGGTGCTACAGGGCATGTTTATGGCAAATAGGCTTAGCTGGCAGCCAGCCACTCGTTTTCTTTTCTCTCCAGAGGTTTTCATAAACAAGAACTCTGAAGCTGGAAGTATTCCCACATCGCTCTGATTTCTGCGTTTCTTTGGAGTTTATTTTTGATGAGTTCAGATGATGATGTTCACTGGCAATTCATGGGTTCCTTTACAGGGTTGTCTATGACTCTTCTGTGAACTAACATGTATGTATTGAAAAACCTACCCGACCATTTTTTTATATAGCTTTTCCACCTTGGGAACCAATAAATGGCTGGTTTGCTTTCCCTGTAGCAGGCTGGATCTAGCAAGGCAAAGGCCAACAGTCTTTGGTTTTTTTTCAAAATGTTCTGTCAGTAGCTCTGTAATCACCATTTCTATTCAATGCTGCTTCATCCCAGATCAGCAAGCTTTAAAACACACAGGTTTTTGTTGACAGAATGTTAAAATGCAGTCCTCTGCACTTTCAGATGGATTTAAAGGCACACTTGGCACTGAAGTTAAAATATGGAAAGACCTAAGCCGCTCTATTTCCATGGGTTTTTATCTGTTGACAAGCATACTCTCTTTTTTCTTTTTTTTCTTTATTTGTAATGCTTTTTCCAAACCAGTTACACAACACGATTCTGGCCTCAAGCAGCTTTTGTAGCTACCAAACATCAGTTCATAGAATCACAGAATCATAGAATAGTTTGGGTTGGAAGGGACCTTGAATATCATCCAGTTCCAACCCCCTGCCACGGGCAGGGACACCTTTCATCAGACCAGGCTGCTCAGAGCCCCATCCAACCTGGCCTTGAACACTTGAACAGCTGACTCTGTGTGCATCGGGAGGTGGTGTGGCCTTTGGGACAGCCCAAACCAGCTCTACCGGGGCACCCCCTGAGGCAGGAAATGCCCTGCACTTGTGTCGTTCCACCACACAGTGGCTGCACTGAGCTTTCAGCTTGGGATAGCCCATGGGATAGAGAGTTCAGGCTGGAAGGCATCACCTGGCCCAACCTTTAGCTCAATACAGAGTCAGATTAGGATGCTCAATGCTTTTGCCAGCCAGGCTTCATCCCCCAAGGATGAAGATCCCACTCTGTCTCTGGGCACCTGCTTTAGTGCTGAACCACTCTCCATTTGAATAACTTTTTTCCTTGTCAGAGTCTTTGAGTGAAAATTTTCCTGTGCTGCTCATTGTGATGGTTGCCTCTGGTATTTTGCTGTGCACCTCTGTCAGGAGTCTGCCTCCATCATCCTGGGAACTTGCCCTTAGGAACCTGAAGACAGAACTCAGGGCTCCCAGTGCCCTTAGCCCCCTCCTCTCCAGGCTGAGCCAAACCTGTGTCTCTTTGTAGAGCAGGCTGCTGAGAGGAAAGCTTTAATTGTTGACAGATACCTAAGTCTTGCCTCTTCTACCGAAGGCAAATTCGGTAGAAGCTGGTGCCAAGCAAGGAAAGGATTGTGTGCCAGGCTATGTCTTGGCAAGCCAACACATATTCGCTTGCCATGGCTACAGCTCAGCTGTGTAAGCACATTTGGTGTTGGCAAAAAGCCTTTCCTGAGCCATGTTAAGAGGTACAGCACACACAGAGCCCAAGGAGTGGCAATGTCATTCTGTTGGGGGAAAAAATTATTCCAATACTTGATTTTGGTACGTTTATCCAGCCCTGGCCCTCGGGAAATCTGGCACCATATACTGTTTTAGCACAACTGCCTTGGGCTTACAGGAAGGCTTTAGTGTAGTACTCATGGATGTTCCTGTCTTTACTAAACAAAACTAAGCCTAGGCTAGGATTACTTTCGGTTGTCAGCCTGAAAAGCCATTTTCTATACAAAACAGCAAACTGCCACTTTTTTTTCAGCATTGTGTGACACAGCCGCTCTTTAAATGTAAAACTGCACAGTCAGTGAGTTACTGAGCAGCAGGAGAGAGGGGACTTCCCCCCTCAGAAAGTAGATTTGATGCCCACACAGACCTAGAGAGCAGAGATCCCCCAAATCTCTCCTCTCCTGCAGGAGGAGGAACCTGCACCTCACTGTGTTTCAGCACTAAGAGATTGTGGGTGTCGGTCTCTGTTGCGCTGAGTGGTTTAAAACAGAAGCCCAGCAATATTCTGTGTGATAGAAGCCTCTCCCACATGCCTTATAAGGGCCTTAAAACTGTCAGAGCTCCACTAACCTGAACCAAGTGCTCCACGAACTGCCTTATTTAAGCACAAATGCTGCCCCAGAGTGGATGCTGGGGATGAAGAAGAGGGGTCCATGTCACCACACTGTCACCACAGCTTCATACATGGCCTTGGCTAAGGTGGGAGAGATAGGTGAGGGAATCAATAAAGTCTTTTTTACCCATGGCAAATCCACATCCATGTTAATGTTGTCAGTGCAGTGCAGTGTTCACATTTCCAAACCACTGCCCTTCTGGTCAAGGAGTCATATATTACCCAAGTTAGCAGTTCTGCCAAGAAATAACAAGGATACCATGCATTTCAGCAGTGCTTTTCATCAGATCATTCCTACTTACTTTACAAACAGAATTAAGGAAGCCTCACAACATCCCTGTGAGGTAGGTGGAAATTCTTACACCCATTTTACAGGTGGAGAAAACAGGCACTGAGAGGTAAAGCGATTATCACAGCAAGTCAGAAGCAGAGCTGGAAATAAATCTAAGATTATTATCCTAGGTCCACTGCTCTAGACACTAGAGAACACCAACCCCCACATGCTATTGTAAGCTAAGAGACTACCTTGCTCTTCTACTTTCACCTCCTTTGGTGATTTTGATGCTTGCACCTTATGTTCCTTGCAGAGAGCCATGTGATCAGTTAGCAATTTATTTGCACAGAGAGCCAAGGGGGTAAACACACCCTTAAATGATCCAGGCATGGCTCTAATTGTCCAGTGATTTCCCCCTTCCCAAGGAAATAGTTTTCCCTGTTCTTCATACAGATATCTGTATGTTCTGCTAAATTATTTTTTGAGTAGAGTCATATACTGAATCCACAGCTCTGAAGCTGTTATGCAACTTTGCTAGGAATTTCTTGAATAAACAATTATGTTTGTCTCATTGAGAGGGAATAAAACACATTTATGTGCTGCCGTGTCCAGAAATAGCAATAATCCTTTGCTTCCATCCAAGGACCTTTCTTCCCTTCCAGTACTAGCACAAGTCAGGCCTCACATCATCATCGTTAGGTAGGAAACGATTCCCAATTGCACAAGAAGGAAGAATGACTTGGTGACAGTCCCACAGCGGTTTCCTTGCAGAGATGAGGCTGAGTGCCAGGAGACCAGACTGTTCCCAGCCCCGTTTGCCGAGCAGCACTGTCCTGATGCCACGGCCCGTGCTTGGTGGCTACAGATTCACTGCCAGCCGGGCCGAGTACTTGAAAACTGGCTTTAAAAAAAAAAAAAATCAAGAAGCAGTTGAGTGTATGCAGGAGGAAAATGCCAGCTTCTCCTTGTGCTGTTGGGACCCGGAGGAAGAAAGGAGCATTCTGTGGCAGCTGTGAGAGAGCTACGGTGTCCACAGAGTACACTGCATGTGGTGCGTTTTACCGAGGCTCTCCAGTGGAAAAGGACGTAATTAACATGAGGTGATTAAAGAGTGCCCCGCCTGACAGCCATGTTGTGAACATGTACTCCTGATGAACAAGCACTCATCTTTAAGTAGTCCTGTAGTCTAATGAGTGTATGAATGTCAGAGATCAGGAGTGGAATTGTAAAGTCAACAGGGGTGGGTGTGATTCAACCAGTCCAGTACCTTGGTATCTGGAAGGGTCAGAGGCTCTGATGCAGATACCTCATACTAAGCTGTTACAAGGCTGTGGTTTTTAGCTGCAGGAAAATATGATTTCAACCCCCTTCAATAAGTGGGCTGGTTGATGCTTAGAATCATTCAAACTCTTATCTCTTTTGGTGGAGAAAATAAAACAGATCACATCTAGTATAAGTGTGTTGTTCATCTAAATCTTAGCCCTTTCTTTAGTTCTAGTGTCTTGAACTGGGCACAGTGGACTATTCCTGCTGAAAAACATTCTCTTTCCTCAGTTGTGATAACTGTTCTCCTGTTTCTGTATTAAGAGAGTGGATAAATGGTAGCCTCCAGACTCTATCTCTGCATGTGTTGCTTTGTCATATTCCTTTCCAAAACTGAGGAGGGACCTTCAGTCTTCCTTCACAAGGAAGGTACACCCTAACAGCCTTTGTCTAAGGAATAAAGATTTTGACCTCGGGCTGCAAACCCTGGGAAAATACACAGGCCCAAGTAGAGCAAAAGGATGAATAGTGTAAAAAAGAAACCAAAAAAAAAAAACCCTTGCACCTGTGTGGTGCTGAAGAATCCCAACGCACCCTACAAACTTTCTACATATGTACAGCTTAACATCACTCAGCAGCGAACTCCAGCCACCTTCGAGGCTGTGTGGCCAGGCAGGGAACTCCACCGAAGGGGTGGGATCAGGAGTGACAGGACTGAGTGTACTGGAGCTGGGACAGGGCCCAAGCCTACCCAGAGCTCTCACAGCCACCCATTTGCCTTGCCTGGGCTTTGAGTCAGACCTGCCACAATGGGAGGCCGCAGGGGGTCTTTTCTAGCTAATGGCGGGATGAGTTCTATGCATTGTGCCAAAGACCTTTTTTTCCCTGACCCGGATTAGAGCCTGCCCTGGGAACAATGGGGTGGGCTGCAGCCCTGCAGAAAGAATTCGCTGAGACGGCAGGCTCTGAGGTTTGCAGAGCAGAGCAGAGCAGAGTGCATACCTGCACTTTTTTGGCATGAGGCTCAGTTTTGGGGGGACATAGCTGTTAACCTGAAGCTTTTGAACGCATTGCTGCACTGTCCCAGCCAAGAGTTGCTGCTGTAGTCCTAAAATTAGAAATCTATATTAGACATCTAAACATTTGCAAGCACATCATTTTCTGCCTTCTGTAAAAAATTCTTCTGAGTCTCTGAGAGTTCTGTACAGACCTGTTGGCACAAAAGGTCTAAATCATCTTTTGAAAGGCCTTGTCTTACTTGAGTGAGACTTTGGCATTTAAAAGAAAAGTAGCCCACTGAATGGCTCCCGTCTGTCAAATTAAAAACAAAGGCTGTCAAAAGACTTCTACCATATCAGTCTTTTTAAACTGGATGAACCGGTTTTGTATTTAGAGGTTTAAAAAGTCACATAGTTACCCAGACCCCTGGTTTAGGTTCACAGGTGTCTTCAGGACTCTGTACCTGAGATTTGCTGAGTGCCTGGGAGCCTGGAAGCTCCAGGAACTGAACATTTGTCAGGATCATACCATGAAGGCTTGTATTTGGTTTCATGCTCTGGGGGCTGTAGCTGTCTCTTCCTTTCTTAGAAGATTTTTCCCTCTTGCTTGGCTAAATCTAGTTTCAGAGCTTTAAGTCACAAGGCTACAAGTAAAAAATATCACTTGAATTTATTCTTTCCAGTATTCTGAACTAGTCTCGGGGCTGACCCTCTCGGGAACAAATAATCCATCTCTGGGCATCTCCTAAGTCCTAGTAGAGAGCTACTGTTAACCTTGCCCACTGTCAATGTCACTTGAAGAGCAGAAATATTTTTGACCAGGGAAAATATTTTTACCTAACTCAGATATGCATTCACGGAGAAATTTGGAACATTTTTGCCTTTATTTTCTGAATAAAGAAGGGAAGTTGGGCTTAGTATTTTAGTGTGTTGATGCTAAGCATAGAATTCACTTTGTGAATTAAGTAACTGCAATTCCATGCCAACAGCAAAGGGGAGATCTGCTCAGTGAACCATAGGAGGAAACAGAGGGAGAAAGACTAGATACAGTTGCTGATCAGTCTTTCCCCTCACTGGCTGAAAGACAGATCCTCACCACATTCCTACAGAAATGTGGAACACAAGGCTTTCAGTAAATATGATCACAGTGGCAACATTTGGGTATCACTGCCATGTTAGGTTTTAAAATACATCAATTATGCATACAGTGTAGATATTACTGTAAGGAGTGAGCTGGCATGTGGAAACAGGGAAATACAGGGACATGTGGGGCAAATAAGGCACAGTTACCATGGTAGTACCTTTCCAGTTGAGAATCATAAAAGGAAATAATATTCAAGTGGCCACTTTAGCACTTCGCTTAAAAATATCTTCTGATTCTTTCTCCATCTCTCCTTTTCTCTTCAACCTTTTCCTTTTCATGTGCTCCCCACATCCTGCACCTTCATACAGTCAAATCATCTGACCTGGCCCGGCTGCTGGCTTTACTTAGCCTGCTCAGGGGTCTCATATCAGTGGCAAGTTCAGCAGGTGCTGAAGGCCCTTCCACTTCATCTCTCACCATCTCTTCTGCTTTCTTCACCCCTGGTTCTTCCTGAGGCCCGGGCTGCTCCTCCTCTTGTTCCTCCTCCTCTGCTCGTACCTTCTCCTCTTCGGGTTCCTTCGCTGGTGCATACGATGGTAACCGCTCATCGAATGCCCTGGAGAGATCTTCCAATGGTCCCATCCCAATCTTCTCCTCAAACTCATTGTAGGCTGATGGAAGGGGGCTGGGCTCAACCCCTACTTCCGTGAGAGGGAAATAAAGGGACACCGGCTTCTCTTCTTCCAGCAACTTGTAGCCTTTGGTCTTTGGGATGGAGGGGACTGTGATGGCGTGGAGGGGCTTCTCCGGGACCTCTCCAAGCTGCTCCTCTGCTGGTCTTCTCAGAGCCCTCCGGATTCTTTTCAAGATCAGATGGCTGATCTCCACCAGGTTGAGGAAGAGGGATACAGAAGCCACCACCAGCATGAACATAATGAAGATGGTCTTCTCCGTGGGCCTGGAGACGAAACAGTCCACAAGATTGGGACAGGGCCACCGCCCACAGCGGTAAAGAGGGAGAATTCGGAAGCCATACAGGAAGTACTGACCTACTATGAATCCCACCTCAAAGAGGGTTTTGAAAATTATGTGGAAGATGTACGTTCTCAGGAGAGTACCTTCCAGGCGAAACTTCTTGGTTCCATCAGGGTTGTTGCCTTTGTTTTGATTTGGAGCCAGGGGCAGCTTCTCTTCATCCACCTCAGCCTGCTGGCGCCTCTCAGCTTCCTCCCTCTCTTTCCTCTTCTCCTCCATGCGGACGTGGTGCACGGCGTGCCCGAAGTACATTAGTGAAGGCGTGGATACGAAAATGATCTGCAGGACCCAGAGCCGGATGTGGGAGATGGGGAAGGCCTCATCGTAGCAGACGTTCTCACAACCAGGTTGCTGGGTGTTGCACACAAAGTCTGACTGCTCGTCTCCCCACACCAGCTCGGCGGCTGTGCCCAGGATCAGGATGCGGAAAATGAAGAGCACTGTGAGCCAAACTCTCCCGATGACAGTGGATTGCTCGTTCACCTGCTCTAAAATGTTCCCCAAGAAACTCCAGTCACCCATTTCTTACTGTCTAAGGGAAGAAAAAACAAAGAGAAAGACCACAAATTATGCTAAATTTTAAGGATTTCATGTTTTCCTGCTGATGTCTTTTGTTGTTTTCAATCAGTATTTCCCTAATGTGCTTTGAGAACAGAAAGACGATTGCTTGCTTGCTGATTTGCCTGCTCACAATGACTTATTAGCAGGAGAAGGGCTGGGAAGCCAGAGCAAGCTGCCTGCTAAATTCTTTCTTCCATGGCTCTAAATGGGCAATTACTTTTCAGCCAGGGAGTATATTTATCTCCTTTTGCAGGTGAGAATCTTCTGTAGTGCCTTGTAGGCTCAGTTCTGTGAGTCTGCTTAGATTTTGAACACGTACAAACACTCAGCAGCCATACAGTGGAACAGATTTATCAGCAGGCAGCTGCAGTGGCTAGAAGAGAGGGTGAAGCTTTCAAGCACACAAGCTCTTCTGCACCAGAACCCCTCATTGGTCAAACAGATCTCAAATCTGCGCCCATCCTGCACCTAAACAAACCTGAATTCTCTCTAGGTTGCAGATGACAATTCTACTTTAGCAATCACTCTGTTGGGTAAGAGCAGCAATTGCAACACCATTACTGTTAGTAATGCTGTATAAGCTTAGTAACAACTATATACATTAGTTTTGCTATATAGAATATGTTATATGCAGTATAATTATTTGGTGCTATTTGGGCTATTCTTTGCATCCCCTTCTGAAGCCAGCTGCCACACTGACAGTGGAACCAACCTAGGGGAAACACCAAGGTCTCTAACTGGGACCTAAAATACTATTTGCTGTCTCTAAAACATCAGTGCCACTATCTCAGGCTAACACAGAGCTGGAAGCCAGCTGCGGATATGCTATTGGAAAGCTAAGAATGTAGTCCATTTTCAAGTAATGCAAGTCAAATATTGCATCTGTCATTACTTTTGCATTATAAAAAATTATCCCTAGGTCAGGGCTTCATTCTGCATATCCTGAACTTCCCACTACGTAATTTCAGGTAAGGGAAGATCTATGAATGAGGGAAATAGAGATGAAAGTTGTTTTTTATGGGTTGATTTAACACATCACAGCAATCTGAAGTCTCTGAAGAATGCAGAATATTACAGTGGCCCAGAAAGACTGACTTGTAGAGCATGACAAGTGAAACAGGGGACATTATTCATAAAATAGCTGTTCACAGGGATCTAGAAGTTCATCTCTTAGATACTACCTCCATCTATAGTTCCCTAAATGCAGACGCGTACACAGGCACTGGGAAAAGGAAGCAACCGTCAACAGCGTGGAAATCTGAGTATCTAAACTTCCCTCCTCCTTCAGATACCACTGGGATGTATTTGTAATGCCATATGTTATGACACACCAACGCATACCAGTCTGTCTCAACTACTCTGTGTACATAGTCACACATAGACAAACACGCAAAATATTGAGAATTCTATGGCTCGGGGGAATTTCACAAATTTTCAGTCCAAAAAAGAAAAAAATTCTTATGATGGCATTTTGCTAAAGCAAGGTGGACTCACACCCCTTGCCTTCAAACCTCACAACATTTTTTACCCCGGACACCCGTGTTAGAAAATGAAGAACAGAACACAGTTCCTTCAGCTTGCACAAACACCTCGCATGCATAAGCGGCAAACATATAATTTAATCACCAAGGAAAATTGCCACTTTCTCAGTCATTAAAGTCATGTAAAGAAGTGTGTTAATGTCAGCGCTTACATTAACAAGTCTAGCAGAAGATTATGCTGTTTACATACATTATCTAAACTGATTTAAACATCCTCTTTCTGCAAATTCACAGAGCAAAGTACACCGAACAGTTACCAGTCACGTGCAACTCTGCAAAAAACATGGCTACACACAGTACAAGCTTCATTGTCCCCCAGGCACCTCGGTTAACTCCATCCCTTTCTTTCCCTGTGAGTCACACTGATATCTACGCTACCATTTGAGCATTTCCACTGCAGCACGCAGGAGCGACGTTCTAGATGTGATAAACCTTATCACATGGAAAACTCACTGTACAAGAGAGGGGAAAATGTTTCCTGTCTAACTCCATCACACGTCTTGCTCGCAGCTTGCTACATTTGGCTAAGCCCTTCCCGAGATCACTTCCAACTGGCCACGTTCTTCACAACTCTGCCATGCCCATCCCCTCTGTTTTCTGCAAGTGAAGTGGTTCGAGGTTGCTCAGTTGGTTCAGCTGCAAGCAACGATATTGGGGGGAACGGATGACGAGTGGCACAACCAGTTCAAACGTCCGGGATTCCACCTGCAAGCAGCCAGCCCCTCCAGCCTCAAAAAAAAGGTGTAAGCGAGGTATTTAGGCAGCCACCTTTTCCCTGAAATTTCCTGTCACGAGGAAAGAGCAGGACTCTGCCTAAGCCCACTCAGAGTCAACAGATCTGTGTTCTGAGCTCTCACGGGCTGGCTGCAGACCCCCACCCTGTGCTCCCAGACGTCGCAACCTGCGCACGCTACCGGCGAAAGAGGCTCAATAGGTTAAGGATGTCGAGCAAGCAACTTGCCGCTGTGAGAGGCTCCACCGAAGAAATGTGTCCCCCTCCTCTCTTGGCACTCTGCAGGGAAGAGTGAACTTTTGTCTCTCTTCTTCCCTACCCTAAAAGCCCCAATCTTGTCGCACGACTGAGCAGATATGACTGAATTGGCTCTGATGGTGGGTTTTAGTTGCCCTGCAATATTTAAGCTCCGAGCCAGACGGCTTTATGAAGTGAGTGACAGTCAGTGACGTGGGGAACAATAGGGAGGAAAAAAAAAATAGAGAGAGAGGCAGAGACACAGAGAGGAGAGTCCACTGAACATGAAAAAGCAGAGGGGGGAGAGGAACAGGCGACAGGCAGTGAAAACCTAATACATGCATAAATGGGAGTTTGCTCAGTTGAGCAGGGACCAAAGCACCTCTGCAATTCCACTGTGGTTCAGCACAGCTCTGTGTGTGTCCGCACTCGCTGGGCTTTAGGTGTTGTGGTGTGGCAGGTGAAAAGGGAACGCCAACATCTCTGAGAGTGGCAGCATTAATTGAGTTAATTTGTTGCCCTACACCCAGCTCTGACAGACAAGTTGCATTACTGAGTTTCAGGCAGATACTGAAGTACTGGGTTTGTGTTTGGCGTTGTCAGATACTTTGGTCTGCTCTTTAACATCATTTACTGGGGAAAAGCAGCAGAACGGGAAAATGAGATTGTCGGTCAAAATTAATCAAAGCTGAGAAAGATCAGTTCTACAACCTCACCTTTCAGTGTCTTAGCTGTGCTTAGTTTTTTCTCCAAATGCATCTTGCACATGCACCAAAAATGTCTAAACCAAACTGTTTTGCTAAGGAGCATAGCTGAATTCCAGTAGCCCAGCACACAGGAATGTTACCCCAGGCACACTCGCCTACCCCCAGCCACCTGCAAAAATGCTGGAGAGGCCACAGAAGAGAGGAATCACAGGCTCAGTAACACATCCACAAGTACAACTAAATGCCCTGAAAGTTTTAGTTACAAGTCAAAGGTTATAACCTTACTCTGAGGTATGGTTTTTGTAGTCTTTCTGGAGGCGTTGCTCAGAATGTGCTCTTGATGCTCAGCTCTGAAGAAAAAGAGGATTAATGGAAGCAAGATTTGCTAAGCAGTGATACAGATGCCAGGCTCATAAAGTGATGAAGCAGCAAGTAGCTCTCCTCTCTCTTTATGCGAACTCAACGCTGAATTTAATTTCCCAGAATGGCATTGAGAGAGACACTCTGTCTCCAGAAAAGCTGTCATTTGAATGAGATACTAAAACACGAGGGCCACAAATTTTTGTACCTTCAAACCAACAGTTTCAGGCCACTCTTCAGTGTTTCTAGGCATTTGTATCCATGTAAGTTCAGAGCTTCATCTCAGCAGATGTCTTCCCAAACACCTTTTAGGCTGATTTGCAGAGCCCCAAAGTCCAAAGCACAACTGGAAGCAGAGATGATGTTTTTCAAACTGTATTTCCAAAGAGCTAAAAGGTGAGAGATGGAAAAGAATTGTATTTTGCAAAAGGAACCAGTCTGGAGACACAAAAGAAAAAACACCTTCAATGCATGTAGTTGGACTGAAAGTCATATTCTGAACACCTTAAGAATTCACTGTCTTAAATAGAGAAGCAGTAGCAGAACGTTTTTCAGTCAATGCTACATAAAGCATGGGAACAGTCTTCCTGGACAGAGGACACACAGCGGAGCATGCACAAGTCCCAGGAATATGAAGTGAAAAAGAAAAGGCGTGGTTGGATCAATGAGAGGAGTAAGGACAGTATGGAGGAGGAAGGAACACCTTTGTTGTTTTGTTTTGCTATATTCTACTGAGATAAACTAGTATCAATACATGAGTGAGGGGTCATCACTGCCACCCTCAAGCCCTCTCTGGGAAGCAGTAAGAGAGGGACTTAATGGTACCACCAGCATCCAGCACTTTTAGAGAGTGCCTGGAGGTTGGTGCATCACAGAGGGCAGGTGGTTCAGATGTTAAACTGCTCATTCCTTTTCAGACCAAAACCGTCTTTTTGGAAAACTCAGCTCTAGCTGAATGTGCACATCTCTTTCTAGGCCTTTTCTCTCTAATACAATGAGCCAAACCCCAAATCTGGTATGTAACTACATGGCTGTAGTCCATCTCTAAATTACATCCAGCTACTGTCAGAGACCTTTCCCATTAACCTTCTATCTGCCTTTTGCAAACACTATCAAAATATCAAACATTGTCTGACAAGTTGCAGAACAGCTTGCAATATGCAAATTATATTCAAGTTGGTGATTATTGGGTCTGTGTTACCTTCATTCAAATGATCAGGTTGTCTTTGGTATCATAGAGTGCAGAGCCTTTAGCATGAGGCACATCCAGTTTGCAGGACATTTCTGGTTTTTGGAAAACCACACAGTCCCTTCATCTGGAGGCCTTTTACAAAGGCACTGCTGAGCTCTGGGTCAGATTCTCCAGCTCACTAGGGCCTCCTCCCACTGAAGAAAAGGGTCTAAATAAAGATGAAGCTGGGCAGTGAGGAATTCCTCTTGTACTGGGGCTGTGCAGGGAAGTGGTTGTTTGAGATGGGCATGAAGAGGAGAAGGCAGAGCACGAGAAGAGCAAGGAGACTTGATTCTCTTAGGCACCAGGATAATGCTGGAAGTCAGGGCTACCTCTGTAGCATGAAAGCAGTGGCTGTGAAAGAAAGTAGAGACCATAAAAGCAAAGGTCAGGAAGACTGGACCTCACAAGCAGCACGTGACAATCACCGAGTCTGCAAAAGAACTGCAGCACTGACAGTGCCAGACTGAGAAGGGCAAACACTTCCAACCTGTGGTCCAACACCTGGCTCAGTGTTTATGCTCTCATTAGGCAACCTATAGATATGCTGAGTACTTTCATCCCCAAAAAACAGTGCTAAAAATAGTAGCAGCTAGTGAAAGTAACACTGTTAACTCACAGTGGCTTCTCCTTGCCTTTGGGACTTCTCTTACCTTCAAAGAATCATGGGCATCTCCTGCACTTTTAAAATACTGTTTTCTTTGGAAAGAAGTTTGCTTCATTGCTGACTTCTCAGCCTTTAGCTGCTTTGAGGCTGGTGGCTGAGCTTCTGTCCCTGGCACCACTGAGTCTGTCAAGTCTCCACTGCAACTCAGCCTTTTGCTCAGAGACTACGAGGTCACTTGGGGAATGTGGGATTTTTCATTCCAAACGGATTTCCAACACAGACATGATGTCAGGACAAGGCAAGGCCATGCTATTGAACAGCTCTGTTCATGCATGATAGCAGATTGTGCAATTATATAGCGTACAACCCTGGATAACGATACCCCTCCCTCAAACAAAGTTATCTTCTCGGGATCTGCTTAGCTAGAAAGTGGCACACGCTTCCTGTTCTTCTGCTGAACACACAGACCTCTCTCTCATGGCTGAGGCTGAACACTGGGCACATTCAGCTTCCCTACAAGAAGCTGGGACCTTCACCCAGCGCTCTCCTCTGCCAGACACTCGCCCAGCTCTCTGGTAACACATGTCCTCATCCATCCCAGAGCCAAAGCGAACTATCCTCTGATCACCAGGATCGGTCTCCCAGATTTTATCATCTCTCTGCCACCTACCGGTCTCAGAATTCATGTAAGTGTAGCCAGCCCGGACAAATCTTTAGGCAGACTTTGCCACATCCCTGCAAGGCTGGCAAATGTCACTGCCCGCATTTTTAGGGTCAGGTTCTCAGAATTTTCCAGGGCTGTCTCCAGGCATTGGTGGATATTAATTGCCGGGGAATATGTTTTTCTAGGGAGGTGCAAACAAACCATAAAAAAAAAGAGGGATGAAGATCGAGGAGGAGGGAAATTGGGGGAGTATGTAACAGGAGGGTTTGGGCAGGAACACAGAAGAGGTGAAAACAGGGCTGGGTTGTGCTGTGCCTCAAGTGGAGGATGAATATTTATGGGAAACATGTTTTTAATTTAAGGGATGGAACCAAACTAGACAATTAATAAAGATAAGCAGGCCAAAAGTGGAATGTCTTTCAATATCTGTTAAATGCAGTTCTCCTCTGAAAATTACTGTTCTCGGAGGACCTGGGGAATTACAGGCCAGTCAGCCTAACTGTGATACCTAGAGAGATACTGGAGCCAATTATGAAACAATCAATTTATAAGCAGCTAAAGGACAATAAGCTGATAAGAAACAACCAGCAGGGAATTTTGAAGAACAAATCATGTCAAACCAAGCTAATTTCCTTCTTTGACTAACAGGCCTGGTAGATGAGGAAGAAATGGTGGGTGTAAAATACCTTAACTTCCGTGTATATTTAGAAAATATCTAGATTACAGGCTCCCAGGGCAGCAAGCAAAGTCAGCATGCAGAGGGGACACAGGTTGAAGTGCCACAATCAAGGGTAATTATCAGGGCTTCACTTTTCCAGCTGGGAGAATCACGTCCCTGAAGTTCTGCCTCCAGGGCTGTTCAGTATTTCCTTGAGTGTCTTGGACAACAGACTAGAGGACAAAATGGAGAGCGTGACAGCTGGGCTGGGGGTCAGCAGTCCCTCCCAAAGGCAGGGGGCTGCAGTGATTGGAATTTGAGAGGAATGTGAGACACTGGAGAGCCAGGCTGTCTCTGCAGAGGTGACTGCACCAGGATACAGCTCAGGAAAGGTGGCTGCACAGACACCAAGTGTGCTGCTCCAAACTAAATTGTGGCCAGTCCATCAGAGAGAGATGGGGTGGGACCCAATGTGAGTCTGCTAAGTGAGATCCCCACAGAAGAAGACAAATCTCATTCTGAGGTGCTTTAATGCAGATTTTGTGTATAAGGCAACGGAAGCAATTACTTTGTGCATTTACTCCATACTGCTGAGCTCCCAGCAGGAACAGTGTGTCCACTCCCAGGCACTACATTTTACAGGAGATGCAGACAAGTTGGAGAGACTCCAAAAGAGAACAGCAAAATGATAAGAGAGGTGAAAAAAAACACCCCATGACTTATAAGGAATGGATAAAATAATTGAGTTTGTTTTCTCTAGGAAAAGAACAACAGGAGGGGAGGCATGATAACAGTCTTCCAGCACATAAACATTTGTTATAATGGGTGGAGAGACTAAACAGTTGTCCCCTGCATTCACCAAAAGTAGAAGAGGAAATAATCAGCTTAATTTGCAATAAAAATGATATAGCTAAACATTAGAAAAACACTTAGCAATGGTAAGAACAGCAAAGCACGGCAGCACACTGCTTGGGGAGACTGTAGAATCACAGGAGGTTTTTATGAAGAGTAAACAAACATCTGCTAAGGATGATCTTACCTCATAAGCAGAAAAACAAACAGGGGGAGAGAGAGGCTTTCTGAGGTCTTTGGCTCTACGGTTTTGTGTAGGGCCAAAGACTGGGAGAAATCTCAGGGATATATTTTCAGCTGAAAAACAAAAAGGAAAAAAAAAAGTATCTTGCCACCAGTTCTGCAAACCCAGCCTGGACACTGCTGGCTGTCCACACCACCCAGTGCAGTGCTGAGCTGGGGGGACACCAGCTCAGGCCTGCGAGCAGGTTGGCTGTGTCAGCAAGGAATTCCACTTGAGTTAATTATCCCCTCTGGAGTGGGCCTAATTAGCTGGGGCGGGGGGAAGCACGGTGGTGCTGTGCTGCTTCCCAGGGCTCAGCCCAGGTATCTCCAAGCTTCCCTGCGAGGAGGGCTGTCCCCAGGGAACCTTCGGGGGAGTCATAAACGTGTTCTTTGCCTCCAGCAATGGCTCTGAACGCGCTGCAGATTTAGAGGTGTTTGCTCACCGTAACCCCATTTCAACCAATTTGCTCTCTTTTCTCGCCCAGCTCAGCGAGGACCTTTCCCAGAGGGCGGCAGGAAGGAGGGCCACGCACCTTGTGTCCCAGGAGAGCTGCTGGAGCAGCATCAGCGGAGCATCAGGAGGAGCAGCCTGCGGCTCCCGCAGCCCGGGCCGCTAGCGGGCGGTGTGTTCTCATCCATGCGCCGGCAGCGCCGCGGCACCGAGGGATGCTGTGGGTGACGAACGGCTTCATCCACACGCTGTGCCTCCTCTCCTGGCTGCACCCGACCTTTCTCTTCACTCACGCCTTAAACTTCTCCTGCAGATACAAAACTAAGCACAGCAAACGCGGGAAAGCTGTGGTGATGCCGTAATAGCTATTCTGGATACGATTTTTTACAGTACTTTTACAATGGTTAAATAGATGGGGTGAAACTGACATGAAGAACACTTTGAAATCTGTGATTTTAACGATAGACTCAGTGTAAAGTTTGTTGACAAAACACTTTTTTTTACTAGTAAAATCTGTATTTTTACCTGAACCTGCATCCCCTTTTCCAGCAAATATTTCACAGGTATACCAGCCGACCTGCATGATTTTCCCTTTAACAGTAACATGGTTAAAAATAGAAACTTCACTAAAAGTATATCAATAATAAAAATTCACTAAAAGTTAAAAGAATAAGTAAGGCAAAAAAGATGAATTTTCATGTGTCAAACGTAGGTGCTGTGCTACTGCAGCAGCCAGGAAGAGAAGAGTACTCCTTTAGACGCATGATTTCATGGATCAGCATAATTTCACTTAAAACCTGACCAGACTATTTCTAGAAGCACAGACCTTTACAAGAGTGTGTGGGTTAGAAATTCTAAGCTCCCGTGCAATTGCAGATGCTCTTTCTGAAGAGCAGCACTGGGGACAGGGCCCGGAGCTCGTGGGCCAATTGTTAAACCCGCATTATGGAGCCATCATGTACAAAATGCCTTTCCTAGGTCCCCATAACCTCCTCTTACCTGTCCCTTTCTCTGCCTCCTGCCTAGAACTTACCCCCTGGTCACAGAGGTGGAGCACATCAGCTGGAGGACATCACTGAGAAGATATAAAAAATACAGGCATGCCGCGTACTTAAGTGGCCCGTGGACTCAAATTTCTCTCAGCATATATTTGAGGTTGTGGCCCTTCCACCACTGCTGAGATCCTCAGGAGAGGAGCAGAGGAACTGCTATCAGGAGCGGTGAGGTATCAGGCCAGTCAGGGAACATGTTGCTTACAGCCAATCTGGACTATGTGAAGTGGATCCAGGGAAAGCAGTGACAAGTACCTGATAATACTTCTGGTAATAATTAATTGCTCCAGGCCTGCCAGTAAAAGAGGAGCTAATAATATCTCCCAGCCTCTTGAGGGGATCTCCATATGTTTGTTTTATCAAGACTTTTTGTACAATCTCTTAACATTCTCAGGCACAAGGAGCTGGAAGGGACAAAGCTTCTGAAAGATGGGAACAAGTCTGTATGTCTGGAAGCATCCCATGTTACCTCACTGTCCATGGGGTTTTTTGCCTCCAAGTTTTTGATGGGGGCTCTTTCCCTACTCCTTTCTCACTTCTTTTGGGCTCTTCTCACACCACCAAGGCCTGCCTTGCTGAGTGGTAGCTCAGGGCTCTCAGGAGCGTTGTCACCACCCACTCTCCACCTTTATCTCCCTGCCTTCATTTCCACACCACGGAATGGCACAGTGGAGGTGCACTCTGCATGCAAGGTGCGAAGGGGGCCCAGGAAAGCCCATCTGCAGCACAGGGCAGGGATGGGGCTGGCAAAGCAGGCCATTGTCTGTCCCTTCCATCCCAAGAGATGTGCATACCTGCTCTGCACTTTGGCTGACCTCAGCTTCCCATTTCCCACAGCAGAGCATGTTCCCAGCCTCTCTGGGGAGGACATCCGTGGGGATGGTTCCTGTTTCCCTGCCCTTTCAGTCTTCCTGAGCCTGATATGATTGTTTCTTTGGGCACAGTGTAAAAGATGCCAGCAAGGAACGGAAGCCTCTCATGCCTCAGCAATTTATTAAGAAGTAAAGGAGGTTATTTGAACTTGGAAGCAGCTGAGCCAGTTATTCTCTTTTCCTGATCAAGAAGGCAACCTGTCCATAGACACATCATTCATCCAGAGGTGTTCAGCATTCACTGAGACAATTTGGCTTCAAACTAATAAACAGCCAGATGGGAGGGAGTCAAGGATTATCGATGTACAGACCTGCCCAAAAACACAGGTGGAGAGCCAAAGGGCTTCTCCAGTTTGGAGGGGCCTGGAGAGTTTTTTCTTCATTATTTCCAGCAAACTTCAATCCCTTGGAGCCCTGTTACAGCTCAGTGAATATTATATTCTTAGGAGGAATATGGTTTAAAGCATATCAGGATCCTTTTAAAAGAAGCATTAAGATTCTTTGGGAATCCCCTGTCCTGTGTGAAACCTGGCAGAAATTTTAGCAGCTACTTCTATGGAAAACTTCTAAATCCCACCTGGGCACAGCAACTGTTGAACACTCTCCCACGTGCCCTGAGTTAAGAGGCCCCATTCTTGTCTGATTGATAAACACCATCCCAGTGAATGCAGCTATTACTGCAGCTACTGCCTCAGTAAAACATAGGCATGTATTTCAATGGGCTGTGTCTCTGCAGCCCCCAAAGCTCTGAAGCAAGGACATGAGCTCTAATATCTCTGTTTGCATCCCTGCTTTGGCCCAGGGTGCAGCAGGTTTGGTGGGTTTCCACTCCCCCTGAGCAGTGCTGAGTTTATGTAGCTGCAGCCCTCCCTGTGCCTTTCAAAAGTGTGCCCTCCTTGACAGAAAGACAATATAGAACTCAAGTCCATTCCAGTACATCCTCTCTAGCTGCATACAATTGTGGTATTCCTTTCCAGTTTGTATTCATCAAGGCTTTGCCTGCCCACAGGACTACAGCTGTAAGACACTGGAATAGATTCTGGGATGGGTTTGTAAGACAATGTTAAAATCAATAGGTATAGCCCTGAGAAAGAGTGAGAGGGCAGAAGTGGGGCAATAATAAAAACACCTGCTAGTTTGTTTGTGACTTTGAATCACAATTTCCTAGTTATCAGTATTCAATGTTTGTGAGTTGGTGCTCCAGTAACAGGATTGATGATTTGGGTCCACAATGGATAGCCAAGAAACACTGGAATATGGAAGCCCTGGTTACTCAAGCACTCACCAAAGAAAAAACAAACCCGAGTTATTGCTTAGTTCAACACATGCTGATGTTGCTGACTCAAAAACAGCTTTGGCGGTTTTTAAATGTTCTTAACAGCTTCCTTGTTTGGCAAACTTTAAATCCAAAATGAACAAAACCTGTCTTTCACCTTAACTGGATGGGTAAAGCGATGGCAGAAATGAGAGGCTGGCAGCAGGTTCACTAATCCCCAGCTTGCTCCACACTTACATAAAAGCAGAAGAAGGTCCAAATTGGTAATGCAATGCTTTGAAAGATATGTTGCTTTTTAAAAAAGCCTCTGTTTCCCAGCCCTGAGTAGAATTCTGGGCTAAATAAAAACAAAGAAAATATTTAAATACAAAAATGTAAATAATCATTGAGAACTGCTTAAAAAAATCGTTTATGAGGGTACCAAAAATACACAACTCCCCAGTAAAGAAAGAATAGTGCAACTGAAGAAACACAACCTGATTTAAAATTGAAATGAGGGGGCTTAAAGTACATAAAACACATGTAACAAATAGTAAGAGAAGCTGAATATAAATTAGAAGACAGGAATTATAAGAAAATATGATGGAAGCAAAAGGGGGGGAAAAAAAGACTGACAAGAGTATTTTTTTTAAAAGTAAATTAGGACCAGAATGAGTCCTACTCATAGTATTGATCTGTTATCAGATGGAAAACTTAGATTATTCAGTAACAATGAAGAGAACAAAAAATAAATCAATAAATGCTCCTATCTCACTGCTGAGAGAAAAGAAAGTAGTTGATGAAGACTTTGTTGATGACATGTCTATTCTTGCAGTATCTGAGAGGAGTTAAATACCACCTACTAAAACCAGGCATTTTACATCAGCAGGACTGGGTACCTCACACTGAAAAATTTTGCCTTTCTTTAGTTTTGGGGGTTTTTTTCATAAGCTGCACACTGTTCCTCTGATTATGTTCATCAATACTTCTTGGTGCAATGGGTAAGTCCTGGAGGAGAAGAAGAAACCCCAGAGTTTGGCATTTTGTAAAGACTATGTAGAAGGGCATAATTATTTTATCATTATCTCATGATTACTCACAGGTAACTACAGAGCTGTGATAGGATCTCAGATCTGAAGTAAATAATGAAGTGGCTAACAAAGAACATGGGGAATAAAAGGAGGGAAATATAACTAGGGGCAACCAACATGGGTTTATAGAAAATTCACCCCCACTGAACTGTATTCCTACTTTTCTCTGAGGAAATTGCATATACCATTGTTAAATATAATAAAGCTGGTACAATATCCTTGAGATCCTGGAAGGCAGTTTCCCTTCTATCATGTGGCACTATGATTAAAGAACTTGTTTGGCATAAAAATAAGATAGCAGTCATTAAACAGACTATAAATGACCTATCAGACTGGTTCCAAAACACAGTTGAGAACTAGAAGTGATTGGGGTTTTTTATAGTATGTTTGTACCAAGATCCTGGAGGGCGTGTGGCATCAGGATATTTTTAGTCAATAAGCTGGAAGAAAACATCAAACATTTTACAAAAGTCGCCAAGTCCTGGAGAGGGGCGAATCACAAAAAAGGGGACTGCTGATCTCGAGCACTCCTGATGGCTCAGAGGGTTGCACAAACACAGACTGGGTTTGCTTTAGCACAGGGAAGGGAAGGTCAGTTCCTGCACTTCTGCAGGGAGACCAGCAGTAGATCTGCTGTGGAGGACTTTGTCCCAGGAAGCAGCGACTTCCTGGAGAGCTCTGAACTCAGGGTAGCTGAGGAGCTGCACGTGAACTCCCACTGCACATCTTAGGGTTGACATGTAGAGGCAAGGTGGGTACACCTCAGTCCTGCCTGCTTTATCCTCCAGTTTCCATGAAAGCCCTGTGCTGTCAAAGGTCCCATTATGTGTTCTCCACGACCCCTAAATCATCAAATTAGAAAAAGAGTGTTTATTTTCTGGTTCAAAAGCCAGCTTACCTTAATGACCACCTGCCAGCTTGAATGAAGAAGGTGACAAAGTACCCCCCAGAAGTGTCTTCTTACCTTGTACTGATCGCATGAGATTGCCCATCTCCACGTGTGCTGCTGGTATGTCATTTTAAGGCCTTAAATCTGCTCATCTCCAGCCCACCTCCCAAAAATAATTTATGATTTGTGAGGTAGCCCAGAAAGCAGTGTCACCAGTAGTGAAGTGCTGCATCATCCAGAAGATTCTTCCCCAGCATGAGGATGCCAGCAGCCTCCTGTTTGGAACTGCACCCTTTCAACTCTGTTGGAGCACAAACAACAATCCTGGAGAGCTGCTGATGAACCTGCAAAGACTTCCAAACAGCCACCTGCCAACAACACACTTGAAAGAGACCCCCAAAACTACAGAGGCTCCTGCAAATTCTCTGAGGTGCTATTTGGTGCTTACATGGCCATGCCTATCAAAAGCCATGTCACTGTGCTTACAAGTGGATTTTAATTTAGCTGGAGACAAACACTTGCATGAACAGGTCTCCCTGAGGCCAAAGACCATTCAGTGATGAATCTCAGATGTCAAAGGCTGGAACCACCTCAGTGGACTGGTAGAGTCCAGTGCTGTTGCACTCTTTGAATGTCAAAGCATGGAAAACATGGATGTCTTAGAAATATCTGTCCTGGGAAAACCAAAGTCTGCAAAGAATTTAAGGAAGGGTTCTTTGTTTAAGGAAAGGATGCCCGAACTTGTCTGGGCAGAAAGGTTTTATTCATGGAACAACAGAAAAAAAATAAACAATGTAGGGTTTCTCCTAGTGCAGGGAAACGGGCAGGCTCAGGCTGGGACTTCTAGAGGTAGCATTTAATCTACAATGTGTCCCTGAGAGAGAAGATAGAGCTTCTGTAGACTGCCATGAAAGGAGATCTGTGGAACTGCCAAGAGATTCTGATGATCCAGGCCCAACTCTCCCTTTTAGGCAAGGTATTTAACACTGACAAAAGTAAAGATGGTTGTAGGCAGACCAGGCATCCCTGACCTATGGAAACCACTGCCATAGGCTGGGCCTGAGCCCTGAAAGACTGCATTTATTCACCCAAGAGGTTTCAACAGCTGCATGTTTGCCACAGGGAGCGGAATGGGCTTCTTGGGAAATCCGGGCAGCAAAGTCCCCATGCAGCAGGGACTGTGTGTTCTTAATGACTCATTAACTCAGCTGTTTTGCACAGCAATAAACCCAAGATAAGGAAATAGCCAAGAGCAGCCCAGATTGCCGGAGAGGGGTGGGGTAGAGCAGAGGTCCCTGCTTCAGGTCCTGACAAAACCTTTCACTTTTACTCCTCACAACCAGATCTCCTTCTCAGTGGAGTCATCGACAGCCAGAGGCAGTTCTGGTACCACTGGAAACAAAACCAGGGAGTGGGGCCGTGGCATATTTCTGGCAAGAGCCATCAAGGCGAAAAGCTGTAAGGACTGGAGAAAGTCTCCTGGGGCCCCCCTGTGCGAGCACAGCCGTCCTGGCCGTGTGCTGGCCTGCAGTGATAACATTGTGTGCCGAGGTTGGCACACAGTCCAGGTGAAGTCACAAGAGGAAAAGCTTCCCACCCCGGCACAGCCTCGGCAGTCACATCCACAGATCCTCGCACGCCCCACCCAGCCAGCCCTGCTGCCCGCGGGGACACGCTGCCCTGCCCGGGTTCCCTCTGCTGCCCTGGGCTAGGGCTGGCTCACAAGTGGCCATTGTGTTTCCTAGGAAGTCCTGTTACTGTTAGAGCAAGGACCTGGCCATGCTGGCTGTGTGCGAAGGCTCAGAGCCTCTTCTGGCACCTCTTGATGCTCTCTCAACCTCCACCTGCATCAGCACCCATCCTTCTCCTGCTCTCAGACCTCATTTCTGATGGTACATTGCACCTCTGATTCTTCCACGGGCACAGACTTGGCCTCTGACGAAGTTTAAGTCTGTGGGGAGTAAGGTAAGAAATGAAGCAAAACCCATCTTGGTTCCATGGCATCATGGGAATACAGCTTTTCCACCAAAAAAAAAAAAATGAGGTGAGGTAGCAGAAGGAAAAACTCATTCTAGTTTGGCTCAGAAATACAAGACAGTAACTGTTCAAGGTTTGAAGTTTGAAATGGATGACAGAGCCATCTAGGAATGCCTTGATTTGGCCAGAGGAGAATTAAAGCAACACTGATAGATGACAATTAGTACCTCATCACTGACCACCTCAGTGGACACCAATGAAGCCTCATTTACTGTGGGATATCACTTCAGCATAATCCAATAAAAAGGGGAACCAAGCACAGGTGAGTGTTTGCACAGGGCAGGGTGAAAAGGAGCAATGCCTGGGCTGACAGGGGATGCCTTTTGCACTTGCCCTGAGGTCCCAGTTCTCAACCCCAGAGCTGCCAACAGCTGTGAGCCAACATCTGACTCTAATGCCAGAAAGAAGTGGCATGGTCATCCAGACCCACATCTTCAAAAACTTGCGTCAGAAAACTTGGCAGAAATCCTTCCCATCTCTACAAGGGTCCACTTGGTGACAAGAATCCCGCCACAACTTAAAAGCGTCCTGGGAAGGATCCTCCAAAAGCCTCACTGAGTTTTCTCTGGTGGTTAATTACAGATGATGTTAAAAAATAGTGCTTTTCCTCATTTCATTTTTTGGGGCCTTTTTAATCCAGTTACATATTCCTGGTTTTGGATCTTAGTGCCCCTCAGTCTGCTAGACTATAGGGAGTTTGTTCTCCTTGTAAGTATATCCAAACACTGAAAAAAGTTAGCCTTCAGCTTTCCCTTTTCCCTCCAGCTCTTCAACCTTCTTTACTGGAAGGCAGGCTTCCAATCCTTTAACACCCTCAGGCATTGTCCCTGAAACCTCTTCCATCCAGGAATCACCAACAAAAGCACTAAACAGAGTACATGGGAAGTGACACACACGCTCAGCCCTTCCTAGAACCCTTCAGTTTATTTACTGAAATCTACGTGAATTCTCCCAGCTACAGCATCCTCCTGGAATTTTGTAGTCAGCCAGCGAGCTGCCCCCACTCCTTCCCGAGACAAACTTGCCAGCTGATAAATGGAGCCTGTATTCCTTATTCTTTGACATGTGACTTACAGCAGCTAATGTTATGCTTGGCCCCATCTTTCTGAGTCATCCAGACTATTGCAGTAATGTTTTTTTGGTTTGTGGTTGGGATTTTTTTTTTTTTTTAGGCAGATCACTGATTTTTGAGTCATTCCTACTGATCAGTTACTATCTTGCTGTCTTGCTCAATAGCATTCAGCCACAAATTACCAGCTTTCCAATGTTTACTCCTCCTTACAATGACACATCTCCACCCATTTGAGCACTGATGGGTTTCCCGTAAAGTCTTAACATCTGCATTGCAAAAAAACAGCAACAACAAGCCTCTCTAGAAGCACTGTAGCAGCACCATCTATTGCTGGCTCAGCCTACCTCGAGTAATTTGATGGTAAGAGCTTTAAGTAAAGTCAACATTTGATAAGTGTCTCTGTAGAGCCTACCACAAGCAGGCCCCTAATGAAGAAAGTCTTCCCCTCTCTGGCTGGGACAAAAAACAAGCTTAAGCACACTCTCAGCTCCATCCTGTGTCAGAAGAGCCAGTCTCAATGCACACTGAAATACAGGATTTCCACTGGACTGGGCACCAGGAAGATGCATGACCCGCACCAGGGGAGGTGAAACAGGAGCTTAGGCAGTCATAGTTTTCTTTATGCTGTTGTAAACTCAAACCTCTTCTCACATCATCTTTTCAGTTGTTAAATACACAAATATGGGATTGCATTCCCATGCCTGGTTGCCTCAGGGGCAGTATACAAATTACAAATAAGCAAATATATGGATTCCTTGACTTCGAAGGGATTTTTTAAGGTTAACTACTTAACCTCTAATTACACCAACACTGGCTGGCTAATGAATAAGGTGAGGCAACACCCTTTGCTGGTAAGATTCACAATGAAAAAAGGAATTTCATCCCAGGGAGGAGAAGGGCTCATGGATCTGGCATTTTACCATGCAGATTTCCCATCTGGGACACAGTGACATAGTCTGTGCCTACAGGAACGTCTGAACCTTCACATTTCACTGTAGGATCACTGAACTGGGAGGTATGAAATCCAATGGCTTTGCTCAGTATAAACAAAGGGTTCAGGTGAAACAAGTCCTACCTGGACAGGCACTTTCCCCCCACTGTCATAGCTGATGAATGGGAGAACAACCTACCTCCCACAAGATTTCATTTTAGCTATAAGGGGCATTTCTGTTCCTGCATCATCCAAGTGGTTTGCACTTTAGTAACTTTCACTTCAGTCCCCTGACTAGGACCAGGCAAAACAGAGCAATGTCTTACAAATAATTCCAAAGCACCAACACCCTGCATACTCTGCACCCCAAGGAGTGGCTGTGGCCCGTGGTGACAGACCCACGGAGATTTTTAATGCAAAGAGCCTACTAATGTGAAGCCAAGAACAGCTTCAGAGACTCAAGCTGCAGCACCACTGTCTTCAAGCTAGCAAGGGGGCTGAGGATAAACACAGCATCCATGACTACTGCATGTGGCACTCGCCCTGTGATCCACAAAGTAAAATACCAAATGCATTCCCTTGCTCATATCAACCTTCACATTACTTTGGGGAATACAGGCTTGCTCAGAAATCTGATACAGAGGAGCCAGAACATGCTGGAGCCACAGCACCACCCCCCAGATGAATTCAGGATAGTTATATAGGTGATAAATTCTACTCTCATTGAGAGAGCAGCAGGGCATGGGGACCCATCATTTGTGTACTTGCCCCCACAGAGGCTCTTAGCCTAGCTAGCTGAAAAAATACAGTGTTTATGGAGTGTATTTAATGGCTGAGCCACTTCTCCATTGTACAAAACAATGCTAATAGTTCTCCCACCTTTGCCTACTTTTTTTTTGTCTTTCCTGCTTACTTTTTGTTTTGACTCCTTCCTCTCTCTCTCTGCTTCAGCTTGATTGGACTTTGATTTCTTCTTTGCCCCATGACTCTGTGTTCAATACTATCTTCTTGGATCATCTACACCAGTAGTACTGGGCACTTCTGTCCCCTCAACTGATGGGCTTCATCCTCCCCACAAAAGCATATCCCAGTAGTATTAGACCTGTTCAAGACAGCAGACAACTCCTGACTACTGTTAGATCCTTATTGTTTCATACAGGAAGAGCCTGTTTATAGCCTGGAGCTTGCAAGGAATTTGAAATGCCTTCTCCTTCCACTTGGAGGGCAAGCAGCTNTTTCCTGCTTACTTTTTGTTTTGACTCCTTCCTCTCTCTCTCTCTGCTTCAGCTTGATTGGACTTTGATTTCTTCTTTGCCCCATGACTCTGTGTTCAATACTATCTTCTTGGATCATCTACACCAGTAGTACTGGGCACTTCTGTCCCCTCAACTGATGGGCTTCATCCTCCCCACAAAAGCATATCCCAGTAGTATTAGACCTGTTCAAGACAGCAGACAACTCCTGACTACTGTTAGATCCTTATTGTTTCATACAGGAAGAGCCTGTTTATAGCCTGGAGCTTGCAAGGAATTTGAAATGCCTTCTCCTTCCACTTGGAGGGCAAGCAGCTGAAGAGAGCAGGAATCCTGCCTCCCCTCACAAATGTCTTGGCATTCCAGATATCAGCCTTACCTTTAGATCCTGCAGCCCAGCAAATGTGCTATCATATATCCCAGTGTTTACCCAGCCCGTGCAATCTGATAGGCCACCTATATTGAAGGGGGTGATTAACATCTAAGAAGGGATGGGAGGTGAACTTCCACACACCCATGATGTATTTTTGGAAGGGCAAGGCAAAGTCAGAGGGTCTTAACTAAGCTCTTTGATCATTTAAGCTTCTGGTTACCAAATAACCACCAGTATCCTTTCCATAAAGGCATTTATTCTTAGCTGCACGAATTCCCATCCCCATTTCTGCAACATTAGTGTGTACTCCTAAGCTACATCTTTCCTCCCAGCGACCCCATCATCCCCCAGCAGCTCCAATAACCCATTCCCCAAATGCTCTCCTTCTCCTGGCTGAAAACATACCGTGCATCTTGCTTGCTGCACCCTTCTCTCACCTTCTACAACATCCCAATCACTTGACGTGAGCAGCCAGGAGGACACACTTTGAGAACTGCCACTTTTAAGACTTCCACACAAAGAAAGTAAGAGAATCTACTTAATTCATGGACTTGTCATAGCTTCTCTCATTCCCCTGACAGTTGTACAGCTGTTACATTCACATCTGCTGCTAACTAGACTCGTTTTTAGCAAAGCACAGCAGGAGCTGAAGAAACCTAATTCTGGTAACATTATAATACCAGAAGTATTCCCCCACTTTCATTAACTTCATGCTCTTCTTTTTATTTTCTCCATTCCTTTTTCTTCCTCCTCCTCCTCCCTTTTTTGCTGGCATGGTGAACTGTTTCACTAGGTCAGCAGCAAACAGGAACAGCTCAGCTGGTGGCTCACATCCCTTCACTGCCGCACTAAGAGTGCAGGTGGCTGGCACTGGGTGCCTCAGAAGAGCACCAGCAAATACCAGCACCCTTAGGGTGCTTTTCCACATCAGATATCCATGGAAAAACAGTGGCTGAGGGCATGACTTCATAAGGACATGGATATCTCACACCGATCTGTAGCACGTGTATCCATCTGAAAATGGGACTCTCCACCTTGCTGTCCCTCCTGGTCAATGTACAAAATGCAGGGGGGGCTGTCATAAAGCAGTCCAGAAAAACATAAATAAAATTACAGTAAGTCAGGCTGGTGGTGATGTGGCCCAATAGGTCACTAATTAGGACATTTCACTAGAATGTGGGGAAAAAAGAAGAAAAAAAGTCAAGTTCAACATTTTCTCCATTTTACCTCGAGTGTCTTGGACAAAAGGCTCTGCCCTTCAGGCTGGAGCACATTCTAGAATGAAATTCACTCAGATCTGACAAGGAAGCTGTTTAAAATTTCAAAGGAAAACCTGTATGAGATCTAGCCCTGACAGAGGGAGAGGCAGAGGGATCCCAGCCTACGGATCCCAGCAGACTGAGGTAAGAACTAGATACCAAGTTCCTCAGGCTGTTACAAAATACAGACTTAAAGGACACTACGGACAGAGCCCAGAGACGAGGTGGCATCAGCAGCACTGGGAATCCGAGTACTGCTCTCAAAGGGCTAACAGTGGGTGCCAGGTGGCACACTGGCACTCAAACACCTTAGTATTCCCTTGCCTAATTCCTAGGTGGGTGGACAATCAAGTATTCATGTCAAGGGGAATTAGTTATTCACTGTTTTCAAGGTGTTGCGGTCTCAATCCTGCCTAGTATGAACAGAGTCAAAAAAAAAAAACCAAATAAAGATGACCAACAGTGTTGAAGTGCAGTGTAATAAATTTTGAAAGCTTGGAAAAGAGGCATAAAGGAGCTTTTCAAACAGCCAGTATAGACAAAAAGTCAGGTTTCAGAGGAAAAAATGGTGAGATTTTACAGGTTAGTATGCAAGGCAGAGCTTAGATACAGTAAAAGGTGGGGGAATCTGAGTGTCATTGTCAGGGAGAAGAGCAAAAGTTCTGGGGGTGATGAAGAGTGGTCTTGGGAAAAGGCCCAGGTTTCCCACACAGAGTTCCAGATGTTGGCGGGGGATGATGGAAGGATGGAGAAATGGTGAGACACCGAAACAAAGAGATGCTAGCACAAGATGTTGGGCAGAAGCAAAAGAAAGCAGAAGAGAGAATAGTTCAAAAGCACAGAAAAGATCAAAGTTGGTGGGGAAAAAGTAAGAGACTCCTAAAGGTGACTGAGGCAACACTAGATCTTCCTGTGAGAAGAGCTTTGGGACTATGATTTTGAAAATAAACTTTGAGGTATCCCAGCAAGTATTGGAGAGTAAGAACTTGGCAAGGCTCATGTGAATACAGGGAATACGGAAGGAGTTTGTTCCAGTCTGCAAGTTTGCAGCATGTGGAAGCGATTACAGGGATGATTCCAAGAGCAGTGCTACATCAGAGATCTGGGATAATAACATTCAATGAATAGCATAGTACAGAGTAGAGCTGTAGCCAAAAAAGAAAAAAAAATATGCCGGGAGCTGCATAAGCCTATTTTCTGAAGAGGATGTAAAAGTAGAACAGAAAGTCAAATTGAAACCTTTCATTGCTTTCACTGCAAGTTTCTGTTGTTAATGATAATTCCTCCCTCTAAAGAAGTCCCTTGTTTCACCTTTAATCATTTCAAATATTTGGACCAGTAAAGGTGAAATCAAAACTTCAACCATGAAAAAAAGCGGAGGATTTTGACCTCAGGTTCGGTGGTAAAAACTTTAGAAGTTTTTCTCCAGCAAGGAACTCTGACATCATGGATTTTCTCTCCAATTCAGGAAGAGGGGGACTAACTTAGAGATCCTTTTAAAAATACATTGAAAAAAAATTAAAAATAAAGCATTCTTAAACATTTAAATTTCACACTCAGAAAATTCTTCTTTCCAGCCAGCCAGGTTTCATTGTTCTCCTGCAGTGGCAAGACACTGTACACCAGTTACAGGTTTCAGAAATTACATACCTGCTCAGTTGATGCTCAGGGTTTTATTTTCAGGGGCCCTTAGTTCAAACCCATCAAGAGGACTCTCCCAAGTGTATCACTGAAAGTTGCTCACCTGCAAAAAAAAAAAAAAAAAAAGAAAAAAAAGAAATTAATTAAAACCACCTTTGAAAATTGCTGCGGGCCCACAGATAGGCCTACCCTAGAGGTAATGTAGCAATAACACTTTGGAAAATAATATCCTTTTCTACTGATAATTAAGGTTTGTACCAGAACTGCTTAGGTGCTTAATACCCCAAGAGAGAGAAACATTATTACTGGGGAAGAAAGAGAAAAAAAAGACTAAAAAAAAACAAACAAACAAAAAAAAACCCTGGGCATTCCTTCCCGAGTCTATTGTTTATAGCTCTGAGAGCTAACATCCTGCAATCACTTCACATGGCTTACGCTTCCAACTCTGCGGGGTATGGGAAAGTCACAGCGAGCCCAACTTTTGCAAACCAAACTCTAACCTAAAATTCACGTGCTGCCGTGCCAGTCCCATGGGATACACCTTGGGGATGATCCCGCCCTCGCCTTGCCCCAGGTTAGGATGTTCCTTTGTTACCTTGCTCTGCCCTGGAGCCTCGGGCTGGTGGCTGGCGGTTCAGGCTCCCATGCTCTGCAAGGTTTTGTGCAGGGCTGCTCAGCAGACCGCCCCGGCCGTGGCATTTTATCGGCGCCGCGCGAGGTGAGCGCAGACACGATAACGAAGCGCTAAAAGTCAACGAGGTGCCACTGACAAGGATTGAAGCCGGGCTCACGCTTCCCCACGGGCCACGTGTGTGGTGACACTGAGCAGCCCAGGCTCCTTCTCACCAGCTGCTGCCTTGGAAGGAGGCACCTTTCACCCTCTCCTGCCTCCTGTCCATCCATCCATCTCATCTCCGCTGGAAGCTGTCACGGCGCCAGCCCTGCAGGGAACAACTTTTTTCTTATGAGCGCCCCGTGGGTTCTTCAGTGAGCATTTAAGAGATTTTTAGTTGCTCAAACACGCTGATGGACGTGTACCCTGGTCGCTTCATGCCTGCCCACCTCTCCCTCCCAGGGAGGAAAGATTTGCTGCCTGGAGTGGCTGCTTTCCCAGGCAAGCACTCGCACATGCCTGGTGCAGAGCCCCCAGCAGCATGCCTGGCATACACCCCACAGAGATTAGCCCCCTGCTCAGGCAAGCCCCAAGGCCTGGGAAACCTGCTGTGACTAACAGCTTGATTAGGACTTAAGTCTTTTTCCACCAGATTTTCAGGGGAAGGTGAAGAAGCTCATAAGAAATTTATTTCTGTTGTGCATCCACAGTCCCTGAGCTGAGTTCCACACAAGAAGAGGAGGCTTAAGCATATCACAGGGCAATATATGTGTTGTTAGAGCAAAAACATCCTGCATCCATCCTTGCCATGGTGACCATTAACTCTACATGACAACAGCAGAGACAGCCTAAGTGGCCACAGACTGATCCAAGTGTTTCAAAACAACCTGAAATTTGGGAATCCGGACCCACATGTACCAGGGATGCCTCCACTGCCTGGGCTACCACAGCTGGGGCCCAGTAGCTCAAGCAACACCACTCTAGAGAGCAACCAACTCACCACAGCACTGCTACCAGGCTCTGACACGCAGCAAACCCCCACAACCTCTACAATGAGCTAAAGGACTCCCTTATATTCCCACGGGGCAGGTGTGGTTGGCTCAGCAGCTTCCTTTCCCAGCTGGTGCCAGTGAAGCCCTGATGAGCAGCCTCTGCACAGACACCCAGGTCTGAAAAGAAATGTTCAGTTCACCTCCAGGGAGTCCCCACCTGTGCAAGATTGAGCTGCACTGAGTGTTTTACCAGCCCAGCTGTAAGATCCTCTGGCACCCTGAATTTACAGTCATAGAGAGAAGAGAGAGTCACTTTTTCTCAGTGTGTGCTTGCTGGAAAACACCTCCTGAGATATCCATGCTTTCTGTTTCCTATTTTTCATAAAGACACCACAGGCAAAAAGAGTCTCTCCCTACTCCCTGAGATCCAATACAAAAACACATCTCACCAGTGCACCTCACAGGCAGCAGCAGCACAGGCAGATCCTCCTGCTTGCTCCCAGGACAGCAGGCACGGAGGGTTTAGGGGTGAGAGCTTGGTGCTGGGCCAGGCCAGCCCTCCCCATGCCACACCATGCTTGTGTTGGCAGGCACCACTTCCCGTGATGTGAAAAACACATCTGAGGCTCCCAGGAGACTTAAACACTCAGGGCTATCACTAAAGGGAGATGTTTCTTTCCCAGAAGAAACAGATTTCCTATGTGGGAACTCTGTCACACACTTAGATGTGGATGTTGACCTGTTTATATTTGCACAGGGGAAGAGGCTGTGGCAGTATCTGTGATGTGAATTGCTGTAAGGATATCTGCAAGCAACAATCAGGGACTACGTGCAGGAAAGGCCCTGCTCAAGTATCTTGTAGATACTATTTCAGCCTAATTTGAAATTATTTCTCCATTGTCTGTAATTTCTATTTCTCCCTCCACCCACACCCCTCTCTCTGGTTCCTGACAGACATCCTCAGCTCCTGATTCCTCTGTGCCATCAGCCCTCAGGCGTTTTAGTCGAGAGCCTAGCAAGCTCCTCACGGACCCCATGGATAGTGGCTGAAGGTCTGCTCCCAGCCTCAGACTGGAGCAGCAAGTTCACCAATCTGGCAGGCTTCTCCCCAGCATTTTCACAAGCACTTGCTTACCTTGTTTGAGCTTCAGGGAGTTCAGCCTGGGGTGAAGGGTAGGTCAGCTCTTATCTCGTATCCACACGCGCAAATGTAACCCTCACTGGTTCCCTTTGCAGCTCCAACAGTTCCTGCCCAGCAGCACAGCCAGGACCACGCTCTCCCCCTCTGCTGGAGCCTTTCAGTGGGAAGCAAGAAGGGCTAAAGAGCCACAGAGATGTCCTAGGGATCCCCCAGCCCTAAAGAAAGTCCTGAAGGTCTCTCAGCTTTCTCCTCCGCAGCCTTTGGCGCAGGTGAAGGAGCAGAGCCACAGTTCCCCCTGCCCCGGTCCAGGCTGGTGAGAGGAGCCCTGGGGTGATGCTCTGGGATGACAGGAGCTGGATGAAACCTCCAAAGAGGACCCTGCAAGGCCACGTGAGATTCAGCGATTTCAAAAAGCTTCGCTGGCCCCCTTCTCCTTCTGGAAAATGTTTTTAGTGCAGCTGAGGTGGATTCAAGAGTTTGAGCTACTGGATCTCACAGTTTGTTTAAGCAAATATCACTTTTGTCAATTTTCCAAATGTCTGTTCACACACAGACTGTCTTAGCATCCTGCCAGGGCTCCAAATATTCATCTATGGAGAAATTTTCTGGAAACTTGTGCCTGCATCCCTGTCTTGCCTTTTGACCAGTTTAAGACCAAACACATAAATACAAGCCCTCATGGAAATGTGGGTGTGAAAGACTGCATTCTCTAAAGCCTTGCAGATGTGTGTGATTTAGGGTGCCCTGCTCAGACCACAGTCACCTTGTGCTGACCACAGCACATCACACTCAGCTCCACATCCAAACTAGCAAATCGTATCTGTATCCCTCACTGCTGGAGGCCGCCACAGGACAAAGGCAGCAAAGCTGAGTGGGGGTGGTGTGGGAAGGGAACGGTGGAGCAGGCAGAGACACTTGGTCCCGTGTGTTTTCCTTCCTCGAAGATAAAAATTTACCCCAGTCAAATGAAAAATCAGGAACAATGCAGGAATTTTAAAGAGGCCCGAGCTGCCACCTGACTCAGCGTCTAGGCAGGATATCGATTAGCGAGGCCATTCTTTATTCCTCTGCTATTGTTCAAGGCCGGCCTCCCTCATGACAGCACCAGGCGTGGGAACACAGCAGCTTTGGTGTTAAAAAGTGCCTTTATCACCGAGCTGAGGAGAGGGGTCTCTGGGAACCAGAGATGGTTGTGCCTGATAGTCAAGGGAAGGCATTCAAACCGAGAACCTTGTTCTGGGATCTCTGAGGTCCTGGGGCACACCAACGCCATGCAGCACATCCCCCATCCAGCATTTCTACTGAGCTGTATCCAGGTTCAGGTGAGTTCAGAGAGGTCGAGGGAGAAAACACCTCTGCCTGCTAAAAATTCTTGGATTTCTCCTTGAGTTGCAGTAGCTGCCACGATGGCTGTTCCTACCAGACCTTGTTTTTAAACAAGCCAGGTTGGGTTCTGTAACTTGTGTGGCACAGCACAGAGGACAGGCTCACCACCAAGGTCCTTATCCCTCCTCCTGAGCAGGTTTTTTGCCAGTTTTTTGCAGGGTTTTTTTGGCAGGATGGGCTCCAGCCTGCACTAGCTACCACAATGATGTCAGTAGGTGAGGACATCTCCTCCTTGTTCAACAGACCAAACAACTGTAGGGTGTTACACATCTCTGCCACTTAAATTAGCCAGGTGCCTGCAGCCGACCAACAAGCCAACACAAGTCCCTACCAAGTGAGCTGACAGGCACTTACACAGCTTCCTGGTAGCTCCAGGCAAGAATAAAGAAAATCTTTGGTTTCTTGATAATTCTCAGTGCATTAAAAAGCAAGATGCTTCAGTATTTGAACACTTCTGATCCAGCTGAATAGAGGACAAACAGTGACAAAGAACCAGGTTTTCAGCCAGCCAAAATATTTCTAGCTGTCCATGGAGCCATACAGCTGGCTCCTGGTTTTATATTCGTATGTTTGTTCTTCATTGCCAAAAAAATCTTGTATGTGACCACCTTATATATACACATGGTGGTCTTTATTTTCAACTACCTTTAAGATAAAATAAAAAAATTAAAGGCCTTCAGGTACTGACTGGATAAACATCAATATATGAATTCACTGCAAAGACACCCCAAATTAAAGAGCACAGTGCACTAGGGAGTGGATCTCCAGACACAGCACGTGCTCTCTGCAGACACCAGATATTTATTCCAGCATCTAGAAATGCTCTGCAACATTGCTTCATGTGCCTGTGTAAGAATGCACAGTTTGGTAATAGTGTGATGGCACCAACTTTTTTCTGCAGGATTTCATGCTCCAGTTTCATTCTTTCCACGAATTTTTCACCTTCCCAAAGTTGAAAAGCAGTCAGGAATGAGCCAAGATTCTCCTCCTCCCATCTGTGACAAGTGGACAACCAAGCTAAACTTAGGTGTTTAATAGCTGATGGCTTCCCTTCTACAAAAAGCAGAGTTAGTGCACAAATACTGTTTTTCAAAGATGATGGACGTGTTGTCTCAGGACTGACTGCCTCCCTGCCAGCTTGCACTCAGTGCCTAGCACAGACTGGGAATTCTGAGGCCCAGAGCTTAGCTCACTATGCCCATGGAGACACCACAGACACAAAAGGCTGGAGCCACTTGGCTCTGCAAAAACCAACCCTACCCCAGCACTGACCCGCACATCAGTCCAGAGCTACACAAAGTAGCTACTGCATCAGCTCATCTGTTTAGCAAAGGTGTTGATTATGCCTTCATCCACTTATTTGGGCAGCCAGGAGTTGAGGAATCCATCACCTTACCCACTACCAAAAAGCAGTCCAATAAATACAGAAGGTTGCAATTTAAGGGATTTAATTTTTCCTCTCTCCCTGAGCTCAGTGGCGTGGTCATACTTCCATTGTCTACTTTGTGACCTTCCTCTTCCAAACCCGGTGCGCTCCCAGTGAAGGTCCATCTAAAACTCACAAACTAACAGGACCAAGGCACAGGTTCCAATATGATCCCACTACCACCAATTCTGTTGAACAGTCAGCATGTTCCCTGGCAATTTATTCACAGGCCAGTGATGCTCTCCCAGGATGATTCAGGAGGCTGACTTGATGAATAATAGCTCCCATGGGACAGCATGGACAAAAGCCCCCTGCTTGGGGTCTGAGGGAGGAAGGGAGGCAGAGGAAAGCCAAATGGACATAAGCTGTGCCACGTCATTCGTTCTCAAGATGAGCAGAGCAGTCTCTCATCAGTATTAAGACATTGTCTTTCACCTCCAGCAATAAGCCCCATGTTTGGGCAATCGTGCCTCTCTGGTCATGGAGCTGCTCACAAGAATGCTTCCTACAACCTTTTCTGTGAGGAGTTAAGGTCACCCAGGAGCCTGGAGTACTTAAAGACCATTACACTTCCTCTGCCAGTGCAGCAGCTCATATTCCTCCCAAGGGTTTCAGCTGCTACCACACCGCTTCATCCCCTGGCCATTTTAGATTGCTCCATCACAGGAGTCCAGGCTACAGCCCCCACAGGACTTGGGCCCTGGTGTCTCAGAGCAGGAGAGATGGCTCTTCGGGACAGCCTCAGAAATCCCCTGGCACATGAAAAGAAAGATGTCAAGCTAGGAGGCACTTCAACAGTTGTTCCCTAAATGGAACGGGAACTCAGAGGCAAAAATAGGCTCTGTGAAACCTGGGGACAAAGTATCCTCTGCCAAAGGAGTCTCAATCACAGAACAATGCTCCAGGGAAAGCAAACAAATCCGGAATGCCTGTATCCGTTTTTCAGGACTCCTTCTTGCTGAGAAAAGCCGGCCGTGAAAGAAAAGTTGATACACTCATTTCTAACCAGGAAAACCCAAGCAACCCAAGTGGCAAAAAAGCCATTCTGATAGATCTGCACCTAGAAAAGTAAATAAAATGTTTGTTAAAACAGAGAAGAGACCTCCTCAATGAGCAATTTAACCACCCAAACTAGGAATGTCATTGATGCCATGGGACATATGTGCCCATGCATAACATCACTTACCAGATACATGCATCAGTGGATAGATACATTTGCACTAGTTATGATTTTGGTCATGTTCTTGTCCCTTTTCAGGTCACTACCATATTATATTTGGGATATGTGCCTTTATTATATTTTTCTGCGTTAGACTGGCAAACTGCTTCATTAATTTCTTTATTTTTACTTATTCATTATCTGCAACAAATCTTCCTTCTCAAACAGAGGTAACTTGGCCCCCTTAACAGCCTGATCTGAGGATTTTTTGAAAAATAACATAAATAATTTCTCCTTTTACCACTTTTCTTGAAATGCTGAAGAAATTCTGTACATTGATATGATTTACCTGCATAGAAGAAGCTACATTGACCTCGACCTGCTGCAGACCATCTGCTCCCAACAATTTATAATCATAGCGTAATTAAGGTGGGAAGGGACATGAAGAGACTTTAACTTCTTGCCCTTTAATTTTACCACCTGAGACCAGCCTTCCTTTTTGACACCAGTTCTTCCAGCAGCCCATCTTTATTACCAGACAGACTAGGAGTCTGGATGGTGGCAAAGCTGAGGAGGGGTATAGCTCAGAGGACAAACTGTTATCAGACAGAGCTGCTTGGAGGCTGCTCTGTGTAACACACTAAGCCTCAAACAGGTCCAGAACTCTGAGCCATTTAAGATGGCGTAAGGTACAGAAGTGATGGGTCTTCTCTGCTGTGTCTCCATTCTACTTCACAGCACCTCAAAACCCAGCCCAGAATGAATTTCTCTATATTATCCACACTGACTGTGTGAGCTGTGACCATGGTCACCACAGTTCTGCTCCAACAACTGGAAATGCTGCAGGGCATTTCTGATCATCACCAGCTGGCTTCAGCCACTTGGACAGGAGGTAACAGCAGAAGACTAAAGGAAGCAGAAGGCCCAGGAATTTCCATCTTTGGAGAACTCTGACCATTGCCAAGGCCAGATAATATTAATATTGGCATCACATTAAGTTTCTTCATCTCCATCTTCTTTTCTTTTCATAGCTGAACCATCTCACAGCTTTGCTGTGCTTGGAAACAAAACGTGAGTTCCCATGCCGTTCAGCACAGAGCAGATTGCCTGCACAAAGCAGGCCAGATGCCAGCCCACAGATCACCACTGACCTCTGCATGGATTCCTCTAAGGCTGGTGTTTCTGCTTACACAGCTGCAGGCTCCTAGTTCACATCACTTTGGTAGCTGAAAGGTAATTTTGTGCCATTCCTGTGCTGGAGTTTTCACAGGGGTCCACTTTTCAGGGTGGAGAATAATTATTTTAAACTATATTAAGTGGTTTATCAAAGTATCTTTTTTTAATGCTAGAATGATCAGAGTTCTGAGAGGAGACGGAGAAACGGAAAGGATTGCTCAGGTGGAAGGAAAAGCTGCGTGACCTGAATTAGAAAGGATTTGACTGGAAGACTGGCTTGGATTTGTTCAGACCTACCAGATAGGAATGGGAGAAGAACTTCTCTCAAAAGTATTTGGGATAGGGCTGTAGGGAGTGTGAGAGAAAGCACCTCATGGGGCCAGCATGGACAGCCACAGGAGCTCCAGGAAGAACACGTAAGTCAGGTTTAGATTTGCCCTAGACTGCGGTGCTTTGAGAGTTCTCCGGCTCTCAGGAATCTGATGGCATTAAGGCATCAGCAGCTACTCTCAAGGCAGCATTTCTCATGTTTTCCAAACAATTTGGGAACTGCAAATCGGTGCAGATTTCTCAGCTCAGTAATTGTGGTGTTGCCTCAGCATTTTTCTATGAGGATACTTCAAAGCCCTTCAGATTCTCTCCCCAAATGCAGCCATCCATCGTCCTCCAAGAAATCCCAGACCTTACTGATTATTACCAATAAAATTATTGATGTTGGAAATGCTGATACAGGAAGAAGAGGCTATTTAGGATCGTTTTACCAGATGCTTGTTGAGCGATACTACACCATTTCATGCAGCACATCGCAAAACCTCTTTCTTCCCTGCTGTGTTAAATTGTTACTTTCCCTGAGGGAGAAACATGGCTCTCCACAGATCTGGCCTGAGAGGAAAGTGGGGAAAGAGTGTGGGAATAGCAGACAACATCAAGGATTCCCATTTCCCTATTCTCTGCTTCTTGTGAGCAATCTTGCATGGCTTTTAACCACTGCCACTCGTCCTCTGAAGTGCTCTTTCATTGGCCACATCCTGTGCTGTCTCTGGTTTGGTGGCAACACTCCTAAATACTGAGAGCATTGTCACAAAAATCAGTCTTGGGTTCCTCTTGGGCTGAAAGAACCAATTTACTGCTCTCCTTCAACAGCCATAGGATAATTATAGGAATCCCCTATGCCATATCACATGGGTATCACATGCAAAAACCATCTATCCTACTAATGTGCACTGCTTAGGCAGCTCTGTTTCTCACACACAGAAAGACGAAACTGATCACTCCCAGCCAGGAAAAAAATTGCTTATTATTTTGATAGCTATTTTTTCATATCCCAGTTGAACATGAGGGGTAGTTTTTAAGGAAAATAAATTTCGCATTTGTTACTGAGAAGCCAAACAGAATTGAAAGATTCAGAGCAAAACCAATGAATTTATAGCTACTTCAGCTTGTTTCAATCAAGTTTAAATATCTCCTCCTTTTTCACCATTCCAAGGAAAACAACAAACATCAGCAAACAAACACAATCCTGTCTGACATCACTTACTGGTCAGATTTTATCCCCAGCTTTCTGCATGAGCTCATACAGAGGTTTTTCTGAAGTGCAAGCCCATTTTGAGAACATCTGTCAATCACCAAAACAGGGAGATTAAAAACATCAACCCACAAATGAAACATTTCAGTACAGGTAGCAATTTGGGGGATAGTTTTCTAGGTGTCCTATGGTCCTACTTCATCTTTGCCTCCCCTTAGCATTAAAAACAAGGAGCTCCAGCATGCAAAGGACCCAGTGAGAATGCAGTGCCTGGATCTATATGGAGCAGGGCATCACACTATGTATGAGCACCGGGAGAGAATTCAAATTAAATTAAATGGGAAGCTAAGTGGAGAAAGCTCTTTTAGGTCACTGGCAGGACTTCAGCCCTCAGAGAACTCCCCAGCCTCCTCCCCACTCCTTGTAGCTTTGAACATGAGCTTGTGGCCACCTGGAGAGCCAGCAGGGCTCCCTGCATGGCTGTGGGGAGAAGCCAGGGCACCATTTCCTTGCCTTTGTGGCTGCAGGTGACTCATGCACACACCTGTTTCCTCTGCAGCCTCTCACCTCTCTGGGCAGCGGGGGCTGGTAGAAAGTCAGACAGGGTTTGACCAGGAAACCCAGGTGTCCAGAAAAACAATCAAGGAGATTTGAATTGACCAAATCCTTCAGCCTTCCAGAAAGCAAAACTGGGTACAAATCTTTTCCAAGCTTCCCTCTGATAAATCCTGAAGACACTACGTGCCTGATGCATCCGTGCGAGAGGATTTGCCTCCATGCAGCCACAGAGAAGTGCAGCATGAAGGAGCAGGGTTACCTGCTTCTCTCACAGTGCTCATGGCACACTTTGGAAAGGGAAGCCCTTTGAGAGGCACTTTCCCTGCCCCACAGCACTGCTGGGCTTGTGAGCTCTTGCACACGCATGGATATCTGGTCTTCTGGTATAAAATGCACCCTTCTAATCTGCTTGGGCCAGCAGTGTCCTCCTGCCCCATCCATTTGCTGTGATTTACTTTACAGAAGGCTTCAGAATCCAGCCAAGACACATCACAAAACTGCTGGGAAGAACCGTTACTCATGGATTTCTGCAATTAATCGAGTTCTTAATTCTACCCGGGAGGTCATGCCTTGAGATTCTTTCAGGCCATCACAAAAGAGAACAAGCTGGCTGGGAGCAGTAAGCACCATCTGAGAATCCTCCCATAACTCCGGCTGTTTGCTTTTCAGTTTCACTCAGCATCATCCAGGCACATGTCTCTTTTCCCTCAAATCCTTGCAACTCCTTCTTCCTCTGAAGCTGACTTGCAGGGAAAGCTCTAGAGATCTTTGCCTTCAGAGCAGATGCAAGTCCTGATTTCTCTTCCCTCTGTGGAGAGTGCATAGAGCAGGCTGAGGTCCTTCTACCCCACAGCTTGCTTTAGGAAGAGACATGTGCCTGTGATTCTTTCCACCTCGGCAGACTTTTCCTAAAGCCTCAAGATTTAGAGCTGGGATCTTGCAGCAGCACAACTCCTTAACTCCAGGATGGGAGAGCACATCCCAGGAACTTGGTGCCAGCACTGGTGCCACACGGCTGCACGTCACAGCCTTCTGGGGCAAGTTGTCCCCCAGCATCCATGCATCCAGCAGAGTAGGAACCACTGTCATTCCAGAAGTTTCTGAAAAACCATGTTGGCTCCTGGAAGGAAAAAAAAAACCAGGAGTTTCAACAATCGACAGCATTTTTCAGTCTATGGCATTTGTACACGGAGGGACCTTACCCACACAGATGGCCCCAAGCTGTAACTATATCGAGTTACTCACATGACCAAGTCTTTGCAGGATCTCAGCCTCAGGGGCTACCAAGAGCCCAGCAGTCCTGAGAGACTGACACAAAAAGGCTCTCACAGCTCACATTCAGGAGAGAAACACTACTTACTAGAACAAAGCACAGATTAAGTGATGCCAGCCCAGATGATGGAGATCCCAAATAAGTGCAAAGAAAACATTTTTCTGCTGCCAGAACACCATCATGCGATTTGCATGTGGCATCTCTCCCTGCAGAGGCTATGGAGAAGTGTATCCACTATCTGCTGTCTGCCTCGGAATTCCCCCAGGAAAGCTGGCCTGGCTGGCAACGGAGGGTGCCTAACTTCCAGACTATTAAATTACACTGCAACCAATGCAACTCAAGAATGTACTTAATTTTAAGTAAAGAACTACAGACTGCAATGAACTAAGATGCTGCATTGCTCAGTGCCCTCCTTTGGCTGATTTGTTTACCAAGGCAGTATCCCAGAGGGACAGAAATTACAGAAACCTTCTAAAAGCTGCAAGGATACCTTAAATAAATGGAAGACTGTTGCATTTACATTAAAATTACCAAGTTTTTAAGACCCAGTTTCTTAGGCCCTTCCAGAGACAATGCACTCAATTTGACTCTTTTATAAACACCTAACCTGGATGAATTAAAAGGAACATATAAACCAAGATCTTCTATCACTTGCCAATACAAGATGCATTATTGCCCCAGGCCTCAGAGAAAACTGCAGCTTTGCATTCCCGCTTTTAGTTAAGCTAATGAGGAGAAGAAGGAAGAGAATTTTTGAGGTGGGCTCTTCCTCCTTTCATCTGAGAAGTAGTTACTGAGCTGTGCAAAGCCTGTGTGCGTAGCTCTGCGAGCTCAGTACCTCAGCGCCTGAGCTCCTAGAGACTGCACTGCCGAAAGGAGAGGTGAGTTCTTCCTATATCCTCCCTGGAAGTTGGCCAAACACTCAGTTAGCAGAGGGCCCTCTGAAAAAGGGATATGGCTTTGCATTGGGTAGAGTTTGCAAACGCTTCTCAGTTACCTGTTTTATTCTCTTCTTGTTTCGTTGCAAACAATGAAACTCCTCAGGAAGGCTCAGGCTCACAGACACTTTGTGCTCGTGACTCTGATGGTTTGGCTGCCCATTCTTCTCACCAGCCACATGCCAGCGTGCATTCAGTGACTTCATGGTGTGGCTGCTTTGGGGGAGCTGGATGGGGAAGCAGACTGCAGCTGCTTCTGAAGGATATAAATATTTTTTGCAGTCGAGGGGCTCCAGCAGTCCAAAAGGGTCAGGGACACCTGGGCTCTATTCCTGGCTCTCCTGCAGACCTGCTGCATTGTTTCGCTCCTTTCAGTAGCTCTAAATGAAGACCTTTTCCTGCCCAATTTGTTTTCTTAGGTGTGAGGCTTCCACTTGAAAATTCGAGCCACATTTGGGGTGATGGGACTGGCCTGTGAAAGCAAGCCCAGGCATTCATTTGATAACATATCCCACAAAAGCCATTGCACTGGTGAACACTCGTGGTGTTCATGCCTCACAGGCCAACCTTACTCACACCATTTACCAGTTAGCCATCTGCTCCCTTCAGATATTATTTTATGGCTTTCCTTTGTTTTCACTAAGGCCCAAACAGGAATGAAATTGTGGGTCCTGTAGCTAGCCCTTTTAAATAAATAGTCCTGCCATCACTCTAATAAGTTTGACAAGTTGGTCACAGGCCCTGGGCAGGAAGCTAATAAACTTCAAGTTGCTTTTCTATTGTTTTCCTAAAACAATTTGACTTCCTTTCTGATAGCCTCAAATTCCTTCAATAAAAATAGAGTAGCTGGGAGCCAGGGGAAGAGCTGAACCTGAGCCAAGTTGTGCTTACAATGCCGCCTGCGTAAGATCACATTTTATCCTGATCCACGAAGACCCTTTAAAAGAATAGCAGGCAGACAGCTGCCAGTGCATGTCAGGAACAGCTCAGGAGTGGGTCTCCCCCAGCACTGGTCCTCCAGGCTGCAGGGGATCTCCAGCCAGTGAGACAGTGTCAGACCACAGGCTGAGCTCCTGGGAGCTGACTGGGCTTTGCTCACCCTGCCCGGAGCGTCCTCCCTCAGACACTACAGGATCTCTCCTGGGAGCCGAACGCTGGCAGAGAGGTGGGCTCCAGCAAGACCAAAGGGCTGTGCTAAAGCTCACCCACCCTTCAGTCAGCTTTACCTGTTCCTCTCTCTACCTGTGCAGGCTCAGCAAAAAGAGGTAAAGGTCTGTTCTTTCTTTTCTTCTTTGGGAAACATATCTATGTATATATGTATACACACATATTTCTGTCAATCAACATTTCATCCAGCTGGAGGTTTGCAGGACAAGAGGAATGTCTGGTGGCTAGGGAGATGAGGACTCCTGGCTTTAAAATTACTTGCTGATCCTTCAGACAAATCCTTTATGCTCTCCAAGGTCTGGTTCCTCCACCTGTAAAGCAAGGAGGGTGTTTATGGGAGCTGCAATTTCATTATCATCTGCAAAGCACTTCTCAGCTACTCAGAGATGCTGCAGAGTTGAGAAGTGGAAGCAGAAGGGGTGAGGGGGCCGTACTTTGTTTCCAGTAACATAAAGCTGACAACTGAGCATTTACTTTGGGATGGATGGCAATTTCTCCTCAGCGAGATGAAAACCTCTTTCAGTTTTTCTTGCTGAAAACTTTACTGGCAAATGAGTCTGACACATAGTGATATTTCACAACTTGCTGTTTCTTGTTTCCTCCTTTCCCACTCTGTGCTGGTATGGTACTCTGGGCTGGGAAGAGGAAAACATCCATCCATATGGAATAATTTGGGATTTTTTACTAAATAAGGAACTGTGACTACAAAACTGTTCTTGTTCAGGGGCCTTTGCTACTCCTCTTCCCTTGGGCCCAGCCTGTCCTTGGGAATTTGCCTCCTGCTGGAGGATGCCTTCAAACTGTCTCCAGAGGTCTAATGTATAACAGAGAACTTCTCTCTCTGGCCTTCTCTTTCAATCACATCCATGCATGGGGATTTGAGATAAAATGTCTCACCAGGAAGGCACCATCCTTTGGTGCTTTAGAGAAGGCACAAGAGGTGCCTGTCCAGCATGGAACATTAAGAAGAGCCAGAATAAGTGCAGTGCTGTGGCCAGGCAGCAGAGATGAACTCAACCACTGCTGAGTGGTGTTTTATTCTAAAATTTCCCAATGCAGTAAACCTGACGTCCTCCCCAAGGACAAAGTCCTCGGTAATGGCAGGAATGTACGAGACATTTTCCCTTCAGACAACCTCTTTCAGCTTTCACATCTCAGGAGGGCACCTACCTGCATTTGAAACAGCCTTCCAGCAAAGCCAGATGCTCTGGGAACATCTGTTTTATGCGAGGAAGCTCTTTCATATGTGAGCTCTCACCTACACTATGGCATATTTGCAGACCTTCTCCATGCATTGTCTTGGCTTGCTCTTCTTGTTAGTTTAAATCCCAGGCACAGAATGAATCCCTCCATTACATATCCATGGGATCAGTGCTGAAAAACTCATCACACAAACTCTGCTTCAGATTTACCTGGCTTTTGTATGCAAGGATCTGGTAAGGCAATAAGGCAAATACAGGAAATAGAATGAAAAAGGTTCAATCCCTTTGAATAACAGGCAAGTACCAAACAAATGGCCTTTTCTAAACTTACTAAACTCTGTCCTAAATCTCATTAGGTTTCCACCCTAACCTGTGCTGCTAAAATGCTGTTCCAGCATCTCCTTGCCTGCTCTGTTGCTTAGAAACCTTCTGATTTCCAACCCAAATTCATTCATGGCCAATTTATATCTATTTATTCTTGTGCCACATTGTCCTTTAGCTTATGTAGCTCTGCTCTCTCCCAAGCACTTACTTTCCCAGCCCCCAATTCCTAAAAGTATTTATAGGCAGCAAATCTCTCCTCTCTTAACCTTTGTTCTGCCAGACTAAGTAACTAAGCTCTCTTATAGTATTCACCCTGCAGGCACATCACACCGTGGTTTAATTACTTTGTGTAGCTGCACTAGCATGAAGTTCAGTGCAAAATAATTAATGCTGAAAAGCTCAAACTGGTACCACATCTATTTTCAAATCAGCTCAAATATCTCTGTGCAGTCACTGCCGTGACTGATAAGCAAACACGCTGCTGGCTGAGACACCCTCCATCTCTCTGACCACCCCGCTGCCTTCCTCTGCACCTGCTCCAGGCTGAATATCCTCCTTGAATGTGGGGAAGCAGCACTGCAGACACTCTTTGGAGAAGTCTCATCCTCTTGGATGACATTACTTCCACTCACTGCAACTGGAAATGCTGCTACATCCTCGAAGACTGCTTGGCTTTTTCACCCCTACGTAGCATCGCTGGTTCCTCCTCCTTTGAATCACAAACTTCCCCCATCTTTCTCCATCCCTCTCTCCTGGGAGATGGAGATTCCTGTTACTCTTCAAGCAACAAGCTCCTAGTGTGTGACTTTGCATTCTCCCACTTAACCTGACCTTGATCACGCCAGTCACAAAGAGCCTTCAGCTCTTGCAGTGCTGGAATCCGCCTCTGCCCTCATGATACCTCCCAGCTTTGTTTCATCAGCAGATTTCATTAGTATTTCTACTTTCTGTGCCAAGGTAATTAACAGAAATTTTAAAAAAAGATCAGTCCTAAGAGCAATCTTTAAGCAGCCTCATAGATAATTTCCCTTCAACCTATTAAGGAACTGGTGTATCAGTTCTGTCAGTCTCTTCCTCACTTGAGGATTTATTTAATAATCCCTGTCTTCTTCAGCTGAATCTTCTACACTAATTTGTTTCTTCTGGGACACCCTATCATACAGTTTACTGAACTCCAGGTAGATAAGGTCTGCTATGCTTCTTTTACCTAGGGGGTCAGGAATCCTAATCCAAGAAACCTCTTAACTTTTGATCAAAAGATAGTACTTGTTGTCTTATTTTCCCTTTCCCTTCTGGCTTTATTTCTGCTTTTCTTCAAAATACATTGCCCAGCATCACAAACTGCTGTGATCTGGGAGCTGCACATGGCATGCTGTCAGCTGTTCTCCTCATTCCCACTGTCTGGGGCAGCATTCTCTTCCACTTGCTCTCCTCACTCAAGTCAGACAAGTTTTGCATAACAGGCTCTTGGGAAGGGGAGTCAAAATTCTTCCTCCCTGCTTAAGAGTGGGCAAACTAGCTATTTTTCTAGCTGAGGGGCTGGAGAAGCTACCAGGACACCTCTGTTTTCTCTTGAAGAGTGTGCAGTAGAGAAGGGATGACAGATTGAGGGGCTGGCTGAAGTGTCCATACAACATCTCTACACACCCTTCTGTCTTTTGCCTCCCTGTCCACCTTCTACCATTTCCTTTCTCTGCATCAAAACCCCAACAGTTGCCACCAGCACCAAAACAAAAAGAGCTCATAACAGGTACCTCCTGTGCATCATGCATGTGTTGGACAGAAACCTTCTCTCCTCCCTCACACATTCAGCAGAACCAGACTGTATCTGCTGGATTCAGGATTGCCTCTGCAATCCGGAGCAGAGGCAAACTGGGGAGCAACACTCTGCTTTGCCACACAAAGGAGTGAGCAGGGAGAACCAGACCTGATCCCCCTCAGTGTACAGCACAGTGTCAGCCACGCAGGGAGGCGAGCGCATTGCAGACAGCTCTCTCACAGGACCTGTCTCTCTACAGCATGTGAAAAACACTTGACAAGCCTTATCCCTAGCCTATCCCAAAGCCATCTGTGAGCTAGACCTGTATTATTAACACCTTTTTTTTGGACACTTCTATGATGAAGTCCTTGACAATCTCACTGGCATAAAATCAACATGACTTTACATAATAATGCTTCACGGAAATTACTCCAGAAAGGCAAAAAACTGGAATAATATTCTCCTTCCCTTGAATTTCCATCACGGATACACAACTACCACATAGGAGAGGGAGAAACAAGTCCAGAAACATTTCTATTTTCCTGAAACCCACAGAAGGGCTTTCAATAAAGTTAGAAATGAAGCAGCAGATGCCTATAGGTTTCTCCATACCAGGAGGTTACTGAGCTGCTGTGGGAATTTACTGTGCACTCTATGTTCTGCATCCTGCACTAACCATCAGTGAGGATTACAGCCCTCTTGGAAAAGAGTTGCACTCCTAACTTCAGAGCGAGAGTGTGCACATAGGACATGCTTCCAGAGGTAGCCTCTGCACAGAACTGTCCCTTTGTAGACTGGCTTTCAATCTTGTGACTAAAGGAGGTATTAAATTAGTGGGAGAAAAATTATTAGAAGAGTTGCCAGCACTGTGTTTTAGTCCCTGGCCTGCTTTTATTTCCTGATCTGCACTTGCTGATGCATAGAGACCACCAGGCACTGTTCTGGGTGAGAGATATCTGGCCTGGGAAGGATTGCTGGAGGGATAACCACCAAAGCTTGTGTGCAGCAAGTCAGTTCTCAGGTCAGCAGAGCCTTCTGTGCAAACCTCGCTCTCCTGCTATTGGTTCTCTGCAATCCTTATCAAAGCCAGAAGGCATCTCTGATTCTGCCTCCTCGCTGGGTCATTCCTGATGTGCAGGAATCAGAGGCTCAGCTTGACACATGCATGAAATACAAGACCTTCAGACACTTGATACGCCAAAAACATTTTTAAGAGAGGCCCAAATGCTTGTGCATCCGACAGTGTGTGCGGGGAGGTGGTGGTACAGTGGCGTGACAACAACCACCTCTCTTGACAGGCAGGTTATTCTCTATTTATCAGTAAGGGGCATGTAAAAAGTCCCTGGGAAGCACTTGGTGCCCTTTAGGACAAGGCTGCAGCTGTGCTGGGCCACCAGTCCAAGCCAGCAGAGCGAGCTCTGTGTGATTTGAAGAGGTGGAAGACCCTGCTCCACATGAACTCTGCTTTGCCAGAGTAAGCTTGAACGAGTCAGAAATGTGTCCTTTATTGGTTGAATTGTCCTTCTTGCATGGAAAAAGCTTTCCAGGGTCTGGCTGGTGTAACTGTGGGGCAAGCCTGTCTCTTTTGATTTGAGGAAGGCTTAGACCATAGAATGTTGTCTGTGGGAAGATGTGCAAAGGAACAGTGGCAGCAGCGACTGGAAGGGACTGCGCGAAGCCAGCAGCGAACGCATCCTGTCGGCATGGGGAGGGTGGCACAGGGAGAGGCTGAGAATGGAGAGGGAGGGATGAGATCCGTGGTCTTTAAAGGAAAAATAACAGGAAACCAGGTTTGAAAATAGAAAGATTAGGCTGGAGGGGGCGGGAGAGACAAGAAAAGTAGGTGAAGAAAGAAGAGAGGGAAAGGCAGAGAGGCAGTGGGGAAGACAGAAAGTGACACAGAAAGGGGGTGGAGAAAAAGAGAGGAAGAGAGAGAGAGAGAGAGAGAGGGAGAACCATATTAAAGGAATGAAACGAAGCAACTGAGGAGGACAAGGAGTTCAACTTAACTACAAAAAAGGAAAAGTGCTAAAGCAAGGAAAGGAGACTGAAGACAAGATACTGGAAATCAGGTAGGCAACTATGAGGGGGAAATAATAGAACTGCAGGAGTGCCGATGGTAGATCAAGTTATTACACTCAAGGGGAAAACAGCATGAGGGGAGAAAAGGATTCGGAGAGGCAGAAAAAGGATGACCAAAAATAACTTCAGAAATTTACTTTTTCTTTCATTTTCTCTTCAAAACATTCCCACTAGTAACATGGTGGGCTTGGGACGTTTTAAAAATTAAACTGTTTTGCCACAGGCAGTTACGGAAATAACAAGTAACTTCCCTGCGATGAACGTAGATACCAATAGATTCCAATGTATAGGAAAGCAGGATAAGAGCCCCAAACATCCTCCCTCAGACAGTATAAAGTGCAAATTGTCATTTCTGTCAGATCCCATTTCAGCATGCTGTCAAGCTGCTCGGGGGATGGTGGTGAAGGGAACTCTTACCTAGGAGAGGCTCTCGGGGCATAAACACTTTATCAAGTGTCTGCATTAACTGCCTGTATTCTGCAGTGTGCGGGATGCTTTCAAAATATTGCAGTTTCTTTTCCTTGGGAGGGTTGTGTCCTGGCTGGTCTGTGCCGTGGAGCCTGGGAATGTAACTCCAGCGTAGAGAAGTGCCTTGCTGGTATCTCGCAGTCACACGTTCTGTGCGCGCCGCCAGCGAATGCCTTTCTCCTCCATCCCGACACTGCCCAGGGCACCCTCAGCAAGGAGGCACAGACCTGAAGGGAAAAATGTCCTCTCCCACACCAGCAGCTGCTGCTTCTTTTTGTTTGCCTTCCTAACTTTTTCCCCCCTTTTTGTACTCGGAATAATGATGCAATTACATTTTCATAAATTAACACTGCTTTTTCAAAGAATAGCCCACCTTGAGATAACGGTACCCCTATACACCCAGCTGGAAAGGAGCAATCTCACTGAGTGTAGAGGTTCCCCACTAATTGCCACCTCAGATCAGTGGTGGCTCCTTTGATTTCCTAAAGGGTCGTTTGGCTGCCCATTTGTCGTGTCTAAGGAGCTTTGTGGCATCCTGGTTTAAACAACTCAGGTAAACTGAGGCAGTGCCTCTGTCCCTGAAGTAAAAACCCTTAGAGGATCATAGAAGTGGCTTTTCTGGACAAACCTCAGCTAAAAAGGTCTGGTGCTGAGCGAGCCTTAAGCCTTGAACTCCTCCTCTGCGACGATAAACCCATCAAAATTCCTTCTGAAGCAGTGTCTATGAGAGTTTTTGTCATTGTTTGGCTACTGACAATTCCCCCTGTCTTTTCAACAATTATTATTTGTTTTATTGATTTATTAATTAATATCTGTACACATTGAATTAAGGTAAGTATGTTACTATAATCAATAACACTTTTAATACAAACATTCTTGTTTTAACTAAATTCTTAAGATAATTAGCGATCCCCCAGTCTCCAAAAAGGAGACTTTTCCTTACTGCTGCTATATGTTCCTCTCCTTAAAACTAAAGAACTTCATGCATGTAACATATATGTGCATATGTGTGTGCAGCTAGAAGCAGCTTAAACAGCAATTCAGGAGCCTCACAGTATTCAGTATTTGTACCAGGAGCCAAAAAACTCTGCATTTGCTGCTGTTTTCAGAATCTACTCTGAGAAGAGCACACATTTCTAACTTTGTTCCCCTTTTCCTTGGGAGCAGAGCAGTACTTTAGGAGAATTCCTGAGGCTTCAGGGTTTAAAATACTCATCAGGCTCCGGTCACTTGGGAACTATGTTAAGTATTCCTGTTACTATAAGTATTTGCTTTTTTTTTTTTTTCCACTCAACAGTATATAATATCACCATATTTTTAGTATCATGGGCATTAAAAAATTTAAATTCTGATAGAAAATATAGAACTTCATACCTTCGCCTCTGTTCTTTTTTTGACCTTCAGACAGATTTCACACATTCTGCGCACATTTGCCCATTTTCTGACTTATCTTGCAGCATTGAAAATAGACAAGGAGGAATGAGTAATTCAGCACTACACTATGTCATTAGGGAGCACATTTCGGAGACTGCTCCACACTTTGGGTGCTGTTACATGAGGCACGAGGACAGAGGCTTAACATTAGAACTAATTCTCAGGAGACAACAGAGAGACTTCAATCTTTGGGCTAAGAATTCATAAAAAGAGGGGGAAAAAATCAATGTTATTGCTATTGATAAGCAACAGAGAAATCTCTGTGAACAATACTCAGCATGCCAGCTCTTCCCTGAAACAAAGAAATATTCATGCCACACAGCAAGCAATGAGCAGAGAGATGCACGCTTTTAAGTGTCTCTAGTGTATCTTTGAAGAGAGGTCAGGGGGTTTTAATGCAAGAACTGCAGGGTTTACTCTTACATTTCTGCCTTTCTCCATTTTTTTATGTCACTATGGACAAGCCTTGAGAATGGCTGAGAATTTCCACATGAAACTGCTCTCCCTTAGAAGCAGAAAAGCTGACAGATGCCTTGGTCAGGGCACAGGGTCGCTCAGAAAGGGAAGCAGTCTGGCAAAGTGACCCCTGCAGAGCTCCAGGGTCTTCTGCTGCACTCAGATGTCTGGTGAAGAAAGGAGGGAATAGCAGGATGGGAGAAAAACTGTCTCCAGCTTGTAATCAGATAAAGCTATCCAAGAGAACTGGGGTTAATTCTTGCTTCTTACTCCAATTTCCTCTGTCATGATGGGGCAAATCACTTAAGCCACATTCCCCTACAAATGCCCCTTTCTTGTCTTTTGGATATCTGATTTCTATGCATGGTGCAACCAGTGGAAGTGATAAACTCTCCCACTCCAGCATAAACCAGACAGAGCTCTGCTTTGAATACCCATTATACACTGCTAAGTACACCGGGAAAAAAGCACCAACAGATTAGCAGCATCACCAAAGAGCTTCCAAAATTAATGAACAGTTTTTATCTTAATCTCTCACTGCTTTAGTTCCTCGGCTGCACAGCCGATCTAATACCATCTCCTCACCTCTGGGTGGTAATGAAAGTAAGTAGATTTATAATTGTGAGGCGATCAGATACTGTTGTGATGAAAGCCATAGGAAAACCCATGAGGAAACTAATAATTCTGTCTTTAGAGCTGGACTTGAATAACGTACAGTAAATGAGGCACAGGCCACCCACTGAACAATGAGGAGAAAACAAAACATTGAATAGCTGCTGTTCAAGAAAGCCCCCGCCAGGCTGGCACAGAACAAGGCAGGCATCCTGTGCAAAGAATGAGGTGACAATGTGAGGATGTGGTTAAGGACTCTAAGAGGCACAGGCACAAAGAGATTGAATTAAGATTACTGAGAACAGTAACCCCAGCGTTTCCTAACTCCCTACTGCTGGGCTTTGCCAATTTAGTATTAGTTGGTTTCAAAGGGGGGAGGGGGGGTGTGCATATAGATGTGGTACATACACTGAGTACAAAAAATAATCCACTCACATAGCCAGACTGAGGCAAGGATACAGCAGTGAGGCTGGAGTGTGAAAAGAATCCTACAGATTTTTGGAAAGAAGGAAGAAATGAGATTTGACAAGGTAGTAATAAGTGGGAAATGGATAGTCGCTGAAAATTTCCCCTTTCTAAGGCTGAAAGCATTAGCAATTTGGGTGCTGTATAGAGTTAGCTGGTCAAAACTGCCAAAAAACTGAGGCAAGGCTCTCTGGGGGAGCTTGACTGTAGGGAAACTACGGGGAACTGATAGGCAGGGAGATGCTGGGGTGAGAGGAAGGAAGGAAGAAAGGATGGGAAAAGTCTGAATGAGAGCTCTCTCCTTCTCCCATTACCTCTCCAGTCGGTTTCATTTCAACACTATAACAAGTTGCATCTCATGCAGTCTATAAACCAGCCTAAAATCACATGAGCAGGTTTTATTGCTGCTATACTGTGCCCAATGTGAGGCCTGCCATCACTGCACATCTCCTTACACCAGCCTTCCCCACTGACTGAGCAGTGCTTGAGATCAGCTTCTCTCAGCAGAGCTCAGGAAGAGCTTTTGCTACAGCAGCCCCCAACTTTCTCAGCTTGTTTTTATTTTCCAGAGCTCCCTATGCCCTCTTTGGCTATCTCCTCACCTGTATTTCACTCACTTTAGGCTGCCCAATTCAGATTCATCTGCAAATTCATAAAGGTCAGCTTCTCTCTGCAAAGATAAAAATACTGGAAAGAGCATCAAGTTTCCAGCATTTACACTAGAGAGAGAATTTATGGAGGTTTTTTCCTAGCAAAAAGCACAATGACCCTTCATTTAGTTTATCCCAAGTCCAGTTTTGTCACATCTGTTGGGCTCTATAGGGACCCACATTTCTCAAAGGCAAAGAGAGAGAATCCCAAGAGAATTAGAAGGTGCTCCCTGCATTTTAAGTGTAAGCCTGGATACCACTATCATGTAACTATTTGATGCCAGCTTTTCAAAGATAGTGGCATAAATTCATCCCTCAGCTTGACTCATCTGAGTTCAAGGTCTCTTCTCTTCTTGGTCTCCTGAGACTACATCAGGCAGAGCTTGGCCCTAATATTTGGATGTATGGAAGCACAGGGGGAGGAATAGCATTAGATGTTCTGGACAGACAACTAATAAAAATTCAACTGACTGGGAGTCTGCAGCTTCCACCATCGCCTCAGATGAAAATATTCTACATATTATTATCATCTGTGTGTGTAACACATCCCTGATGTACACACTTGAAGGTGCTGAGTGATTCCCCTCCGTCTGTGTCTCTGTGTGCGTCAGGGTTGTGTGCCTGTGTGTGTAGGAGGTGACGGGTCGTTCAACTCCCTTATCTTCTCACCCACTCTCTTCTTCGTGAACTCTGAGATTTTCCACATTTGGAGAGGAGGGGGAAAGCACACCTCGTCAAGGAATAACAAGCTGTCTGCAGCTACAAGTAGGGCCAGTGGTCTGGATACCAGTATGACCCTTCCAGAAATTGCAGTGAACTTGGGAGGAGCAGAAAGATAAGAAACTTTGGATGTCTCTCTTCTAGGACAGGAGCTGTTAACACAGAGCTGTTCTCCTGTGAAATTTCAGTGCTAGAGTCAAAGTCACTCTGATACTGGCTCAGCACAGGACTTTGACCCCAAGGAACTAGAATGGAACCTATGCAAACACGTCAATTCTTTTTCTTTAAACAGCACAAGTACAAAGCTATTTATTCCAGGCTCATGTGCGGATCAGTTACAAATTTGGCTAAAGAACTGGCCTGATTCAGGCAGAAGCTTATCATAAGCATATGCATGCATATATGAAACCAGAGAGATGGTGTTTGGACAAAAATGCCTCATAGGTTGTTGCTTGTCTATTGTATATCCATAGGAAGGAGCCAACACCAGTAAACTCTGAACAAAAAGATACCTGCTGAGATGGGCTTTAGCATCACAAATCCTCTGTAATCCAAAGCATTGCACCCACTCTGCACAGTGCATTTCTAACTCTATCCATCATTTAATGTTGTAAGCCACATGGCAAAACAAAACAAAACAACACAAAACAGCACAAAACAAAATGCTTCTAGTTCTGCCAGGTGTACCTGATACAGAAGGGCAGCAGGAGAGGGTTTTCTTTCAGGTAACCAGGACAGTGTTGTCCCAGGGCACAGGAGAGGAGGGCTGTGGTCTGTAGAAGCAGATATGCTGTAGAAGCGGTGTTGGATTGCTGACATGAAGTTTAAGAGGCAGTGCTGCATAGAAAAAAGGACAAAATCTTGTAAGTGACAAGCCCTGAGCTCTGTCCCCAGACTGTCCCTAACACAGTGACCTCAAACAAGCAGTTTGTCCCTTCTGTACCCCAGTGATCACCATCTGCAAGACAGAGGTGACAACATGGGCACTGCATGGGATGCTGTGAGGCTCCTAACAAGGGGCTGGAGATCCTTAAGTAACGTAGCATCAACCAGCCTCCAGTGCAGAGCTGGAAGTGTCCTTCCCAAGTGCCTACAGGCATGAGGGCACAGTTTGGCAGTGTGGGCCCCACTCCTGTCTGGCTTCAGGCTAACAAGTGTCAGCACAGGGCAAAGACCTCTGCCCGCATAGCCACCACGATCTCTATCTCTTGTGCCACATGCTGGCCTGGACCTGGTAAGAGATAACACAGCTGGAAGGAGGAAAGCCAAGAGCAATTCCTAGGCACTGACCATGCCCCAGCTGGCCTGGATGCCCCACTGCAATGTCACTGCTCACGTGCCCAGCAGCCAGAGGGGACAGCTGCCTCCCCATTCGGTAGGGTAGCTCGGAGGGGATGCACCCCTTGCATGGCCTCCCCACACAGCCACGTGTCCAGAGTGTGAGCTTCTTAAAACATCCTGGGCCCTCCACTTTGTTGGGAAATCTCATTAATTCCCAGAGACACACATTTGCACCTGATTGAGCAAATCACACACAGAGATTGGGCAAAAATACAATGGCTTTGAATCCGATACTTCCCCCTCCCTGGGAACTGTGCTTGCCTCACACAAAGGAGCCTTCCTTGGAGAGCCTCTCCAGGTGCCCCTGGGATCTGCCAAGGGGAAGAGGTGAGCCCAGCAAGGGAGAGCAGAAACAGTGTTATAATCAGACTCTCCACTTTATTTTAGAAACATCCTGCAGAGATGGCGACCTCCTGTCACCTTCCTTGTGGGAAAAGCTAGCTTGAAGTGTTGAGCTCAGCTATTTATACCACTGCTGATAGTCTCGCCTGTCTTCTAAAGAGGGGAAAACTTTCTTCCTAACAACCCCCAGGGAAATAAACTCATATAAAGATGATTGCACAGGAACAGCCCTCCTGGCTCTCTGGTGTGGATTTCCTAGCTGTTCATCAGAGCCCTGGCTAGTTCCAACCAGAATGAGCGTGCCGGCTTGGAGCAAGCAGCAGCGATGCCAAATGCCCGCCTGTCCTTCAGAGCACGTGGCATCACCAAGAGGATGGGCAAATCTGCTCAGAGGGCAACAGACACTTCCCCTCCCTCAGATAAAGGTAGTGCAAAAAAGGAATGGCAGAGAGCAGCCCGTGGCTGGCGAGCCAGCCTGGCGTACTAGCAGGTGCCGTCCCCGCTCGGGTATTTTTATCATGGAATTTGGCAGTCACAAGGCAGCCCGGAGCTGAGCAGACTCCACGCTTGGCCTGCGGGGTGATGCCCAGTTTTCCTCAGCTTTAGTGGCGTTCCAGGTGATGATTAGGCTGGGCTGGCCACGCCGCTGGGTTTGTGCCAGGCTGCTCTGGTCTGTGTCACACGCGCGTCTCCCGGTGCCAGGATCCCGTGACGGCGCCCAGCTCCCGTGTGGATCCAGCAGAAAACTCGCAGCCAAAAGCACGCAAGGGCGGTGCCACAGCCCGCGACTGCTCATGAATATGCACGACCCTGCTGCCAAGACTGTCTTCTATCAGGTGCTGAGACCCCACAAAGATACCCAGAGGTCTTTTTTACCCAGTCACACCAGAGTGAGACAAGATTTGTCCAACTGAACCCAAACTAGGAATATAAAAGGCTGCAGATGCTCAGACGCTTAGAGGTCAAAGCATGTGAGGGCAACAGTAGTCTGGGAATGAGGAAAAGGAACTATATGGAAAATTCCCAAGAATAGTAAAGCTATGAGGAGAAAGGCTAGGTCAGGGGCAGCTCTGCATAGCCAGGAAAAGCTGTCAGGAGGTGACAATCCTTCTTTTCTGCTGGCAGCAGAGAACTAGATGCTCTAGAAGACCCTTGGTCTGGCACAGCAAAAATAGCTCGCTAATAAGTATCAAATGTCTAAGCCAAAAATGCTGCTCTAGGAGGCAAACTCCTTCTCTTGGTTTCCAAAATCTGTTCCCCTGTGGCCACCTACACCCTCGCAGCAGCCACCTCAGCTCTCTACGGGGCTGTAGCAGGATGATCAGGAGGCACCTCAGGGCAGTCCCTTCTTTAGACAGTCTGTGCAGGGGATGGCAGAGGAAATGTCCCTGTTATCTAGCCTAAGCCTCATGACTGCCAGCCTTGGATCCTCCTGATTTACAGCTTCTTAAAATATTCTGTGCATGTGTGAGACAGGTAAATCACTGTTCTTCTCACATCCGTTAACATTTTTTATTTCTGGATTCCTCTTGCTCTTATGTTTGCTTTACTTTGTGTCCTGCACATCCTAATTTTTACAATTCGCAAGTGTCTAGGCTTAGTAGCCTTCCCTGGGGAAAACAAGCCATTGTAAAACCCCAAACAACCTGCACACAGCACAATGGATGGGAAGAGGGGCTCAGTTTGTGACTGTACTTCCCTACGGCAGTAAGAAAAAACTCAGCCTTTGCACAGCCAGGGAGAACTGTGTTCATACTTACACTACCAAGCAAGGTGAAACAAGAAAAGGCATGTATAAACAGCATAAACTCACCTGGAAAGGTGAGGGCAGCCACCATTGTTCATGCTGCCTTGTAAGGAAGGTTCCACACATGCAGCTGTGCTAGAGAATATTGATGTTGGACACACGTAACACTGAGCTGTAGGTAGCTGTTTGCCTTGTCTGCACTCCGGGGGAAAAAAAGCAAACACACTGATTTCAGTGCCACAGTCTGTAAATATTTCCCATCGCTGATTTATCTGCCTGTATTTAATCCCCTGGTGCTCCTGGCATGAAGCCATATGCTAATTTCTCCAGCATGCAGTAACTGCACCAAAGCCATTGCAGAAGGTAAGACAGACCCACACATTCACCAGTTTTCACCAGTGCAGACAAGAGGAGTCAGAAAGACCAGCTGATTTTCTGTGTTACTGCTCCTCCAGCTCTGGGCTGGCAGCAGATCAAACCTTCTGCACATGCCAAGCAGACACCAGGACCTCCATCAGCACGACTGCAGCATGCCTGCCAGGGCAGGAAAGAGCCAAACCCCATCCTTTGTTTCCTGTATGTCCCTTCTCCCTGCTCACATGGCTTCTGACAGGTGCTGGGGTAGCAAGTGGCCACTGCCCTGTCTCCTTACCTGGGCAATCCTCACCTTTCCCAGGGCATCCCTCAGCAGCACCGGGAATTTCGAGATTCGGCTTTTGATCTTCGTCCCATCTATCCTTGCGGCTGGACACAGCACAGGAACAAACGATGGGATAAATTATTGCGTGTGCTGCTACATTAAATTATATCGCTCACATAACTAGAGGAGGGGATATTGTTCCCTCAACAAGTGTATCTGTTCTCCAGCTTTTGCTCACAGGAAATCTACACAATATTGCTACAGTAAATTTTCAGCTTTTAACACTGTCTGCTCGCCACAAATGTTCTTTGCACTATAAAAATAATTGGCTCCTAAAGACAGGACTAGGAACAATAAAGGAGAGTTAACAATTTGGTCCCTGTGGCTTTGGGATTTACCTTGACTAGTGCTTTTAATATTTCATAATGATGATTATTTTTACATTTACTTATTAAAATGCTATTTTCCAAAAGAATGACTGTGGGAGGACATTAGCTCCAAGGTAATAGTGCACACTTTACCCCCTTAACTCATGCACCAGGGAGAGCTTTGCAGTGCCCTGGGAAGGTAAGTATGGCGAGCATAACTGGATCAAATGATTGCTCAAGCTCTCCCACAGAGCCCCACAAAAGATGGATTAAACCCACTGCTCCCTTTTTATCCATCAGGTTAAGCGACTTGGCCAGAAACAGTCAGCCAGAGCCAGAAACAAAACTGAGGCAGGCTCTCCTGCATCTCCACTTTGCAATCGTACTCCCAGTCCAGCAAACCTTTCCTGTCATCAGACCACCTACCAACAGCACTTCCCAGGAGTTGCTGGCCCTTGGGAGGCACTTCAAAGGAGGCTTTTTTCTTTGTCTGTTTCATTTGAACTGTGAATTTTTCCTCAGAATTAAAGAAAAGAGGAAGGAGCAAGACCCACCCTTTAGATTTTGCAGCAGTTCCCTCTCAGAGAGGCACGACAGGGTGGCAGCATATTAGGTTTCCAGGACTGGCACAGCCCACCAAAGTCTTTACGCTCCCCTAAATATTTCCAGCCTGTAAATGAAACACTTGCAGCTGGCAACACTGCAAAACCACAGAAAAACCTATGCATGGGGAGCAGGGGGGCAACAGAAAGGTTTTCTCTGCACTTCAGTGGTGGTACTGAGCTCATAAAGGAAGCCCAGAGCTGCGAGCACTTCACATTCCAGGTGTTGGTGCAGGTATTACACAAAGGTAACATATGACAGTGCCACTGCTTGGGCCAGGCTGTAGATTCCAGTCTTATCTCCCAGGAGATCAGCCCACTAAGGATTTCCCAGAGTGCAGTCTACAGACAGATGAATGCTGCTTTAACCACCAAGTCCACAGAGGATGCAATATGCAGATCACAGTTAAAGGACTTTCTGAATCAAAAATAAAGCTGGCTCACCCTCAAGGTTTTGGGAACTCATTTAGCAGCCTGTAGATGTGTTATGTAAAAAAAAAAGATCACTTTTTGTGTCAGTAGCTGAATTTTAAAAGGGAAAAAAAAAACCCAAACACAACACAAGGTTTCCAGTGGATGTGAAACAAAGTTTTCAGCAAACCAGACCTCATTCATTTCAGGNATCAAAAATAAAGCTGGCTCACCCTCAAGGTTTTGGGAACTCATTTAGCAGCCTGTAGATGTGTTATGTAAAAAAAAAAGATCACTTTTTGTGTCAGTAGCTGAATTTTAAAAGGGAAAAAAAAAACCCAAACACAACACAAGGTTTCCAGTGGATGTGAAACAAAGTTTTCAGCAAACCAGACCTCATTCATTTCAGGTCAAATGAAAACCTTTCCTCTGACACAAAACAAAATAAAACATTTCACTCCATCCATTACCAGCTGGTAATGCTGGGCACTTCCTAAGAGGATGTAGAACCACTCTCTGCTTTCTCCCAACAGAGGCTTGCATCCAGCTCTCAAGACTTCTCATCCCTCCTGGTGAGCCGAAATGGGGGAGTGGAGTTTCCTGGGAGACTTCCTCGAGAAGGTCCACAAACACTCCACAGTGGTGGGGAAAGTCTGGCTGACCGTGCTCTTCATCTTCCGCATGCTGGTGCTGGGAACAGCCGCGGAGTCCTCCTGGGGGGACGAGCAGTCTGACTTCATGTGTGACACCCAGCAGCCCGGCTGCGAGAACGTCTGCTACGACAAGGCCTTCCCCATCTCCCACGTCCGCTTTTGGGTCCTCCAGATCATCTTTGTCTCCACGCCGTCCCTGGTGTACATGGGCCACGCGATGCACACGGTGCGCATGGAGGAGAAGAGGAAGATGAAGGAGGCAGAATTAGAGGCCCGAGAGAAGAAAGACGGTGGTGACACATACTACCAGCAGAAGTGCTCCGTGGCAGAGAAGGAGGCTAAGCTGTCTGGCTGGGATGAAGCAGGAGGTCAAATCATCCTGAGGGGCAGCCTGCTGAACACCTACGTCTACAGCATTTTGATTCGAACTGCCATGGAAGTGGCCTTCATCGTGGGGCAGTACGTCCTGTACGGCATCTTCCTGGAGACCCTGTACATCTGCCAGCGGGCACCGTGCCCCCACCCCGTCAACTGCTACGTGTCCCGCCCCACGGAGAAGAACGTCTTCATCGTCTTCATGCTGGCCGTGGCAGTGCTCTCCCTCTTCCTCAGCCTGGCCGAGTTGTACCACTTGGGCTGGAAGAAAGCCAAAGAGAGGTGCTCCCGCTCCTACAAATCCAGCCCCAGCACGGCCCCCGGCAGGCTGGAGTCTGCCCCACAGGCAGAGAGGGCACAGATGTACACCCCGCCGCCGGATTTTAACCAGTGCTTGTCGAGTCCCAACGGGAAGTTCATCAGCCCCTTCAGCAACAAGATGGCCTCCCAGCAGAACACTGCCAACTTCGCCACCGAGAGGGTCCACGGCCAGGAGGATGCTGCTGGGGAAGGGCCCTACGTTAAGCCCAGCTACGTGGAGAGTCCGGAGGTGGCCAGCGAGTGTGCGGCACCTGCCTTCCCCGAGAACTACTTCAACGAGAAACGCCGGTTGAGCAAGGCCAGCCGTGCCAGCAGCAAGGCAAGGTCGGATGATCTGTCTGTGTGACCTGTCTCCAGCAGGGATGAGGAGAAGGAGCTGCCCCAGCGCCCAGTAAAACTTCCGCAAAGTGGACTCCAAACTCTTGCCCCTAACCTCTCTGTTTGAATATCCTCTCTCGATCCTTTCCAGCGAACATCATTGTCATACTGCAGACAGCACCTCTCACAGCTCAAGGTGGGGCAGCCACAGGCACTGAAGAGAGACACCAATCTCGGGATACGAAGCCCTCAGCTGTATTTTCATGGGACCCAGAGGGATCAGAGACTCCTCACCCTTAGCCTGGTAGAGCACAGGCCAGCAGACTCCTGAGGCTGCCCAGTGGGTGTCCACTGCGTCACTGTATTCAACAGAGCGACTGGACCTCTACATCTCCTGTGGTCTTTATTCAACATCTGCAACATCAGCTTGGCAATTACACTGAACTGAAGCGTTTCTCACCTGCAGGGAGCAGAAACACACCAGTAGGCTTTCCGGAAGAAAGATTTTCTCATCTGCTTCATTTTGGCTCTTTCTGACCCTCCCTTTCTCTACCCGAGACCAGGTATTTTATACCAGTTTACCTACACAAGAAATCCTACTTGAATTTTTTGACACTGTGTCTATAACAACTCTTCCCCATAAATAAGGACATCCATGGTCCCCAGTGCACGGCTGCCTCATGTCTAACATTGGAATCCCTTCCTCATTCCTAAGTCAGCACAGCGGACTGGCCCCAGGGAAATCACTTAGATGACCAGTTAATGAAGACAGGGAATTTTCCCAAGATACTTATGTCATCAATCCTAAGCAAGACATCCATTAACAGAAACAGAGACTCTCCTGTGAGAACAGATATCTTACGAGTATCATGTGGAAACAAAGTGGTTTTCCCCTTTTTGAAACTCATCTTTCAAGAAACCTGAATGCTGCTGAAAGGGTGCTGCCAGCTGCCCACTTGAGAGAAAAGCATCCTCTGTTTATCTGCAGAAGAGGTACGGCCTGTGTCTTCTCACCAACCTACCGAAACACTTCAGCATCTTTTGCAAGCAGAAAGAGTCCTCCTCAGGTCCTGCACATCATTCAGCTCCTGTCTGCTCTCCTAGGATTGCCAGCCAGCACAGGTCAACTTATTTGTCCCCACAGCAAGTCCCTGCTCTACCACCAGGCCATCCCCTCCACTCCATCCCCAGCACACATGGCATCAGAAACCACCCATGGACCGGGTCTCTCCACTGCTGTAGCCTCTCAGAGCAACCACTGGGGCCCAAGGGTGCACCGTGAGTCTGGTGGGTGAGGTGTGCAGGCAGCTCCCATTCAAGACACATTTCCTCAGCACAGAGCTGACATCCCTCTGTTAAAGATCTGTTAAACAGAGCCAAGCTGCTCCCTGCTGTTTACCCTGAGCTGCCCTTTCAGACACAGGCCACAGCTTCCCAACGCTGGACTGCACAAGCAAATGGCCTGGGACCAGCTGATGAGGGGACTGAGCCATTCCCTCTCTTAGGGCCACTGAAAGTGAATCCCTGCTCCTGATACACAGTTAGCTTTGGTACAGCTCCCTGTACATATAGAAACACATTCACACTCAGACGGGGGAAACCATGTTTTTGTTTGTAAGTTTTTATATATTTGTATTTTTTAATCCTGAAAAAAGATCTGTGTGTTTTCCTTAACATGAGATTTTCAGTCAGTCGTGTCTAGGTTTCTCCTAATAAAGTTCTAACTCCATCTCTCCTTGTGGATGTTTCTCCACTCACAGGGCTGAGAATGAGCTGCTAGCAGGGATCAGGCTGCCCGCCAGCCTCTGCTGCTCAGAGATCACAAAAATTCCCATAGCCCAAAGTGGCAGGATGAGGGGAGGGTTTGGCCAGGGGGATAAATAATAAACAAGGGAAATGATTGATTGACTGGCTAACAGAACCCCCAACCCCCCAGCTCCCCTGCCTGCCTCTGCATTACCAAGGAAGGAGGAGCTGGTCAGAGAGCAGAGCTTCCATCCTCTCGCAAACGCTTGCTCCCTGCATCTCCTTGCATATCCTGGCACACCTCTGTACCCAGACAGGTCCCCTGGGATATGAGGACAACTCAGCAGGAAAAGGGAAGCAAAACCTGTCCCCCAAGCATCTGATTGCTTGTCCGTGCAGTAACAGGGCCCTGAAGCCTTTTTAAGAGACAAGGCCTTGAGAGAATCCACCACTAACCATTTCTGCAGCATTCCTGTGGGTACTCAAATCTCTTAAGATGTATTTGCCCAGCCCAAAGAACTTCCATTTCTTCTCCCAGCTATGTCTTTCCTCTGAAATTTATCCTTTGCTCTCCCACTTTCCAACTTCCACAGGCTCCCTCCTTCTGGCCTTGGATCCCCCCGTCCACCCAAAGGAAGTGCCCTTCCTCCCTTTCTCCACACAATCTCCCATCCCATGGGATTCTGCAGGTTGGGAAGCTGGAACCAGCAAAGTACTGGATCCCCGCAAGGAGCCTGAGAGGGGGCATAAAGAATGAATCCAGAATTCAACGAGGACACTGGGACAAGGACCTTTAACTGCATTAGAAACTACAGGGACCCTTTCAGATTAAGGAGCCTTGGTTTGGGGGTTTTCAGCCCAGGAGTGAGGATGCCACTTGAGCACCCACCGCCCCACAACGCAGCAGGAAGGCAGGACTGGTCCTGCAGGGTTTTTAACTGGCATGAGCACAGCCCTGAGCATGCCTGTCCCTTAGGGTGCCATCTTGCTGCGGGAGACAGGCAATGGGGAAGTCGGGAGCACTCCCCATGGAACACCTGGTTATTGAGTGACATTAATGTTTAGTAAAGCCACTCAAGCACGAACACAGACCTTGTTTTAAGAACTATTCTCAGTTTAAAACAAGCAATAGACCAAACTTTAGGAACTCTGAGCTACAGTCTCTGCTGGAGGGCAAGGTAGAGCTGAAAAAAGAGGATGAGGATCTCCTCTGTGCTGTCTCAGACTTCTGTGATCCAACCACATTCCCAGGTGGAGTTCTGGTGATCTTTGAGACCAGAGGTGTACAACCATCCCAGCTCTCTCTCATCCTAGAGATTGCATGTATCAAAGCACATAATCTCCCTCTGCCACTCATTTCTTAATGCCTCCATGGTTCTGTCTTCTAGGTATAACAAGTGGGGGACATTTGATGGATGGATGGATGCCTCCACTAGCTGACTGACAATAACTTGTGATTCTTGGAACCCACTGTCAGGGCTGGCCAGGCTGCCACACCATGATAGGAGCACATTTACTTCAGGCTGGCCCGTCCTTTCAGACAGATTTAGTATATATTGCTTTGTACCAGGTAGATGGGTAGACAATCTTACAGCAATGGCCTGGATCAACACCACATATTAAATTCAGTCCTTGGATAGGCACTCAATCTTTAAATGGCAGCTTTACAAAAACAATGCTCTGAGAGGGAAAAAAGAGAAAACATGAGAGCTTTTCATTCTGCTCTTGCCCCTCTTTTCTCCAATTCTACCTGCTGGGACTGCTCAGATCTCTGAATTCTCCAGCAACAGCTGGAACCAACATTTGACAGAAACACCATCCCCAGTGATCTCCTTGGTCAGCACACCTCAAATCATTTCCTCCCCTAGCTGGTGTCTGAAGGAGCCAGAAGTCAGTTCTGATCTACAGCCTTGTGCTGATCAGCTGGTGAGCCTGAGACAGGAGGACAGAGAAACGTGTTTCAACAAGCCTTTAAATCAGAAACACTTGATCCTATAAAAGGAAAACCTATATTTAAAAATACACAGAATGCCAAAACTAATAAAGTATTGAACTGAGACAAGGCCATGCCCCTGAGTTCCTCTCCACGAACAGCACAGTGGGACAGCTGAGCAGGCTAAGAGAAATTTGAGGGAGAAATTGAGAGAGAGATTCAAAACTAATGATTGATCTAGAGGACATGGGTCAAGCAAGTCGGTTCCTCTTCCAGAATACATGGGCAAGACAGTACTCAAGCAAATTCTATGCTGATAATATTTCAGAGTGTTAGAAAGGAAGAGGTAAGAAGATGACAGACTACACAATCTCCCTTCAAACACTTTTCCATGAAACATCACTGAGGCCAAGGAATTAGGAAGACCCAAACCCCAAGTAACAAAAGCACTGCGTGTTCATAGGAACGAGACCACGCTTGACTGGACTGCAAATGGCCAAAGTACAAAGAAGGCAGAAATTCAGAACTCAAAAAGTCAGCGTAGCATAGCAGAGAGCCTGACACACAGCCAAGGCAAGCACTGCAGAGCAGCTTCCCTGCTGGCATTGCTGCCTCCTGGGAAACCTGGGATTAACGCAGGCACACGGGGAACTGCTGGTCCCAGGGGAGCTCCCTCGGGAGGCTCAGGCAACCACGAAGTGAGGCCAGGAGGATGCCCAGGCTCTAAGTGCCCCTGAGGGAATCCAGCACCTCGTCCCAGCAGGCGTGACAGGAGGGGATCCTCTGCAGACTGAATGGCAGGTTCTGCACACATTTGTGAATAAAGAACATCTCAGTGATTCAGGTTAGCGGTGGCACCAGAGGTATGGATAGACTGAGAATGAGGACGGAGAGTGGCAGCTCTATAAGATACACTTTGTAGGGGGGAAAACTGTGACTTTGAAGTGCAAAATTAATAGCTTTGCTTTTGCCTGAAGTGTTCGTTGCTTATATGGTCTAGATGATTAAAGATCTTTCCGGGGAGCTCGGGAATTGTAATACCATACATATATAACTTTGTCATGAAAATCTGATGACAGAAAAAGAAAGAGTATCAAATGAGCTTGTAAGACTCACTGTAGCCAAATAATGCAGAAATGCTTCATTTTTCCTCCAGTGAACATTGTTTCACATTTTTAAAAATGAATTTGCTGAGGCCACGTTCACATACCACCACTGGTTTCCCACAGACATTTGAGCAATTGAGTTTGACGGGCAACAGAGTTCTCAGAAAGTAAATGTCAGTCAAGGAAACCAAAATTTAAATTCATATGGGCCAATATCCACCCCAGAGGCAGCTCTGTGTTCCTCCAGCCCTCGGGAAGCACGAACAGGATTGTGTAACCAGCCCAGTGCTGTGCAGCCAATCACAAACCAAACAAGGCACCTCCACTGGAGACTTCATGCAACAAATACTCACCAAGACATTTTAAGGACAGTTAAATGCATTTAGTTTAGTAATAAAAAGCACCTAAGAGAACCACGATGTACTGCCTGGTGGAAATGGTGGTTACTTCAAATGTACTTTTAGGTCCCTTCCCTGTCATTGGAATCCTTGATGCTCATGCAGGAATCCCACAGAAGGCTTGATGTGGACAAGGGGTGCAGAGGACCCTGACTTCTTGGCTGCTCATGAAGCTCCCCTGGGAAGGTTCAGCAGCTTCTCCAAATGAACACTTTTTACCCTTTTGTGCACCTGAACAGAGGGTTTGGTCCTTCCCTTTCCAGCCCTTACACTTCCCAAGCACAAGGTGTCCAAAGGAGAGCCACGAGGGTGGTGAAGGGTCTGGAGGGTAAACCTCCTGAGGAGCAGCTGGGGTTGCTGGGTTTGTTCAGCCTGGAGGAGACTGAGGGGAGACCTCACTGCAGTTACAGCTTCCTCATGAGTGGAAGAGGAGGGGCAGACACTGATCTCTTCACTCTCGTGAGAGTGTCAGGACTCGAGGAAACAGCAGGAAGATGAGTCAGGGGAGGTCTAGGTTGGCTATCAGGAAAATGTTTTTCACCCAGAGAGGAGCTGGGCACTGAACAGGCTCCCCAGGGACATGGTCACAGCACCAGAAGTGACCATGAAGTGTTTGGACAATGCTCTCAGGCACCTGGTGTGACTCTTTGGGTGTCCTGCACAGGGCCAGGAGTTGGATTTGATGATCCTGATGGGTCCCTTCCAACTCAGCATATTCTATGATACTATGAATACACTACAGCCCCAGCACAAAGCCCACTCCCCTGTCCTCTAACATGCCAAGCTTCACAGCCAGCCTATTAACACAAACCCACTGGTCTCTGCATGAATAAAAGCAATCATTCCACGTGTGTTGGAAAAAAGTATTCCCCCAGAGCAAGTCAGAAAGCAAAACACAGAAAAGCTGCAATATTTACATATTCCTTTAAAATTATTCCCCAACTGAGGCCTGTAGGACTGCTACATTAAGCCACTCTCCTCCCTCGAGGTGGCTACATTTTATTAGAAGATTAGGCATTTTTTTTTCTCTTTTCATTTCTGTATTACAAATTCTGTTTGGCTGGCGCATGACAGGCAAGAAAAACAACCCCACTGCAGCATTTTCAGGAGCAAGACCAAGTCTGCTGCAGACCTATGCTATTTTTTGAGAGGACATCTCCACCTCTTGGGGCTGGATCAAAGCGGGGAGCTGCTCAGGGATTACTCAGAGCTGGGTTTGTGACTCACTGTTCATATGCAGGAGCTCCTCTTTATGATAAAGCTGTTTTAGACAGGAAGGGGTAAAGCAGATGGGGCCAAGCTAGGGGCCAAAATGAACTGCTAGGGACTCACGAGAGAGTTAAATTTCATGCTTGCATTGGACATGAACCTAATCCTAAGAAGGCATGTCAGTGATGGTCAGCCATATGACAATATAAAGAATGCAAAAGACACACAGAAAGATTTTCCTAGAAACTGGATATGGGTGTGTGGCCATGACATTTTTATCAGCAGTCCCTGCAAAACCCAACACTCTCATATTCAGCTGCAAGCAGGGTTTCACTAGAAGTCATGTTAACCACCAGCTCCTACCCTTAAAAGGAATCAGATTAGCAGCAAGAGGCAAGCCTGAGGTCAGAAACTTGCTGCTATTTGTTTGGGTTTTGGAGTAAATGCCGTGCCAGCTCTTCGGCCTGGGAACAAAGTTTGAGGTTGAAAAGAGCTTCTGACAGAACCAGCTTGATGGGTGCCAGGCTACAGGCAAGACTTTTCAGAAACAAGTGTCCAAAATTAGCCACTGCAAAATCACATAGTCCAGTGAAACCATGTTTTCTTTCCCACCTTGCTTTTCTTCCACTTCAGCCCAGATTCAAGAAAGCGCTTAGGTACACACACAGAGCAGAAATTACCATCATCTTTGCTGCATATTCACAGAAATATGCACTTTTTTCCAATTTGTATTAATTTATCCTGTTCAATTCATTTTTTTCAACCCTTGCAGATCACAAGAACTCTTTTCTCACCTGTTCTTTTAATCTGAAATTAAGTTTTGGATTACTTGTTTCCCTCTGTGGCCTTGTATTTTCTTAGGATATAGTTACACTTTGCTCTCCCTATTTCTAGCTTCACCAGATTCATCTCTGACATTTCCAGAAAGATGCCAAATTTGAGGACTTTCTGAAAAGTCCATGAAAGCACCCAGTCCTTAAATCAACAATAAAGACATTCATTAAACGAAAGAGAACTCGGAATAATTCTCACTGATTCCTGATGGATATCTCTGACCACTCAAGCACATCACAGTGAGGTACCTGAGAGCTCCAGATCATCCAAGGAAAAAACCTGAGATACTTTATCCCTTTTCCTGCCCTAGTGCGCACCTGGCACACTCCAAAGCGCTCCTCCCACACCCCAAATCGGGGCTGCCATCACACCAGCTGCATTTCTAAGCAAGCAGCGAGGCTGCAGAGCACATCCACCTCACAGCATCACACATCCACAGCATCTCAGACGCACAAACACAGACACAGACAGGCCTGGCTGCTCTGTACTTCCATGCAGTGTCATCTCCCCTGCCACCCCCAGCATCTCTGCACCACAGACTGGCCTGCAGTGGGAGTCTGCAGCTTGCTCCGTTTCACTTCCCGAGACAAAGGTGAGAAGGATTTTAATCCTGATATGTGAGTTCTTGCAAAAGGAACAACATTTCTGACAGCTGACTGCTCTTCTAACAGAAGCACTCTTACAGTGAGAACTATTATTTTAATTAACAATTGGAAAGCACAATCTAGGGATGAGGTAATCTCTAATTACTGTGATGGGATTTAAAAAGGTGTGCACTGGTACCAATAGAAGTCACTGACCCCATTGGAAATTATTGGGTAAGGTCCTCTCCCCTACACTAAGCAAACAGTCAGACCAGTCACTCCAGCATTAAAACCTACAAATCTGTGAAAAATTCACTGTGGTTGATACACTGCAGCTCATAATGACTATTTTTTGTCCACAGTGCTGCTGTTTGTTTCAAACCATTTAGCAATATTCATTAGCTCCCCTACTTCAAATTAGGGTAATTGAGAGTAAGAGAACATGCAATAAAGATTTTTACTAAGGGAGACGTGCCCCATTCCCTTCCCTGACTCAGGTGTTGACTCTGTTGACTTGCAGTCAGGCTTTACCAGGACTCTTACTTCAAAAACACCAAATGCATAATGAAAAATGCATTGTGCTGCCTCTTTCTGAAAATCTCACCATCAGTGGAAATTTTACATCATATGTTTCTCCTCCCATCTCTTCTATTTATTTACAAGGGAAGGATATTAAACACCAATACCAAGACTGTTGTGCCCCTGACCCTTTTTCATGGCTGAAACCACAGACCTTGAAGCCCTAGAAAAATTCGTGTGTGTCAACAATCCTTAAAATTAATACTAAAACACAGTCTTACGACAAAAACTATGTCAGCCATACTATTGTCTGGGATACTTCAAATTCTTCCTCTCCAGGAATCTCAGTCACCCACATTAAATGACTCCCAATTGAGACATGAGAACTGGCAGCAGCGTAAATACCCACGAAGCACTGGCTGGTACAGCTGACAGCCAGACGGGATCAGAACAGCAGCAAAAGATAACACTGAGCCTGGACAAGCAGCTCAGGCACCAGCCTGGAAATTTGGAGAGTGCCCTCAGGTTCCTACTCCAAGAAGTTTTATGTCTGGCAACAGGCAAGTCATCTTTGGCTTTGCCTGCCTGAAATGCCCATCTGAAAAAATACAGCGGCCCCTGCCTCCCACTAAGGAGGTGCTGAGAGCCTACAGGAATGCCGTGACCTGAGATAGGCAATGGATGTGCAGGGGAACCAGAATAAAAAACCTTTGTGTCTTCAGAAAAAATCAGTTGCAGAGGAAGACAAATCAGGATAAAAGGGTTTAAACTCTGTGTCTTGAGCAACACTGTGTGTGTGCCCAGGCAACATGCACAAAAGCAACCCAACTATTTCCATTTTGTAATAGCAGTGTTTTCATAACCATAAGGGTCTGGACCTGTCAGAAAAGACATGAAGGAAAGGTCGTATCTGTCATTCAAACAGCTGCTAATACAGTTTGAAAAACAGCTGAGCTCTTGCATATACAAAGCCTTCTGCATGTACTTTTGCTACCTCACAGCCTTCCAGGAGAGACAGGGAATAAGTGTTATTCCCATCTGCCAAAAAGATAATCTGAGTTTGAACGGCCTGCTGAATGTTGCATGAGAAATTACCCTGACTTTGATTCAACTCAAGCTCCCAGTGCTCCCTCCACGCTCCTCACAGTGCGTCAGGACCCAGTTTCAAGTTCATTACCTTCGTGTTTTGAATTAGCACCTTCTGCCTGCATACAAATGCACTGATTGCAGCCAACACTCCAACAGCCTTCAAAACCCGGGAAAACTCTGGGCAGAGATGCAGCTCACGCCTTCCAGAGCTGTTGCTTGAGTCAGGTTCCTGTGTGCTGCTGCCTGTTTTGCCATGGGCTCTCAGCAGCAGCAGGGCACTCCACTAGATCTCCTCCCAACACTTGGGCACCAGGAATCACCAGGATGCCTGTAGGACTTCACCAGGGGATGGTGTGCATTAACAGCTGCGACCTGCTGTGCACTGCATGGATGGGAGGCACTACCAAAATACGGACCACGAACTTAATAAGGGATAATGATGCATTTCCTCAAACTATCAGCTGCTGCTTTGTACTGGATTTCTCTTGCTGACTGCACGTAATAGCAAAATGCAGGTCCTTTGTTTACGAATGTAAAAATCCATGGTATGTCCCATCTCTCTGCTAGTTCTTGACACGAGGAGCATTCACCCTGGGATTCTGCAACTGGTGTCGCCCCAGATGTGGAGACTGCCCAACCTCTGCTGTAATTCAGCTGGTTTTATGCTTCCTCAGAGCTGGTGGTGGGGAGCTAGCTGCTGCTGGCTCCCTGACATTTTACACCATCCAGTGCCTGTATCAGCCTGATATGCAAAACAGCTTCTCCATTTGACCCTATGAAAGACATGAAAGAGACCTGCCACACATTTGCAATCGGGTGCTGAAAAATAAAGCGACAAGACTCAATGTCTGCTTTGAAAAAGCTCTTGTTTAGGCCAACAAGTCTGATTTCCACCAATCTGTAGGGAAAACGTAGTTTTTTAAAAGTTCCTTGGTTTGTTTTTATTTTATTTTATTTTTTCCAGGGTATGCAGGACCAAGAATGGAAGGATGAGTTATAAACCTTTCAAAGCAGAGATTTAGCACGGAAATTCTGACAACCATCAATGTGAGCAATGCCATCAGGCACCGCTCACCATCCACAGCATCTTTCAAACCTGTCAGGGGTTTTTAGAAAGGGCTAAAAACAAATGCAGAAATGCAGCAATACACACACACACACACATATTATTGTTCAAAAAAAGAACAGGTGGTCCTGCCAGCAGTGTAAACACAGATGACTCTTGAAAACAGCAAACAAACACCCAGCTGAGCAGCCTTTCCTAGCCATGCAAGCAGCACTCTGAGAAGTCTCCATGAGTTCTCCCAGCCAGAATCATCTGGGATCCGGACATTCTGTCATGACAAGGCCTGGGTACTTCCAAGCGTCTTGATTTCCTTCACCCGACATATTCACACAATTCCACCCTCCTGACCTCCTGTGGATTATTGCCCTTCTGAAAATAACACACACAGAACAGCTGGTGGGGCCAGAAATGTCTTAAATGTAAATAGCACAAGTCCCTGTTTTCTAGCTCCCCACCACTTGATCTGGCCTCTATCCTCATGTAATGAAGAGGAGAATTTACTGAAGGGGAAAAAGGATCAGGGCACTATGGACAGCCCCAGAAGGATTAAAACAAAAAAAGTGGATGGCTGCATGTTGAAACCCATCAGGTCCACTACCTGTAGGGAAGGCAAAGAAGAAAACCTGAAGCAATCCTGGAGTCTCAAAATTTATCCTAAACCTGCAGGGGGGAAGAAAAAAAAAAAAAAAAAAAAAAA